>OY986436.1:150563514-150733514 GCA_963920525.1 Dichetophora obliterata | reverse complement strand
TTATTATTATTATTATTATTATTATTATTATTATTATTATTATTATTATTATTATTATTATTATTATTATTATTATTATTATTATTATTATTATTATTATTATATTATTATTATTATTATTATTATTATTATTATTATTATTATTATTATTATTATTATTATTATTATTATTATTATTATTATTATTATTATTATTATTATTATTATTATTATTATTATTATTATTATTATTTTATTATATTATTATATTATTATTATTATTATTATTATTATTATTATTATTATTATTTATTATTATTATATTATTATTATTATTATTATTATTATTATTATTATATTATTATTATTTATTATTATTATTATTATTATTATTATTATTATTATTATTATTATTATTATTATTATTATTATTATTATTATTATTATTATTATTATTATTATTATTATTATTATTATTATTATTATTATTATTATTATTATTATTATTATTATTATTATTATTATTATTATTATTATTATTATTATTATTATTAATTAATATTATTATTATTATTATTATTATTATTATTATTATTATTATTATTATTATTATTATTATCATTATTATTATTATTATTATTATTATTATTATTATTATTATTATTCTTAGAAATTGGCATGCAGCTACTGCAATGGCAACCCAATTGCTATTACATTGTATACTTACAATTTGAACTACTCTGAATATTATATTTGTTTTACTTTACTCATTCGATTAAATACATTTGAACTAACAAGTAGTGTTCTTTTTTCTCTGCGTAACTCTACAAAGGTTATGGGCCCAGAACCCAAAACGTGCTTGCTGAAATTTTTATATTCTTAAAATAAGTGCGATAAGTTCGCATTAAAAGACTAAGTGTAATTAAATATTTTTTTCTATTTAAAACGGACAAGTCAGTTTTAGTAAGTTAGTTAAAGATGAGTTCTTTGGCAGAAATTGATAAATTGGGTGCTGATAATTACGGCACGTGGTCCGTACAAATAAAGAGCCTGCTTATAACGTTAGATTACTGGGATGTGATTCTGAATAAGTGTGAGGAATCAGCTACGCCTGCAGATAAGCAAAAATGGATGAGCACTGATCGAAAAGCTTTGGCTACTATTACTTTGTGTGTAAAGCCTTCGGAATTAATTCATATTAAGAACTGCAATAGTTTCAAAAGAAGCCTGGAGCATTTTAGCTGAGCTGTATAAACGCAGACGGACCTGCCCGTAAAGTTGGATTGTTCAAAAAATTAGTGCGTTTTAGTTTCAACAAAGAAGACAAATTTGCAACGCAACTAAATGAGTTTTGTACAACAATTGACAGCTTAAAAGAAATTAATGTTGATGTGACCGAGGATTTGCTTTATGCAGTTTACCAAAGATATGGAAAGTTTTGTCCATCGCAATCGAAAGCAGAGACACCTTGCCGACATTTGAGCAGTTAAAGGTTAAATCGTCGGTGAAGACCGCCGACGTTGTGTTTCAGAGAACGGTCACAACAACAGCTACAACAATGAAAGGGTTTTTGCTGCAAAATCGCACAAATGGAAGAAGTTCAAAAACATATGAAAAAGGAAAGTGTAAACGATCAACCAAGGAATCGCGCTACGCTAAATACAAATGCTACACTTGCGGAAAAAAGGGACATATACAAGCTTACTGCGAATCAAAGGAGACAGCTGCAACAGTATTTTCATTATTTGCTGGTGAGCAACAAGGACAGAATGACCGGTGGATCTTAGACAGTGGGGCTTCGTCCCATATGTGTAACAGCGAGAATATGTTTACGTCGATAATTCAACGAGAGCAGAAAGTGGTTCTAGCCTCGGGTGATTGCGTTATTGCAAAAGGTGTTGGAGAGGTTAACGTCAAATCGAAGTATTGTGACATTTCCTTACGAGATGTTTTGTTTGTACCAAGTCTTTATGGTAATTTTCTCTCAGTCAGCAAAATCCTTCAATATGGTAATGCCGTGCAGTTTGACAAGAAGAAAGCAATAATAAAGACAAAAGCTAACAAAATAGTTTCTGATGCAAAAATGATAAACGGAATATTTTTTGCAGATCTTTTAAAGAACGATTGCGAAGTTGTGAATGCAAGCTTCAACGTGGACAAAACCGAAGTAGATGTTTGGCATCGTAGATTCGGCCACTTGAACGTTAAGACTTGTGCAAGTTATGCGCAAAAGGTATGGTGCGTGGATTAAAAGTCAAGCAGGAACAGGATTTTGTTTGTAAAACTTGTGCTGTATGCAAAATAAAAACGAAACCATTTCCAACCTTTCTAATGTTTTTAACCTCTGGTGTTCTTCAGCTTGTCCATACGGATATATGCGGACCAATGAACGTAACTTCACAGGGCGGCTCGTGCTACTTTATCACCTTTATTGACGACTTCTCAAGATTTGTGGTTACTCGTTTTTGCGGAAAAAATCGGAGGCGGCGGATGTTTTTCTTGAATTTGTTCTTGAAGCTGAAAATCAAACTGGGTGCAAATTGAAATGCATTAGGAGCGACAATGGTCATGAATATATCAATGAAAAATTTGCAAGTATTTTGAGACAACGCGGCATTTTACATCAGACGACTGTAAGGTACACACCGCAGCAAAATGGAATCGCTGAAAGAGCAAACAGGACTTTGGTCGAAATGGCACGCTGCTTATTGGAGTCTTCAAATTTGCCACAAAGTCTTTGGTCAGAAGCTGTCAACACTGCTACCTACATAAGAAACCGCGCCAACAAAAGTGTTGAAAGAAAAAACGCCGTATGAGTCTTGGTATGGCAAGAAACCGTCAGTCGCTCATTTTAAAGTATTTGGTTGTGACGCAGTGATGCTTGACAAGCGACCGGGTAAATCAAAGTTTCAGCCGAAAGGTATCCAGCTAACATTTGTAGGTTACGCTGATTTGACTAAAGGATATAGACTTTATAACAGGCAAACCAGAACAATTATGATAGCAAGAGACGTAATCTTTTTTGAAGGCGGAGTTAAGGTCCAAAATGTTTCATCAAAAGAGCAGTCAAGTGAAGATGTGTTTTTCATGGAATATGGAGAAAATGTTGACTCAAGCAACATGAATGACGTAGCAGAAATGGATCACCATGCCGAAATTGAAAGTGAAGCTAATGATACAAATTCGAAATCTGCTGAAAATGAGAACCTTTCTCTGTTGCCAAATGTTGCTGAACAAAACAAAGCGGAAGATTTTTTAGAAAGCTCAACTGATGAAGACGAGATTTTTGTGCAGGGTAAACGGAAAAGAGGTAGGCCTAAAATCGTTAGAACCGACAGTGTAGGACGGCCAACAAAGGTTTACGTAACTGAAAAGTTGAACGCAATGGCGACAAAGCCGCAAACGGTTGACGATGTTTTTAAGTCTGAATATGCTGCACAATGGAAAGATGCTATGCAAGCAGAGTACACCGCGTTGTTAAAAAATAACACATGGGATTTGGTGGATTATCCAACTGCGAAAAATGTCATAGGATCCAAATGGGTGTTTTCAACAAAACATAACGCCGATGGTTCTATTGAAAGGTTTAAAGCGCGGCTTGTAGCTCAAGGTTGCTCGCAGGTTTATGGAGAAGACTTCTATGACACTTATTCACCTGTTGCGAGGCAATCATCTATAAGGCTGGTACTAGCTCTAGCGGTCAAGCATAAACTACTGGTGAACCATGTTGACATTGTGGCCGCGTATTTGAATGGAGAACTCGAGGAAGTCATTTACATGAGGCAACCGGGAATGTTTGAAACCAAGGAACCCAATAAGGTGTGTAAATTAAAAAAAGCTCTTTACGGGTTGAAGCAGTCCGGAAGATATTGGAACACTAAAATAAATGCTGTTTTGAGTGCCATTGGTTTTACACGATGCAAAGCTGACAACTGCGTCTATATTATGAGGAATGGTAGCGAGGTCAATATAGTCACGTTATATGTTGACGATTTAATTTTAGAATGCTCGTCAGAGGTAACCATGAAAGGAATTATCGACAAGTTGCGTGAACATGTTGAAGCTGTTGATCGTGGAGCCATACAATACTACTTGGGTTTAGAAATTGAACGCGAAGGTCTTCGCGGAAGCATCACGATACATCAGAGCCGATATCTCGTCGAATTACTCAGTAAATGGAATATGTCTGATTGTAAACCGACATCAACACCATTTGCTGACGGCACCGTATTAGAAAAATGTACAAATGAAGACTGTTCTGGTTACAACGTGAAGGAGTATCAGTCATTGCTAGGCGGTCTAACGTATTTGGCGACCATGACTAGACCAGACATCGCGCACGTTGTCTCTAAATTGGCTCAATATCATAGTCATCCGCATAAGGAACACTTTTTGGCAGCAAAACGTGTACTCAGATATTTAAAAGGAGAACAAAAGGGTACGTTATCTTATCAGCTCAATAATAAAAATTTGATGTGCTTTACAGATGCTGACTGGGGATCAGATCCATCAGATCGAAAGTCATTTACTGGGTATGCCTTGTTCTTTGCTGGTGGCCTCATAGCCTGGGAGTCCAAAAAGCAAAAAGTTGTTGCTCTCAGTTCTATGGAGGCAGAATACATTGCGATGTGCCAGGGGGCAAAAGAAGTCGCTTTCATACGAAATCTACTCAAAGATATTGGTTTTGATTGCTACACCAAGACTGCCACGACATTGTTTTGCGATAACCAAGGCGCGCAGTTTGCCGTCAAGAACTCGTCTGTACACAAAAGGAGCAAACACATAGATATCCGTTTTCACTATATCAGGGAAATGTATATAGGCAACGAAATTAACATCGAATATCTGTCGACTTCGGAAAATGCAGCTGACATTTTTACTAAAAATTTAGCTACTTACAAACATAAAAATTGCTGCAAACTTTTAAAGTTATTTTAACTTAATTCTCATTTTGATTGAATTTATAAAATTTGCTATTTCAAATTAATTTATAGCATAAGAAATGCACACTGTAAATTTTTCTATAACGGAATTTGTTTTTTGCTTAATATAAATTGCATTTGGGTTGAGGCGGAGTTTCTTAGAAATTGGCATGCAGCTACTGCAATGGCAACCCAATTGCTATTACATTGTATACTTAAAATTTGAACTACTCTGAATATTATATTTGTTTTACTTTACTCATTCGATTAAATACATTTGAACTAACAAGTAGTGTTCTTTTTTCTCTGCGTAACTCTACAATTATTATTATTATTATTATTATTATTATTATTATTGTTATTATTATTATTATTATTATTATTATTATTATTATTATTATTATTATTATTATTATTATTATTATTATTATTATTATTATTATTATTATTATTATTATTATTATTATTATTATTATTATTATTATTATTATTATTATTATTATTATTATTATTATTATTATTATTATTATTATTATTATTATTATTATTATTTTTATTATTATTATTATTATTATTATTATTATTATTATTATTATTATTATTATTATTATTATTATTATTATTATTATTATTATTATTATTATTATTATTATTATTATTATTATTATTATTATTATTATTATTATTATTATTATTATTATTATTATTATTATTATTTATTATTATTATTATTATTATTATTATTATTATTATTATTATTATTATTATTATTATTATTATTATTATTATTATTATTATTATTATTATTATTATTATTATTATTATTATTATTATTATTATTATTATTATTATTATTATTATTATTATTATTATTATTATTATTATTATTATTATTATTATTATTATTATTATTATTATTATTATTATTATTATTATTATTATTATTATTATTATTATTATTATTATTATTATTATTATTATTATTATTATTATTATTATTATTATTATTATTATTATTATTATTATTATATTATTATTATTATTATTATTATTATTATTATTATTATTATTATTATTATTATTATTATTATTATTATTATTATTATTATTATTATTATTATTATTATTATTATTATTATTATTATTATTATTATTATTATTATTATTATTATTATTATTATTATTATTATTATTATTATTATTATTATTATTATTATTATTATTATTATTATTATTATTATTATTATTATTATTATTATTATTATTATTATTATTATTATTATTATTATTATTATTATTATTATTATTATTATTATTATTATTATTATTATTATTATTATTATTATTATTATTATTATTATTATTATTATTATTATTATTATTATTATTATTATTATTATTATTATTATTATTATTATTATTATTATTATTATTATTATTATTATTATTATTATTATTATTATTATTATTATTATTATTATTATTATTATTATTATTATTATTATTATTATTATTATTATTATTATTATTATTATTATTATTATTATTATTATTATTATTATTATTATTATTATTATTATTATTATTATTATTATTATTATTATTATTATTATTATTATTATTATTATTATTATTATTATTATTATTATTATTATTATTATTATTATTATTATTATTATTATTATTATTATTATTATTATTATTATTATTATTATTATTATTATTATTATTATTATTATTATTATTATTATTATTATTATTATTATTATTATTATTATTATTATTATTATTATTATTATTATTATTATTATTATTATTATTATTATTATTATTATTATTATTATTATTATTATTATTATTATTATTATTATTATTATTATTATTATTATTATTATTATTATTATTATTATTATTATTATTATTATTATTATTATTATTATTATTATTATTATTATTATTATTATTATTATTATTATTATTATTATTATTATTATTATTATTATTATTATTATTATTATTATTATTATTATTATTATTATTATTATTATTATTATTATTATTATTATTATTATTATTATTATTATTATTATTATTATTATTATTATTATTATTATTATTATTATTATTATTATTATTATTATTATTATTATTATTATTATTATTATTATTATTATTATTATTATTATTATTATTATTATTATTATTATTATTATTATTATTATTATTATTATTATTATTATTATTATTATTATTATTATTATTATTATTATTATTATTATTATTATTATTATTATTATTATTATTATTATTATTATTATTATTATTATTATTATTATTATTATTATTATTTATTTATTTAGACAAATTGTTGACATTTAAGACATATATCTTTTACATGCCGCATATAAAAATAGATAACTAATTAAATCAAAATCTTCTTCATCAAAATTTTGTAAATATCGTCCACTAGCCATTACAACTTCACAGTTGCGTCTTAGCTAAACTGAGCAAACATTATCTGGGATGCCTTCAGTATCGTCTTCAGCATCATCTTCGCCAGATATGTTGCAATCCACAGAAGGCTCGATGTAAATAACATAGCAGTTGTCAAAAAGCACAGAAAATCAAATGAAATGCGGAAAAAAATATGTACCCTAGATGCCCACGATTACCATATGGTAACGCTTTGAGTAAAATGTCAAAAAAATAATAAAGATAATATTTTGTTGACAAAACTTAATGCGCATTTCATAGTGTGTTTCATTAGCTATTGATTGGTGTGATTATTATTGAAATCGGTTGAAAAATAAGCATTATATGCATGTACTTACCGACGTGCCATATCAGAAAATGGGATTTTTTCACTATTATTTTTGTCACCTCAATTTTACATGCGAAAGCTTCACTAATTGAACTCAGAATAACACAAACTTACATTTATTGGAAAGATACAAATGTTGCGCGTACAAAAACGTTTTAATTTTTTTGTTTTGTTATGTTGCATTTGAGTTATTCATGTAAATGTTATGGAACATTTTGCATTACCATATGGTAATCGTGGGTGTTTTCGGGTTAATTACATTTCTTATATTTATAACCTTTTGTTGAGCTTCATATGTAAGGATTTAATCCATAGACTCGAATAAATAAATAAATAAATTAATAAATAAATAAACACTCCAGTAAAAAACTTTCAAAATTTATAGATTTCGTTCCAAATTGTTTGCCAGTAAAAAGAGTTAAAACTCCACCACAAAACTATCAGCAAAATTAAGATGATTCTTCAAATTCTGTAATAGAATCAGATTTCTCTTCAGATTGTGAAGATGAGCTTCCGAAAAAAAGACAACGTCGTGTTCGTAGTACTAAGAAATAGTTTGTCTCACCAGACGTCATTAGGGCACTCGATCGGTGTCAGATAAGCTGCCAGCCAGCAATGATGGTGAAAGCTCCAAGCTTAAAAGCCGCCGTAGTCGATATTGATAATGCAAAACTACAATAGATCTACAATCAGTAAACGAAGAGCAGAACATCGTGTCGTAATAGCAGATGAATTAAAAAGTTATTATTCTAGTGGTACGCTATTGACTGTCCATTACTATGAAAAAAAAATGATAGATTACTCTACTTATGCTGCTGGGCGAAACGCAGTGGTAAACAGATTGGCCAAAACTGTTACATCGAAAAGAGGATACAAGTTGATCGCAATTCCAAAAACTATGAATGGCTTAGACAAAACTATCGCAAATGAGGTCTTAAGTGCACTTGGCGAGTGGAACATAATCCATGATGTGCGAGCATTGTGTTTCAATACCACAAGTTCGAACACTGGCATTCATTCTGGAAGTGCGAGAATTCTCGAGTCATCTTTGCCGCCGAACTCGGTTCTTTTCTGTGGTTGTCGTCACCACGTGTCAGAGCTGCTACTAGCAAAAGCGTTCAAACTGACCATTGAAGATGTTTCATATACATCAGAGATCTGCATGAATGGATTCATTCAATGGTTTCAAGTTCCTTTAATTTTTCAACTCCCTGCAATTCGAGGCAGGCAAATAACAAGTTTGCGTGAATCATAGGCAGCAAAAATCAAAATGCCAAATATAGAAGAGTTGAATTAAAAAACTTGATATGTAGACAAGTTGAAATATAGAATCTTGAAATGTATACAAACTAAAATTATTTTGCCTACTTATTGTTTGCTTTCAAGTGGGTTTACGCTATTCGTAGAATTAACTTCATGTCGTCATTGCAAACTTCGTCTCTCAAGTTATGAAACCAGTTTTACTTGAAAGGATTAGTTTATGTTGGATGTGGTTTTATTTTGTTTTGTTTTTCGATATGTTTTGTTTTTTTTTTTTTTTGTTGTGTTGTTAGACATATATTTTGGTTGTTGTTATAAATTAGGCTTTACGGTAGCGCGTACAGTGGTAAATGTTATGTTCCAATTATGTTCGCGTAACGCAACGCAAGGTTGCCGTGGCAAGTGTCGCGTAAATTTCTGCTGTATGGGTTTTGTGTGCATCTGGTTATGCACCACGTAACGAAGCTTAGAACAGTATAGATAAAAACAGAATCTTATCTCACAACCTTAAGATAAACGTATAACAAATAAAAAGTTAAATTTCATTTTGAACTTACGTCGCCGTAGAGGAACTTAAGACCGTAGAGGTCTTGTGACAGCCAGTGTTGTCACTCTATCATAATCGTGGTAGATCTACTACTTTTTTGGATTCTACACTATATAAAATTTTCAAGTGACAACACTGGTGATAGCTGCAATTTCATAGCAATAGTTTGTGTGCGGTAGATTTGCTGATAAATTGTGTATTTTAACCCACAATTCTTTTTATGTTCTGTCTTTTGTTTTTAGTGAAGTAAATTTGTTAATAAATATAATTTGCCGCCAATTAAAAACATCTTACTTCTTGTAAATAAAAGCAGCTGAGTTGAAGTTTTTTAAATAGATATACGTCTGCATAATCAACACGAAATTATCTAAGTTCAATCCGCCATTTGCTACGGCCACCTTGCGTTCCGTTACGCGAACATAATTGAACCATTGGAGTTGTGTGGAGACATGATATGTACTGTGGAGTTGTTTTTATAATGGTGGTGCGCACAGTGAAGTTTCTTTTCAGTCGTTAAGCTTTTATTTTAAACATATGCACGGAAAAAGTTTTTAGCTCGTTGACGCCATAGGCTAAAAAATTCAATAAAATATTTGATTTTATGTCAAACAAAAATCTGTAAAATTTCTTCTTCTTTAAATTAGAAGTTGCCCATAATAGGTAGCTGGAGAAGCGTTTTGCTAGAGTTTTTCTTTTTTTTCATCAAAAAAGTAGTAAAATCAACAATGGACAATATTTATGCAAACAAAATGGTATGTACTTCATTCTTACTGTTATAAAATGAGCTATCATACATAAAAATTGGAAAAAAGTACAAAAGTTGTAAAAATTTACTATTCGAAAAAAACAAAATTTTTCGTTTTTTGATAAAAAAATCGTACAAATCCGAATGTGTAAAATTGTAATGAAATTTTGTTGAAATATTTTTTAAAACAACATTTAATACATACATAAAATATGGTGTTATTACGTTGAATAACTTCGTCGTTATACACTTTTTTATTAAAGTGTAACATTTGGTAAATTTTTACGAAAAAAATCGGCAAAAATAAAAAAATGCAATATAAAAAAAGCAACATATTGTGTCGCTATGACAAGCTTGATACCTTTTTTGTGCAAAATTTACAAAAACCCATATTGAGACAAAAAAGTTATAGCTGTTGAAACTAGGCTTTTTTCAAAAATCTTCAAAGTGCCTGTTTCTGGCGTTTCCAACACAAATAAAATCATTAAAAAATTCCTAAAAATTCAAAAAATTCTTTAGCTATGCTTTAATTTATTAAATTAAAATAAAAAATTTCAATTTTCAGTTTTTTCTTTTACCCGCGAAAACCACAACAAATTTTTCCGTGTCCATTAGTGGCATGCGCTTTTTACTCACAAAAACTGGCTTATCGCTCCAACCTTAGAACGATATAGAAGTCGAGAGCAGTGCATTTTTGAACTCATAGTATAACAAAGTCCCACTATTCACTCGGAAATATTTGCCTTTGCTGTAAGCAATTTGAGGATAATTCGTCGCGTCAGGGGGCACACGGAAGTCCCCTTTCAAATCCGAATAACCCACTAACTGCTTGCGGAGAAAGAAATTATTAGTGCCTTTATGAAATCAGTAAAATCTCCTTAAATTCCACAAAAACTAGTACAATGGCTTAAAATTTTGCAAATTAGTAAAAATCTTAATTCTGTACTCGATGTTTGAAATTAAAAAAAAAAATAAAATTTCGACCAATTCCCATGCAAAGTGACGTTATCATAATAGTAAAACCTTTGAAAATTCAAAAAACTAATGTTTCAAATTGATATTATTTAAATTGATTATTAATTAACCTTTAATAAATCAAAAGGATTCATATCCAAATGTGAAATATTTGGATAAAAGCCACGCCCTATAAAAGTGACGCGACTCAAATAAAACAAGATTCAAGACTTCTAAAATGATGAAATATCAAAATATACTTTGCGTTTTATACCTGTGATTTAATAAATTTAAAGAATCATAGAATGAAATTTATAATTGTCTTATGTGAAAAAATTTTCTCTTCACTTCCATACAAACGTTTCTATAATAAAGATAAGATATTCTTTTTAAATTTGAACTTTAATTTTAACTTAAATAAAGGACTTACAATAGGTTATGGGCCTTCACCTTTAACGCGGAATAGGAGTTCAAATGATTTTTGCTATTAAAGCAGATTTTTTGAAGGAGCAGTTTGTTCGTGATGACCGAGGATATCAGAACATCCATCGCAAAGCTGAATAACCAAAACTACTAAACTTGGAAGTATAAGTTGGAGTTATTATTGATTAAGGAGGGGCTTTGGAATGACGTGGTACAAGCGGAGTCAGCTAAGGACACAGCAGAGTGGATAGCAAAGGATGGCAAAGCTAAAGCGACAATAGGGCTGTGGGTGAAGACAATCAACTAATACATATTAAAAGATCGAAGCATGCTATGCAGTATTGGAATGCTCTAAAGAATCAGCATGGAAAATCATCCTTCAGCAATAAGATTCAGGTATTTAAGAAACTCTTCCGGACTGAGCTCGGATCGCAGAAGATGGATGCGCATTTGAACAATATGCTTTCTTTGGTTGATCAACTGAGTGGTCTCGGAGAAGACTTAAAAGATCATATGGTTATCGCGATTTTGCTTGGAAGTCTTCCTGAAGAGTATAATACCTTGGTGACAGCTTCGGAAGTGCGGGCAGAGAGTGAAATATCTCTGGAGTTAGTAAAGAAAAAGATGATCCAAGAGTACAACCGTTGTCAAGAAAAGGTCATTCCTAAGGACAACGATAGAGCACTAAAAGCAAAACATGACAAGAGGAAGCTTAAATGTTTTGGGTGAGGAGGTTATGGCCATTTCAAGAAGGATTGCAAATTTAAGAGGAATGTTGTCAACAAGATTGGTAAAAACCAAGTTGAGATAACAAATGTTTGTCTGCATGTCGGTGGCGTTAGACGATGTTCAGAATGGTTAGTAGATTCTGCATCTTCATGCCACATGACGCACATGAAGTCGTTCTTTCATAATCTGGAAACAAAAATTAAGACATATGTGTACACAGCGAATGGAACAAAAGTTCAGTCTAATGGTATTGGTAATGGTTTTATCGAAATTTGCGATGAGCATGGTCGGCGCACAAAAATTCTCATTGAGGGCGTGCTTTATATTCCTGAACTGGATAGCAATCTACTGTCGGTAAATGAATTAATTAAAATGCAGTTTAACATTTATTTCGACAGTGTTGGATGCAAAATTTTTAAAGACGATAATGTGCACGCGATTGCTATTGAGAATAATGGACTAAATATAATTTCGAAACCAGACGAAGCAAACAAATTTGAAGAAGCAAAAGCTGAGGCAGCTTGCATTCACATGTGGCACAAGAGGTTTGGTCATCGCAGTCTAGAAGCAATTAAATACACTGTTAACATGAAGCTCATTACTGGAATTGAAATTGAGAAGTGTAATGAGGGTACACCGGTTTGCGAAGTATGTTTGCAGGGAAAAATGGCAAGGAAACCATTTGAGAAGAATTTAGAAAAAAGGTCGGAGTCTATCTTGGATCTTGTACATTCAGATTTGTGTGGACCCATACAAACACCCACCCCAGGCAACAATCACTACCTTCTTACATTTGTGGACGATTATAGTAGATATTGTACAGTATATTTTTTGCAAAAGAAGAGTGATGTTTTTGAAAAATTTAGAGAATTTGTAGCTTCATGTAAATTAAAATTTGGCAAATTACCTAAAGCTTCACGTACTGATGGTGGAGGTGAATACATGGCACATGATTTAAAAAATTACATGAATCAGAAGGGGATTATACACCAGACGACAGCTCCATACAGTCCTCAACAAAATGGCATAGCAGAACGCAAGAATCGATCGTTAATGGAAATGGCAAGATGCGTGTTGTTTGAGGCAAATTTACATAATCGATATTGGGCAGAAGCGGCAAATGCGGCAAACTTCTTGCAGAATAGATTATCAACGAGAAGCAACCACGAGACTCCATATGGAATTTGGTATGGTAAGAAGCCGAATTTGGAACATGTAAGAATTTTTGGTTGTGTTGTTTATGTTCACATATCAAAAGAGAAGCGGCAAAAGCTTGACAGGAAAGCGCGCAAAATGATATGCGTAGGATATTGTGCAACATCCAAAAATTTTCGGTGTCTGTATGCTCTGACAGGACGAATTACTCCGAGCAGAGATGTTACGTTCATGGAAAATGCGCGGTATGAAGATGAGAACAAGAAAACAATGTCTCCCATTGGGAATAAAGTTATAGTTTATCTGGAATCTGGTTCTACAAATCGTTCAGCGGAAGTACAACGAATCATTGAAGATGATGAACATTATGAAACAGCAAGTGATGAAGACGAAAGAACTGTTGAAATACTCACAGTAGAAGATAGACGTGTTTCAACAAGATCTACAAAAGGTAAACTTCCTGGTAGATATGTTGCAAAAGTAGATGTGATTATGGAACCTTCTACTTGGAAAGAAGCAGTTTCATCACCGCATAGTGAGATTTGGATCGCAGCAATGCAGAGTGAAATCGATTCCATTAATAAAAATGAGACTTGGGATTTGGTAAAAGCTCCACATAATTGCAATATTGTAGGAAACAAATGGGTTTTTAAATTAAAACGTGACGCTGATGGTAAGACGATGAAATTTGAATCTCGTTTAGTTGCAAAAGGATATTATCAGAAATATGGGGAGGATTTCGACGAAGTTTTTGCACCTGTTGTTAAACAAACAACTTTGCGTTGCTTGTTAGCAGTTGCGTCGGTTAAAGGAATGCTTGCAAGTCACATTGATATCAAAACAGCTTTTCTAAATGGTAATTTAGATGCCACAATTTATATGAAACAACCTTGTTTCAAGATACAAGGGAAAGAAGATTGGGTCTATAAACTGAAGAAAAGTCTTTATGGATTGAAGCAGTCTGCAGGATGCTGGAACATTAAGATGAATGACTATTTGATCAAATTAGGTTTCAAGAAAGGAGAAGCTGATCCGTCTTTGTACTGTAAAATTGTCAATGGCCTGTGGATATATATACTTGTATATGTGGATGACTTGCTATTGGTGTGTAAAGATGCAAAGATTATTACAGAGGTTGTAAATAAAATTGGAGAAGAATTCGAACTCACTAATTTAGGAAATTTAAAATATTATCTCGGAATTCATATTGAACGTGATAGTAATGGTATATACAAACTCAATCAAACAGGATACATTGACCAAATTTTAGAAAAATATGAAATGAAGACCTGCAAAAGATCAGCATATCCGTTGGATCTAGAGGTGGGTAATAGCACAATTTTTGTGTGTTGACTCACCAGCACTTGTGCACCTTTGTGTGTCAGCACAAGATTGTGCTAGCACAATTGTGCCACAATCGAACAAAGCACTCACAAAAGTGTCGATAACAAATAGAGTGCTAACACCCTCTTCTATTGATTTGTTTACAATATTCACAAATTGCATGTTGTCAATTATTGCAAGTAAACCAAAGTAAAAGCAAAATCAACTGTACTAGCAAAAACTTACAACATGTAAGTAATGCAGTGCACAGCAGCGATAACCAATGAGTATCAGTGAAGAAGCTTAGCACAACACTCTGCTATTCATCCCAACACAGCATACAAAAGTAACTTTAAGCTCAAAAGTTCGTCAAAGCTCTGCTCTTTGCGTGCTATTGTGCCACTATGTGAGTCAACGTAGTGTGCTAGCACACATTACACACTACAGGGAGTCAGCAAGTGCCATAGCTCAGCACTGAGTTACCTACCTCTAGTTGGATCCAGGTTATACAAAAGTATCTAGGGAAGCAGATGATATGTTGGAGAACAGCGATGAATATCGGCAGATTATTGGTTCACTTCTATATCTCTCTGTCAATACAATGCCGGACATTTCAGTTGCCGTTTCGATCTTAGGGAGAAAAGTCAGCTGTACAAAAAAGAGAGATCTTGTCGAGACAAAACGAATTATGAGGTATTACAGCATACAAAGCAATTAAAACTTTGTTCAGGATCAGTTTCTCAAAGCAGTAACGAGCAATTGGTTGGATATTCAGATGCCGATTGGGCTGGTGATCCGGTATTAAGAAAGTCGACAAGTGGATATGTTTTCCAATACTGCGGTGCATCAGTTAGCTGGATGAGCAATAGTGGCGTTATCCGCTACTGAAGCTGAGTATGTCGCTCTAGCGGAAGCTTGCAAGGAAGCTTCATGGTTAAAACAACTTTTTCAAGACATGCATATTCAAATTAAAGAAACAACTATCTGGGAAGATAATCAAAGCTGTTTAGCAATGCTGGATTGTGAAAAGGTTAATCCACGAAAAAAATATTGTCCAACAAGTGAAATGCTTGCAGACTTGTTTACAAAGCCTTTACAAAATCTTAAACTGCATTTTAATTAATTCATTTACCGACAATAGATTGCTATCCAGTTCAGGAATATAAAGCACGCCCTCAATGAGAATTTTTGTGCGCCGACCATGCTCATCGCAACTTTCGATAAAACCATTACCAATACCATTAGACTGAACTTTTGTTCCATTCGCTGTGTACACATATGTCTTAATTTTTGTTTCCAGATTATGAAAGAACGACTTCATGTGCGTCATGTGGCATGAAGCTGCAGAATCTACTAAACCTTCTGAACATTTAAATTTGAACTTTAATTTTAACTTAAATAAAGGACTTACAATATAATAAACTAAAATACGGCCGTGGGGTATTTTAACTTCGGTCCAGTCGAAAATACATAATTCCTTACTAGTTCTAAATTATTTTCATTATTTTGGGAACCCCTTTAACTCACAAAATAGATTAGAGAGAAAGTAAAAATTTTATTTCCAATATCTACAGACCCAGCTAATTTTTTTATAAATTTTTCGGAATTTTTAAAAATAGTTGAACTCACCGATTTGCTACTTTGTTTCATTTTCACCCTATAACTTTTGCTGCCAGGTGTTTAAAGAAGCTCCAATCTATCAATTACATAATTTTTAAAAGTTATAATATTAAAGCATTTTTTAAAATATTTGCATTTTTGTTTACCTTACTATCGTATTTAATGAAATATAGCGTTTCATTATTTAATTTTTCTAAATTTTTCTTTATGTTAAAATACCCTATCTTCCCCACTGTAGACTTTCCAAAAACAACTCCTTAATCTTATTACTTCTTATTATTTCTTCCCAGGTATTGTATTTTTCACAATTAAAATGATACCCCTCACACCGAAAAAAATGTTCGGAGTTATTCCAAGTTTTTTCGTGAGTCAAAAGTGTTTTTGAGAAGTAAAAAACGTTTTGTCGCCGTAAAACTCAAAATGAATTGTATCAATATTTTTTTGTTAATATAAAGCTTTTACTACTTGAAACAACTCATTTTCAAAGCTTGAAGTAAATTAAAAGAAGTTTCAAATTAACTCTGCATCTTCTCCAAACATTTGTCCTTTTAACTCTATTAAAACTTATTACAACCATCTATGAAGATCGTCTTTGTATTTTAAAGCTGAAACGGAGTTATGTTTAGCACGAAACAGAGTATGATCGAGCAAATACTTTCGTTTGTTCGTTTTACTTTGAATAAATAGAAAGTACTCAAATATTTTAACAATCAAATGAAGTGTGCTGTAAAAATTAAATGTTGCACAATGATAAAAAAGGCCGTTTTTACTATTACGAGTTATATGTTTTCGTATATCTTTATTGAAGAGAAACTTCATAGTCGCTGAATAATTAATATTGAGATATTTTTATTGAGATATTGAGGGTCGAATTTGTCAAGTCTCGACAGGAAAAATTTTCGAGTTTCGTCACGAAAAGTTGTGTACACGAGCAAAGATGTTTTTCGTTTTTTTGTGTTTTTTGTATGGGGACCCCAAAAGGGTGACAGATAGAGTGTAGGTGTGCTTAGAAGAAATGTTGAACGGGAAAAATCAGTAGGACCAGGTCATACATTTGACCCCCCTAGGGTTCATAGATTTTTTGATATTAACTATAATAGACATTTTTAAAGTTTTTTGTATGAGGACCCTCAGAAGTGTGTCAGATATGGTGTAGGTGTTTCCCCAAAAAAGTGTTTAAGAGAAAAAATTAATATGGCCAGCTCACACATTTGAGATGAATTAGATAACATTTTTTGATATAAAATATAAGACACTTTTTTCTATATTTTGTGTTTTTTGTACCCCCACAACAGATTTCTATAGATTTATTTATTTCACGTTATCTCGAAAATATCAAATCACGGACATACATATATCTCATATCATAGTTTATATATTGGTTATACTGATGGTTATTTATATCAGTATGACCAATCGAAGCACCAACCAATAACGGTGTAAATATTGAATACACCGAATATTGTAATCAATTAAAAATCTAAAAATCTAAATCTAAACAAAGATCCCTTTTTTGAAAAATTCCCCTTAAAATTATAGAAATGAAACACCTTTTGACAGTTGAGCGCAATTTAAGCTTAAAAGTAAAATAGAAGTTTTGTAAAATTGTTCGTTTTTAAAAATATTTCTGGAAAATGGAAACACATGGAAGTTATAGACGTTCAAAATTGCCAAAGCGTGGACAATCTACTCTGTGAGTATGGAGAAGATGTTCTGTTTTTAGCGTCTGAACCGATTGAAAACGAAGTAGATATCGGCAGCCTTCTTCGGGAATGGAAAATGCCAGAATTTTTAGTCGCGCGATGCAATGGTAAAAATGTGCCGTATTGATAAAAAATAAAGCTAACATTTCTAATCTTATAGAGCTGGGAATCTCATTCAACCACTTAAATAAAATCAACAATGAAGACATTGGCATCCTTATCCCAGACGAGCATTTAAGTGTTCGAATTTTATTTAAAAATAAATTGAAAAATTGGATACAAAGTCACCAGGTATGAAATTTTATGTGCATTTGGCTTTGACAATTTTTTTATATGACAACAAGTTTCCTAGGAAATTCCATCAAGCACCATAATTGCAAGAAATCATAACATTAATGAAAATTTGCATTCGTTGGAAACGTTTCCAACAACACCAGCAGCATTAAATTGCTGACCAAGTAGCTTCAAAATACATGAATTTGTAAGTTGTTTATTTTGATATTTTTTTTTTTTGCAATAACATACTTTATTTAGGATGTAAAGCAATTGCTATTGAGCACATCGCTGGGAGTTGAGCTAATCAACTTTCACAATCAACATAACCATCTTCATTCGAAGCACCAAGACGTCTTAGCTAATTTAGTTATTAGGGCTTTTGTGGAAAAGGGCCACACGATATCGGTTTCGCAGATTGAGCACCTTGCAACAAATATTGTTAAATTGTTTCCCTCGGAACAAAAAGTAAAAATAAATGTATCTTTCGTATATTTAAATTAATATTCTAAAATTCATAATGTAAGGATACATATTTTATACCACGCTGTGGAAAAATAAACCCAAAGCTTTTCGATAAGTGCAGGAATTTAAGAAAAAAACTGAAAAATATTGGTCTTCTAAAAACTAAAAATATATCATCTCCGAGTGACTCTTGCCAAGAAAAACAATTAAGTACTGAAGGTTTGTTCATTCTTAGACTGATTTTAACAAATTAAATCAACATGGGTTTAGTTACTTACTTGTTTACGTGTGTTATCAGCATTAGAACTGTTATCTGGACACATTCACCACTGGAATTTATTTGTTTTATTTTGCTATTATTATATATAATTTACAGAAGGAGCTAACGAAAATAAAATATGGTTGAAGCATAATAAGGATCGATGGAATTCAATTTTAGAAAAATGGACATCTACAACGAATTTTCGTAGAAGTGAAATTTTACAATTGTCATCAACACCGGAAATTTTCAATCAATGGCCACTTTTTAAGGATTTACGATCACCGTCTCTTGTAAAATATTCGAAAACATTTTCCACTCTTATGGTCCAGTTAGCCTCGCATGGCACAGCAGCGCATGCAACGCAGATAAGCAGCTAGCACACAGCTAAATAAATGGTGATTATGCAAAGCATAGTCACATGGTCAAAATAAAACAATAAAAAAGAAGAATACAACGATTTTATTTTAATAAATTAACCGCACTTGATCAAACAATTTTACAACTTCACATCTGTTTTACCAAAACGTCAAATGCATAGAAGAATACACAGATATTAAAATGAAATAGATCTTCCATGTTTATCTATGTAGTCAGAGATGCATTTCTGTTTTTATCTGAGCATTGTCATGCGTTGCCATGTTGTGCATAATCAGATACACACAAATCCTATTAAACAGATTTCGATGTGACGCTTGTTAAGGCCATGCACTGCTATGCCATGCGAGGCTAACTGGACCATTATGCTTACTTTCTAATTGGTATCTGTATAAAATCGATAATTATATTTTTTTAAACGCAGGTTGATATCGACTTCAGTTTCCTGTTTCCAGAAAAAGAAAATAAGCTTTTAATTGGATAATTTAAACACAGCAAAAAGATAATTTTTAACAAATATTTGATCATTTACTGACCGATATTGGCAGTAGATCTCTTTTCAGGAAGGTCGCTGATTCCACTAACGAAAGTAAGCTGTGTATATTTTAAGTATTTAATATTTTGCAAGTTTTATGCTTTTTTAGATTCTGAAGATTGTATAGTTTTCTTGCTTTTACATGGTGTAATTAAGCCTACAAGTCGAATTAACGTAAAGAGCGCGCACCATCCTTTTAAAAAGATTCAATGGAAGCCAAGCATTTCAGATTCACAAATAAGTTGCATTCTCCACGTTATAACCTTAAATGATGTAGATAGACAAATTAATGACTTACAAATCAAGTACTTAGAGTTAAACTTGAAACTGCAGCCAATCATAATCGTTGTCGGGCCAGATACAAGTGATATAAAGAGTATTTTTATGCGAGTAGACAATGTTCTCTTAGAGTTTAATACGTTTCTTAAGTGTATGGATTGCACATTTATACTATTTCATTTTTTACATTTACAATATCCATGTGAAAGTCGTAGTGTGTGGCTTTTTATGCAAACATTTTTTTTTTTACATAAAAACAGAATCCGTTCACAGATCTCCTACAGTATCGAACTTTATTAATATGTTATCTAATATTTAGATTAATAGCCCAAAATATGTATACTTGCTTTATTTGTCTTCGCAGCATTCAAAATATAAATTTTTATATATTTCATTTAAAAACCATACATAAATTACAAGCCAAAGATACTTTTATTTACAAACAAATTTCTTGCCCACAAACATTTCAAAACATATATACGTTTAAAAAAACACCTTAAAAATAAACACTTAAAAGAAAACCTTACGAACAATATTTCAATACCGCCTTTGATTAATGCACACGTTGAATTTTATTTAAATCCAAACATCAGCCAAGAATTCGATAACAATTTAAATAGTAAAAACCAGAATTATCTGCTAATACAATCTCAATCTGCTAATACAATGGACTCAATCAAACATAAAATTATAGATTACTTGCAGTACCGACGTTGATTATGTAAAGTTCTTTCAAACATATATCTGATGCATCTGGTGATTTGTAAACACATTATCATTAATATAACAATCTAAATGGATAAATGGACCTAAGCGAAAAATGGAAAATTTTGGTGTATAAACATCTAAATAATCTGAATAGACCTAAACCTGGGATCTTCAATTGCCTCATATCTTCATGATGATTGCGACTACATTTGTCGTCGGTACCGTGGTGTCTTGGTATCTTTTTACCTCTTGAAACACTACGTTAGATCGATTTGTAATATATTAATATGAGTTGCCGATAAGACCTAGTTTGTCTTGGTGCCTGCGTTCGCAACTAGTTTTCTTTATTTTATGAAAATTGGTTTGGTGAAGTTGACCTAGTTTGTCGAGTAACCACCCTGTCAATCCAGGATCTCACCGGCTTCAGGAAGACAGAACGATATATATTATATATATACCGTGTTTTATTGGGTATGAGACCTTGTTTGTCACACGACTCCGCCGTATACAAAAATTGTTGCTAACTTGACCTTGTTTGTCTTGAAAACGCAACCCTGCTTTGCTGTCTGATATTACCGATTTTGACTTAACTTTTTTTTTTGTTATTTTTTATACTTTAATAAAATTATATACTTTAAGCAATTTATTAAAACTTTTTAGTTTGTTAATAATACATGATTTCAATCAAAATCATACTTTATATTTTTGAATTGTATTAAATATAACATAATTTTAAATTTGCTTTAAAACCTGTTAAGGTTTAGCAATCAAGTAAATAAATAAATAAACAAAACAAACAATTAATAATATAAAAACTACAATTTTAGAGTCAGCTCTTAAATTTACTCTTCACCAACATGCCAGAGATAATTTTTGTAGAAGTGATGTTATTGATATGCAACGCGATAAAACCTCTTTTTTAACAAAAATATTGACAACTTGTTTTGAGCCTGTAATTAAATCGGAAAACCCTGAAAATGCTTTAGAGGAATTAAAACAAATTTTTTCCAATCCATTTGAAGATATTAACTCCGAATACAAGTTTTTTTCTTATATCGATAAAAAAAAAATTTCCCAACAACCAAAAATATTTACAATTGATAATGAAATAGGACACTTAAATGCTAATGGCATACCTTCAATAGATGAACAAAAAATTCAAGGAGTTTAAATGCCTATTTCTTTCCAAATACAAAAATATCTTGAAGCTCCAAGCGTATTTAAGTCGATAACAGATAACATGAATGAATTGCAAATATCTCCTAATATAGACGGATTTACGTGTTGCGAATTATGGAAATTAAAAATTAAAGAATTTGAAAACAAACCAGTTCTTCCATTGTTTTTTTATTTTGACGATCTTGGCATCAATAACCCTCTAGGTCCACACTCCTTGCAACATTCTATATGTGCTTGTTACTATACAATTCCCGCAGTACGTGCTTTTAGATTGTCAGAGCTTAGTAATATTTTTGTAGCCGGTCTTTTTAAAACTAAGGATATTTCAAAATTTGGTAATGACTAAACCCTTTACCACTTAGTATCTGAGTTAAAGGATTTGGAAACAAACGGTCTGTGTATTCAAACTTCGGAAGGAACACGGGACGTTTATTTTACGGTTTCCTTAATTTTAGGCGATAATTTAGGTCTCAATAGTGTTTTAGGATTCGTTAAGTCATTTTCCTGTAACTATTTTTGCCGGCAATGTAAAGTTTCAAAAGTTGTAGCACAAAGTCAAACTAGAGAAGATTTGACGCTTTTGCGTACCATTGAAAACTACAATGATGATATAAATTAGACAACTACAAGCTAACTGGCATTAAAGAAGATTCTAAGTTTAATTCTCTTCGATCATACCATGTAACACAAAATTTTTGTTGCACGATCTGTTTGAAGGCGTCTGTCATTACAATTTATGTAGAATTTTATCACACTTTATAAACAATTTCTTTTCTTTAGAAACTTTGAACGGTCGAAAACAACTTTTTGAATATGGAGACACAGAAAATGGTAATAAATCAGTTCCTATACTTATCAGTAATATTAAAAATTCTAAATTAAATATAACAGCAAGCGAAATGATGAGTTTTGTTTTTTTTACCCCTCCCTATGATAGGTGAATTAATTCCAACAGGTAATCCGGTTTGGTGTTTTTTTACATTACTTCAACTAGTAGATCTTCTGTTAACTTCATCATTTAACAATTTAAAATTAATAAAGTTAGATAATCTTATTCAGAGCCATAACCAGCAGTATTTAGCGTTGTTCAATGACAAATTAAAGCCTTAACATCACTTCTTGCTTCATTATGTAACAACTATAAAAAAATCTGGGCCATTTAAACAACTCTGGAGTATGCGCTTCGAAGCCAAGCATAGAAAAATAAAAAAATAAGCCAGGAACATTGCATCAAGAAAAAACATACTTTTAACTTTGGGCAAAAAAATACAATTAAAATTTTCCAATTTAGTTCATTCGAATAGATTTTTTAAAGAGGAAACACATTTTCATAAGCTAGGAAAAATGAACTTTTCAATTAAAAATTATTTTGATTCTATTCGAGAACATAACTTTGATTCTAATATGCTTTTGTTTTCAAAAAATGTTTCCTATCGTGGAATTATTTATAAAACTAGACATTTGTTGGCAAAAAATGAACGAATTTATGAAATTAAAGATATTATTTCCTATGAAGAAACTGCATTTGTTGTTGTAAATCAAATAAATCTAACTAAATTTTATGCTCATATTCAATCTTTTATACTAGGATCAAATTCAAATGTATTTTTTGCTTCTAAGCTATCTTTTTTTGATGGCCCCCCCAATACACAAGTACACACTACCCAATAGCTACCCAGCTATTTGTACACGAATTAAATATTTTTAAGTAATAATTAAATATGAATTAGATTTTTAAATTAAATTAATAAATCAAAATTTTTAAATTTAATGTAAATTGTTAAAATATTCATCTTTGACTATAAAATTTTTATTTTTATCTTGTTTCTCTTTAATATAAAAAGATCTAACTACCTCTTTGTTTTGTATGGAATCCCTTGAAAAATAAAATTGTTTTTTGCTTCTCCTGAAAATTTTAAATTTTTGAGTTATACTCTTTTTGTAGTTGGGGTGCGATATGTTAAGACTTATATGAAAATAAACTATTTAAAACGATTCACTACGACTTTAACTTTAACAATTCATTAATTTTTCATTATTATGTATATTTTTAATTTATTATTAATGCTATTCTAAAACTTATTTTAACTTTATCTTTAATTTCCTATTTTTCCAATTGAAATAAGAAATAAATAAAAATAATTAAACACAACAGAAATTACGGGTTCTTTATTTGACTCTTTTATAGGTTGGTTTGTTTATTTTTTAAAGCTTAATGCTACAGTTAAATGAGTTGATTTAAGTTTTTTTTTTAATAACTTCAAAATTTAAAAATTCTCAATGCAAGTCCGATAACCTTAGTACAACTCCAAACGAAGTCAGTACGACTTCTGAAATAAACTCAGTTCT
Organism: Dichetophora obliterata; assembly: GCA_963920525.1. Taxonomy (NCBI): domain Eukaryota; kingdom Metazoa; phylum Arthropoda; class Insecta; order Diptera; family Sciomyzidae; genus Dichetophora; species Dichetophora obliterata. The sequence continues at coordinate 150,708,908 of OY986436.1, read as the reverse complement.
CGAAGTAATTTGAACTCACACACGGAGTTAAATATAGTTTTTACAGCTTTGGCTAAATACCATGCACGAAAAGAGTTCAAGACTCCGAATATGACTTTATTTACTCCGCTTTTTTTTTTTGGGTGCAGCGGGTAAAAGTAGCGCTGAAACACTACTGATGATGCGCTGTTTTTTAAGCAAGTGGCGCATCTTTTTTGATGCAGCTTACTTTCCTTTTTTGTTCTACGTGTCCGCAAAAGTAGGCGCAATTTTACTGCATCTTTGGTAAACTTTGAGGATGCAGTTTAATTCGAAAACAACATTAAAGTTAAATAAAAAAATTGCTTTGCATTGCCTGGGATTAAACTCGGACTGCGTAGCTTAAAGTCGAACGTCTTAAAACTGTGCTATTTTCTTGCTTGATTCTGTATGAAAAAAATGTAGATAAAAATATGCGCTCAACAAACTCCGAAGTCTGAAGAGCGCGTCATCAAAGCGTACCAAAACTGCGCATAAAATGCGGTTTCTATAAGCGCTTTTTATTTTTCCGCTGGGCCCATATACATACATACATACAAACAAATGCATACATTTATATCTTTCAAATATATTTTAAAGCATTTCATCTTCTAAATAAAAATTATTTAAAAACAACTTTGTTTTATATAATAATTTTTCGTTTGATATTTTTAGTAATGAATTCGTTGTTTTTCTTTATTTTTATGTTGGTTAAACCTTAATGCAACTCAAAGTTTTGTTTAATCAATAGAAATGCTAAGTAGCGCATGCGTAAAACTGCATAGTAGTAGAACGTTCTGCCTCTGTAGCTACTGGTCATGTTGAGCCCGGCATTTCGGAATACCGGGCATTTAGAAGTTCCGAAAGTCCCGGGACTTAGCGATGAAAAACCCGGAATTTCGATTCTAAAAAAAATTAAATCAAACAACTTAAACTTAAAGTCTGCACCTTCGATATAAAATGAAAGCAAATATTTATGGTCCTTGCATTCTCATTCTGTACATTTACAACTTTCTGAATTTTAAAATTTTGAAAATAAATTTGAAAGCTGAGAAATTGAAAACACATACAGATTTTCATGCTCGTTAGAAGAAATTTTAAACTTAACATCAGATTTGAAATCAGTAAACCTGAAAACCCGCTAAAACCGATACCGGTATATTAAATCCGCCATTTTTAATTTTTAAATTTTGGCATCAAAGTCAGAATCAACGACCTTGAAAACTCCAACAAATCAGTTTTTGGTCTCTAAACTGTTCAGTTTTGGGGTAAGCGTGTGACTTTCTTTGAAAAGTTCATGTTAAGAGGTCAAGTAATAATGTAGATTATGATGCTGAAACCAGACGAGCTGTCATTCTCACTCCAAGGAATAAAGAAGGTTCAGATCCTTAAAAAACCTCGCATCGATTAAATTTGTCGAAAATTTTAAAATAGATCTCTTTTTATATTACCAATTTATAAGTTCTTTGAAGTTAAACGTTATTTTTTCCCATTAAAAGTTGTCATTACTTAAATGGTTGTTTTCAAAAAATTTGTCAGAAATTGGTCTGGCTAAAATTTTGCCGAACAATATACAAAAAATAAAATACTGAGTGTTCAAACCTTTGAGTGTTCAAACCTTTGAGAGTGTTTTGTTCTTTTACTCGGAGCTGGTGTAAATTTTATGTAGGAAATGTTTAATAAAATATTTGTTTACCTCTTAACATCAACTTTTTCAAAGAAAGTTACACGATAACTCCAATACTGGAGAAGTTGGAGACCAAAAACTGATGCGTTGAATTTGTAAAAAAAAATATGTTCCGTGCTTAACTTTGTTAGGTAGTACTTTACCTCTAAATAATGGTATAATAGAATAAAGAATAAATATTGTCCTTTTTTAAATTTTTTTCATTGTGTAATCGTTGCATTTTTCTAGGCCAGCCCGGTCAATTAATTTTAAATTAACTCGTATTAAAGTTAAACAAAGAAACAAGACCAGAAACATAAATACTTTTGTTTACTAGCACCTAATCCTAATTTCACTAATTTATGCTGAAAAAATACTCAGCATAAATTAGTTCCGTCTCGGTATCGCCCAAGTGATCAAAAATCGGCATCCCTAGTAGCTACAAACATCTGTATTCTCTATTGTACAGGGTCCGCCATCTAACTTTTTTTTTCAACTAGTGATTATTTCGTGAATGGTAACACTTAGCTCATGTCTGATTTGGCAAATAATTAGTTTTATCCTTCCGCTGAACGAGTATGGTTGTATATACGCTTGAACAACGCTGGAAAATATTACGACATTACTTTGAAAATCATGGTAATGTTGCAGAATGTGTGCGAAAATTGCGTACGGATTTTGGAAGAAGAGAAGCACGGTCAGCACCGTATGTTCGTTATCTTGTGAAAAAAGTGAAAGAAACTGGCATCCTCATCGATAAACCAAATCGTGAAAAGCCAAAAGCAGTGCGTACACCCGAGAATATTGCTGCTGTGGCAGAATGTGTGCGTGAGGCGCCATCGACATCATTTCACTGTCGTTCTCAACAATTGAACATTTCGGAAACGTCATTGAGACGAATTTTGCATAAAGACCTTGGTATGACGCCATACAAAGTCCAATTGGTTCAGGAGTTGAAGCCAACTGACCACCCAATGCGTTTTCGCTTCGCTAAGTGGGCCTGCGATCGACTTACAGAAGATGCCGATTTTGCCAAAAAAATAATATTTTCAGATGAAGCTCATTTTGATCTTGGCGGGTCTGTAAACAAGCAAAATTGTCGCATTTGGGGCACAGAAAACCCGCACGCATACATTGAAAAGCCGCTGCACCCAAAACGAGTCCCTGTTTGGTGCGGATTTTGGTCCAGAGGCATAATTGGACCATTTTTCTTAGAAAATGAGCAAGGAGTGGCCGTTACAGTCAATGGCGATCGTTATCGGGCCATGTTGAACGAATTTTTGTTCACAAAAATTGAAGAGGAGGATATTGGCAACGTTTGGTTTCAACAGGAAGGCGCTACGTGCCACACAGCCGAAGCTACACTCGATGTTTTGCGCCCTGTTTTTGAAGATCGCATTATCAGCCGCAGAGCTGATGTCGTTTGGCCACCTCGGAGCTGCGATTTGACACCGTTGGACTATTATTTGTGGGGTGCCCTCAAAGATAAGTGTTACGCCGACAAACCAGAGACAATTGACGCTTTAAAGGACAATATTCGTGAAGCCATTGGTGAAATACAGCTGCACACAATCGATAATGTGCTTAAAAATTGGACCAATCGTATAGGCTACTGCATGGCCAGCTGAGGCAGCCATTTGAATTTAATTATTTTCCATTATTAACCGAAAGGATTGTACTTTCAAATAAAAAAAGAAATTTGAGAAAATATCCAGTAGCTTTTTTTTATAGAATTTTCTAAAAAAAAAAGTTATTTGGCGGACCCTTTATTTATCTTGCTGAAAATAAACAAAACCAATAACAAACGACAAAAACGAAAGCAACTGATGTGCATTTATATATGTACATTTTACATACTTGTTAATAACAACAACAACAACAAAATCAGCACAACAATAAACGACACGATTGCAAACCAAACCAACAACCACAACAACAACCGCAACAACAGCCAAACCAACAATCATAAAAACAGCATAAGCAGCTACTGAAGCAGCTTGTGTATAACGTTTCTCATACGAATATATGAATTTCTTCTTCTTAGATTTTGCTATTTTGTTACTTTATTAAAGAAGTAACAATACCCAAAATTAGGTATTCGTTTAATTCGTACTCTAACTGATATTTTGGCATATAGTTTTTTCTTTGTAAGATGAATATTAAAAGCTATAGGTATACCCCAAAGTGTCAACTAAACTTCTTAAATGTGCTTGAAAAAATTTGTGAAAATGACCCCATACAAACGGCGCTGTAAGACGTAATTCTACGTAAAAAAAAACAAACGGTATCAATATACTAAATTAGTGGCAACTAAAATCTAAGTGAAATATTAAAATGTACACAATAAGCAAAGATATGGCTCAAATATCACACACCTTATCATAGAACTGAATTTATTTGAAATAGCTCCACAGAGCTGCAATAGCTGAACACTTGCGAAGGCCTTCATCGGTGAACGATAGCAACAGAGAGAAAAGTGAGTTGAAATGGTTGAATTTGTTTGAAATCGATTTTTATCTCTATTTCTCTGTCAGTCCACAAATTTTCAAAACTAAATTTGTTTAGTTTTAAAATATAAATTATTTATCTAGGCAAATAATGTAATTTTAACATAATATTGGGGGTTGGAATTAATTTTAAAGGTTTTTTTATATGACGAGATTTAACGTCATATAGCCGGTGACGGTCATTTATATTGTGTTATTGTTTTTGTTATTGTATTTTGTTTATATCGGTTTTATTAATCTCCGTGTGTGCTGTTTTGTGTTTGAAAATTATTTTTAGTGTTAATAAAGTGAAGTTCCTTTTTTTAATGGTGTAGTATATTAATTTTTTTAATGTTTATTGTGGTACATATATCGTTTTATTTCTCATCGTAGTTTGATAGTTGAGCTGCTGCTTAAGTATATAATTTTTTCTTTCTCTTTTTTTTTGCGTTCCTCTTTGTGCTTTATTTGTTTATTTGCACAAACTAAGCACAGCGAATTGTTGCAGTTGCTTTTAAACTGTAACATTTTATACTAACCCATTTGCACTTAGTGGACATTATTTTTGCACACATATAATTTTTAACTTTATTTTTTCGCTATGGAATATTTTTCAGTAGAAAATTTTGCTGCTTGTTCTTTAGACGAGCTTTGCAAAAGTCAAAACATTCTGAACCGTATGTTCAGTTGTTCTGGCCCATGTGGGCGTTTGTTCCATACTTCATGTGCTGGGATCTCTAAGTCGTGTCTTGATGATTTAATCTCACCACGATCAGGTCTTCGCTGGTATTGTGCTTCGTGCTGGGTTCTTTCACCAGATGAGTTTTTCTCAAAAATTAAGCTTTTCGGTGATAGTCTTAATGCTTTAAATAACAATTTTAAAGAAATTGTTACATTTTTTAATGAAGTAAGCACCTCACCTAGCACTAGCATTTATGAAAAGTCTTCATCGGTAAATATTTCGACCGCATTGTCTCAGACTCTTCCAGCCTGTTCTTCTGAGACTCAAATCATTTCATCTAATAAAGACCTAAATATTTCGAAAAAAAAGAGAAATAATTCAAAAAATAAAAATAATAAGCGGCGTATGACGCTTCCAGCCACTTTAGAAACGAAGCAGATCTCGGCTAAACCAGTGTTTACGCCAGTGAGAATGGATAATACAGTTATCACTCCATCTCCTCCATCTCTTTCTCCGCCGGCTAGTGACATAACTAATGAGCGCAATAGTTCATTAAATTTAAGAGCGTTGTCGAGGAAAAAAAAGATTTTCATTTCACGCCTTCAGCCCGACACAACAAGTGAAAATGTATTGACGTTTGTCAAACATAATCGTTTAGTAAGTCAGACTGCTTTCTGCTCATGCAAAAAAATTGGCAATAAACCGTCCCACGCATCATTTATTCTCACAGTGGCTGCTGAAGAGTTTGCAACTGTTCTGAGCTCTAATCTGTGGGCTGATAATATCTTTGTTTCTGAGTTTAAGCCTAAACACAGGTCTAGAAGGACAAATAATATCGCCAGTCAGACCCAAAAAAACTAAATAGGCTTTCCCTTTACTATCAAAATGTAAGGGGATTGCGTTCAAAGACGCGCGACATTTTTTTGTCAACTCAGAATTTTTCTGAAGATATTATCGCGTTAACTGAAACTTGGTTGAACGGAGGAATTACTGACTTAGAACTGTTTGACAATAGTTTTGAAGTATATAGGAAGGACAGACACGCTGACAATAATTCTGCAGTTGGTGGTGGTGTCCTATTAGCTGTAAGGAACTCCTGTGTTAGTTCCTTTATTGATATTCCCTGCTCTGCTAATATCGAACTTATATGCGTTAAGGTTGTACATTGCAATTCAAATGTATTTGTTATTAATGCATACGTTCCTCCCAAGAGCAGTGTAGAGGTCTATGCAAGCCTTGTGGATTGCATAGAATTTATATTAAATATACTTGACGTTAATGACGACATTTTATTGTTGGGCGATTTTAATTTGCCTGACTTAAAATGGCATTCTTCTGACGATGAAACACATTTTTGTGCATCTAATTCGAAGACACGCCAAGAACATATATTTGTTGACAATATATGTTCTGACTTACAACAAGTAAGTTGTATTTATAATAGTCTGGAAAGGCTGCTTGACCTAGTCTTAACTACAGACAGTAACAATGTCATTGTTCAGAAGGCACTTCATGCTTTGACTACTATTGATAATTACCATCCACCTTTGAGTGTTTGGTATAAATCTGATAGGGAGAATATGGTAAATTCAAGCTCTGTTGACACAGTTTATGAATTCAATTTCAAAAAAGCTGACTTTTTGGGGTTGAATAATTTACTTTATAGTAAATTAAATATAATTACAGAGTACATAAATAATAATAGTCTTAATAGTTCAATAAATTATTTCTATACGGAGCTCTTTGCTATGTTTTCTCAGTCTGTACCATATAGTCTCAAATTTGCGAAAAATTCTGCGTACCCTTGGTACACAAAGGATTTAAAGACTCTTCGCAACAATAGGAATAGGGCATGGAAGAAATATGTTTGTAGTTTTGACTCAAATGACCTAGAAGCATACAAACGTTTGTTTCTGGAATTTGAGAATTGCTCAGCTGCATTATATAATGAGTATTTGGATAATATGAAGCTGAGTATTTTGTCTGATCCAAGAAAATTTTGGGGATTTATTAATGTTAAGAAGAAGACTGATGGATTTCCTTTTTCTTTCAAACTTCAGGATGGATTTACTGACGATTCCACCATTATTTGTGGCTTATTTGCCAATCTTTTTAAAGAATCATTTTGTTCAGATTCTTTTAATCCTGATTTAGCATATTTTGATTATATGAACAACGCATCCAGAGTTCCTTTGGGGCATATATCTTTTACCTCAGAGGATATTTTTAAGTATATTGAATCAATCGATGAGGATTTTAGCGCTGGACCAGATGGAATTCCTGCCGCAGTGTTAAAACAATGCGGCTCCATTTTATGTCAGCCACTTTCGTTACTTTTTAATAAATCAATTAATGAAAGTAATTTTCCTCTTTTTTGGAAAAAATCTTATATCAGTCCTATTTACAAAAAAGGTTGCAGGAATGACGTCACTTATTATAGCCTATCGCTAAATTGTCTTCGATTCCTAAACTTTTTGAGCGAATAGTGTACGATCGAGTGAAAATTCACTGTGGGCAAGTCATGACAACTCGTCAGCATGGTTTTGTTACTGGCAGATCCACTGTGTCTAATCTCCTTGATTTCACTACATTCTGCTTAAAATCTATTAATTCTGGTAGCCAAGTCGATTGTATTTACACTGACTTTAGCAAAGCATTTGATAAATTACCACATAATCTAATTTTATTTAAACTTAAATTAATAGGATTTCCACAATATTTTGTAAACTGGATCAAATCGTGTTTGATGGAGCGATCTTATCAAATACGGTTCCGAGGCGTGTTTTCTTCTGAATTTGTTGCAGAATCGGGTGTTCCTCAAGGAAGCCACCTGGGTCCACTTCTGTTTATTTTGGCAATTAATGATGTTACCCACGTCATCAAACACTCTCATTTGCTTATTTATGCAGATGATATGAAAATATACAGAACATTTGATTCTAAGGACAATTCAGACCTGCTCCAGTCAGACTTGAACTCCTTTGAGGTTTGGTGTTCTAAAAATAACATGTTTTTAAATCCAGATAAATGCCAAACTATGACCTTTTCGCGTAAAAGGACCAATTTTATTTTTGATTACAAAATTAAAGATACTGCTTTAAGTCGTGTAACTACCGTCAAAGACCTTGGTATATGCATGGATTCTAAATTGTCGTTTAACATGCATATTAACACAATTTGTAAAAAAGCGTCTTTTATGCTTAGTTTTATAAAACGGTGGGCCAAAGAGTTTGATAGCTTAATAACAACTACAACTCTGTATTATTCAATCGTCCGTCCTCACTTGGAGTACGCAAGTCAAGTATGGTCCCCACATTACAATGTGCATGTTGATCGTATAGAAAGAATTCAAAAACGTTTTGTTCGGTTTGCTCTAAGAGGCTTGAGTGGAACTGACACATTTAACCTTCCTCCATATGAGGATCGTTTGAAATTATTAAAAATGCAATCTTTAAGTGAGAGAAGAAAATCTGCTGATATCATCTACTTACACCAACTCATAACTGGTGTATTCGACTCTCCCGAGCTTCTTTCTCTTATAAAATTTAACACTAACCGTAGAAGCAGTAGAAACTCTAACAACTTGATTTATTTACCATTTAGTAGAACAAATTATATGTTAACTGCTCCATTAAATCGCATGAGTACCTTTGTTAACAACTGTAACGTGTTTGATGTTAACTTGTCGAAAGGTCAACTCAAAAGTAGATTGAAAACTAATGAAGGATAAGATCTATGTAAACGCATGGTTAGTTGTTATGTCTTGTGTTGTCCCTGAGCCCAACCCATATTATGGTGGGTAAATTTTTCTCCCTTTTGGTTTTTTTTTTGACCACTTCTATCGATATCTTTGAGATATTTCAATGATATTTGGATTGGTTCTTAAAATGATCTATTGCGGAGAAAGTGTGAAAAAGCTGTAGTAGCTGAACTCTATTGTTATTGCATGTTTTAGCTGGGTTGATTTATTGATCTGAGATTTTTGCGCGACTCAGATCGCAGGTAGGTCGGTTAATGAAGCGCGTATCTTCAACAACACCTGAATATAAATGAGTACACCCAGAGAAAAACCGCATGGTAAAAATATATATGAACATACTTGATTCTTGATATATTTGAATTTAATATGAAATACGGATGACAGTGTTGAGGTTCTGCTGCCCGGTTTAAAAATAACAAAGCCGCGGGAGCTGATGGCTTACCTGCTGAGCTGTTTAAAAACGGAGGCGAAGCTCTACTTAAATGCATTAACGAGCTTCTATGCAGAATATGGTCGGAAGAATGCATTCCGAACGATTGGAATCTCAGTGTTCTCTGCCCAATCCACAAGAAAGGCGATCCCACTATCTGTGCCAATTACCGTGGGAGATGCCTTCTTAATATCACATGTAAGGTCCTGTCGAGCGTTTTATGTGAAAGATTGAAGCCCATTGTAAACGAACTGATCGGACCTTATCAGTGTGGCTTCAAACTTGGAAAGCCCACCATCGACCAGATTTTCACGCTACGACAAATTTTGTAGAAGACTCAAGAAAAACAAGTCGACACCCACCATCTTTTTGTCGACTACAAAGCCGGCTTCGACAGCCCAATAAGGAAGCACCTGAAGTCCACCATGTCTGAATTTGGTGTTCCTGAAAAACTAATACGACTTTGCAGGATGACACTGAGCAACACCAGCAGCGCAGTTAAAATCGGGAAGGACCTCTCCCCACCATTTGTTACCAAACGAGGTTTTAGACAAGGTGCGACTTTGCAACCTAATGATGGAAAAGATCATCCGAGCTGCTGATCTGAGACGTAGTGGCACAATATTCTACAGGAGTGTTATGCTGCTTGCGTATGTTGATGACATTGATATAATTGGCCATAAAACGCACGAAGTCAGTGCACCATTTTCCAGATTAGAAAGAGAGTCAAGTCGAATGGGTCTGGCAGTGAATGCAGATAAAACGAAATATTTGGTGTCAACAAACAAACAGTCCCAGAGTCTTGGAACCCACGTTACCGTTGACAAGAGAGATTGTGAAGGACTTCGTTTGTCTGAGATCCAGCATAAACTCAACCAACGACATCGGCATTGAGATCAAACGAAGAATAACAGGCGTTACTTTGCGCTCAGTAGGCAATTGAGAAGCAGAGCCCTCTCTCGACGAACGAAAATCAAGCTCTATAAATCGCTCATCATGCCCGTCCTACTTTATACATCACAAACCTGGACGCTGAGTAGTTCAGATGAAAAGATTTTAGGAACATTCGAGAGAAAGATTCTTCGTAAGATCTGCGGACCAATCTGCGTCAATGGCGAGTACCGAATACGGTGGAATGATAAACTGTATGATCTGTACGCTGACATCGACATAGTCAAGCGCATTAAAATCGAGTGACTTTGCTGGCTAGGTCATGTACAGCGCATGAAAGACGATGCTCCAGTGAAGAAAACATTCGATTCGGTACCCAGCGGCGGTCCACGCAGAAGAGGACGACCGCATTTTCGTTGAAAAGACCAACTAGAAGACAACCTGACGAAGCTTGGAATTTCCAACTGGCGCCAGCAAGCGAAAGATAGAAAGGGCTGACGCAAATTTTTAGATGAGGCCGAGACCAACATACGATTGTAGCGCCAACTTAGTAAGTAAGTTGAAGCTAAATCAAAAGTAAAAATAGTTGAATTGAAGTGAGAATATTTAGATCTACTATTTTTTTCTCTGGGTGTATTTAGTACTAATCTGACGTTCAATTTGTGTTTGTTTTAGCTCATACAGCAAAGATGGTCATGAAGGGGTTTTGTTTAACTCATGATCATTTTGTTCCATTAAGTATATAACTTTATGGAGTCTACAATAAAACTTGTAATGGTGGTTTTCCAGAAAGCAGAAATATCACGAATCCCCCAACGACTGAATGCTAGTGGTATCTAATGGCTCCCGCTTTTACACTTTTCGCTTGTCGGTCATCTAACTGGCCTTGTATCCAAATTGGATAACGATGTATGAACCTTATCGCTATCATGCCCACATAGTGTCAATCAGTTGATGTTACATTACAATAATTGCATATTGGATTTTTATCTACAAAAACGTTGACAACAAAATTTTCAAGCATCGCCATATTTTTATTTGTTAAACAACTTCATTGAAAGTGGTCTATTCCATATTCACACTCAAACTAAACAGGAAAAACCTGAAAAGTTTTGAGTACCTATACTCACACTCAAAAAACATTCATGAAATTTGACTACTTTTCGGTCTGTCTAACCAGACTGGACCCTTAAAAGGATATTACTCTCCAATCTCAATCAACCAGTCAACAAGAAGAAGGCGGCCTAGGTCGACACCCCAGCCACAACTAGGGCAAAGCGAATAGCCGCGAGTCCATTTGAGCGAGAAAATACTGAATGATAAGGAGCCTGAAAAATGGTAAACAGTTGTTCCGAGGAACCAGAGTAGGATATACCTTAGATCAAAATCCAATCAAAAATACTCTCAAAGCGACTGCTACAGTCAGTGATCTTGAGCTGAAAGTTAACATCAAGATTCGCGACATCGTGAAAAAGAGGTAACCACTGCTGTACGGAATGTTTTTAAAATCCATAGCGATAGATGAGTATGACTGCACTAAACTATCTGCATAAAAGAAGATTTCGATGCGGTATCTCGTTTGTCAGGATCCAGAAACTATTATAATTTTTGTTGTTATTGACTTATAAATTAAATTTAATGAATTCTTTGTGGCCGTGTGATACTTTATTTATTTGTTTAATTTATATTCATTGGCAATAAAAATCGAGCAAATGAAATGGGTCTAAAGCTTGTAACGATCCGCCTTTTCCCGGCGTTTATAGCTGGGATAACCTCAGTGGTTGTCCGAGGTCGCTCCAAAATTTATTTTAAATTGTCTTTTTCCGGACTATATATTTGTTCCGGATTATATTTTTTTACAAGTTTTTAATTTGGTAATAACATTGTTCAATATACACTTGTATAATAAAATGATTTTACGTTAACTTTAAAGAAAAGATTTACAGATTATCTTTTGATTTCAATACACAATATAATTATTTGTGTTTTCGGAAAACTATAGCTATGTTATAATTGTTAAATTGGTTACGTTAAACAATTTCTAAAGAAATTTCAATATAAGGATATATAACGCTTTAATTTTAAAGGAATATATATATATTAGGGCGGGTCAAATTTGGGCTCAGCGAAATTCGTAAAATACATGTAATTTCAAGACTTTTTCTCCACTACAGCATATACAAATTCTGAAAAAAGCTGTGCGGACTTTCGTAAATAGATTCATATACATACATTCATACATTCATATTTTATAATTGAGGACAAAATCTATTTACGAAAGTCCGCACAGCTTTTTTTCAGAATTTGTATATGCTGTAGTGGAGAAAAAGTCTTGAAATTACATGTATTTTACGAATTTCGCTGAGCCAGACCTCCAAAAAATTCGTCCATACAAATTGACCCGCCCTAATATATATGTATATGTATATAGATCAATGAACTTATTTATTAATCTAGCCGCGTAAAGAATTTATTTAAGGTTCGATTGATTTATCTAAGGTTGGGATGATTTAAATCCGGTTGATAAGAATTTATAGTTAGATTTATTCATGAGTTGCTAAATCAATTTATTGAATTCATAAATTTATTTAAAATCTTTACTTTAGAAATTTTCACGGCAAGATGTTCGAATGAGTAACACTAATTGATAATATAATGATAATAAAATAATATAAAAATGATTTTATATCACCAAATCCGGCATAGGAGTGGGTTAATGATGGGTTCGAGGTGTTTTAATTCGTTGTTCAGCGATGTTGTTGTGGTCTGCTTATTGTCGGTTGGTTCCGATGTTACCAGCGATTGAAGTTGTGCCCTTGATTTGCTAATGCAATGTTGTGTCAGTGCTTCTGGTGCCTGGGTATTAAGGGGGTAGGTAGGAAGGACCTCTATCCAATAACGAAAAGGGACCTCACCTACAGGAAGTAGGATATTTCTCCCAGCACGAGTAAAGGGGCCCGCGTACTGGTTGAAATTAAGGATGGGAAGATAGGTTGCTTTTCGCAGATCGAGTAAAAAATATAACCCACGTTCTGCTGTTAGGAAAGGTAGGGTTGGGAAAGGATGTCACTTTTCACACTTTGCACTTCACTTTGAATTTTATTATGTACACTGGCACACACACTTCTTCACTTCACCAACACGTGTTCGTTGTAGAATTGACCGTGATTTCCTTCAATACCATAAGTTGAGATCCTGATGATCCTTGTGGAACATGCGATGATATCCTTGGTCTGGGAAGCTCATTAACAGCTGTTAGTACCTGACTTCTATCCTTGGTGTAGAAATTGCTGTCTACTGCTTGTTGATGGTTTTAAATTTATATTGACTTCACTGATTGATCTATACTGTTTCACGTCCGACAAAAGACTTCTCGATTTGAGTCTCGGCTCAATCTAATATACTTTTCGGCAAAGTGTTGCTGGCTGATGTTTCAGCAGTGCACTCTCTGGCCGAATGGTTGTCTGCTAGTCTTGTCTATGTTGCCCTCTCTGGCAACATTCTTGTGACTGGAATGGGCAACATGCTCATTCCAGCGCAACATGTTCCTCGATGCTTTATTTCAGTCGTTCCTATGCTGATGTTGCAGAATTCGCTGCTCTCAACATGTTGTCTGCTCTCAGGGTCTTGTTGCCGTTCTCTACTTATGGCATGTTGAGTGGATTCCAGCGATTGCCAGCTTCGTCGCTCCCAACATGTTGTTCGTCTCTTGATGGCATCGTATTCTGAGATGGCCTCGGTATTTTTCGGTGGCATCCTCTCAGCTTCTCGAATCTACTATGGCTTCGTGCTATTTCGGTGACATCATGCGATCTTATGGCCAACTTCTTATTTAGGTCTCGTTACGAAATCGCCTGATTTTGCCTATGTACGAGAAAACAAAGAATGAAGTTATTCTTGTTTTCTTCTATGTATATTTAAATGCGCAACTGATGGTTGGTTTTATCTTTAACCCTGAAAGACCCATTGGTGCGTCAAACACTCATGTTCTGATTAACAAAATCAAATGCCATACTAGGGTACGGCTGATTTTATGTTTAATTTTCTATTTCAGATTATGCTAACGACGATTGGTTGGACAATTAATTAACCCTTTTAAAGTAAGGTAAATATAGTAACTAACTTTACCTCTTAGCGTATGCTAACGTTAAAGTCAATTATTTCATGGCTAAAACTGTAATTCATCGTTCGAGATGTTATTTATTGACTTATTTTAGCGTATCTTCGCTATGCAGTGTGTTGCATTGGGCAATTAACCATGGTTAATTGGCCAATACTCACGCAATAATTGATTAAACCTTGAATTTTATGGTTTTAGGGTCGCAACTTCATAGGTGGTAACCCGAAGTTGACGTACCTGTCTTTAATCGAAATTAAACAAACAATTCTTTCATAGATAAATTCAAGTTTCAATGGTTTCAGTACCTAGGTTGAAATGAAATATTTACAGTAGAGATAGAAAATATGGCGCCAGGCCGGAGGTATCATGCGCGTCTATACAGACGTCTCTCCCGGGATTCTTTTATCCAATATGGATTGCTGGGTGGTCCTAGCAAGTGGTTTTGCTCGTCAGCGTGCTGCCGCCTCTGGGCGGTCTGATTGCACTTTCGCGTATTATTTGGTCACGGTGTCACTTCTGTAGCTCGAGCCTGGAAGTAAAAATATTGATTACAGCATGTAAGCTAAATTTGGTGACAAATTTAGTCCTTACAAGCTTAAATTCAAGAAGTATGAGAGCATACGCATATTGTACGGATTGGCATTTTTAATGGCGAACAGACAGAATTTTTAATGTATTGCTCTTGTATTCGTCACGTGTTAAGTTTCAACCAAATAGTAAGTGGCAAAAACAAGATTGAGAGCTCTTTCTTCCATAGCCAATAAGAAAAGAGAGATAAGAGAGTAACGTTGCGGAGATGTAAAAAATTGGCACGATGTATGTTTCCATCCTTTTCCTTCAATATTTATCTGTCTAGACCACGTGCCACTTGTTTTCAGATTTTTAAATTGGACAAAACAATGAAATATCATACGGGCTTACGCACAGAAAGTTTATGTACGTTCTTTTTGATTAATATTAATGAATAATATAATTGTAATAGGACTAAACAATAAATAAACAAGAACTATTAATTTTGCATCTGTTTTTTTAGTTTTAAAATTGGATACATATGTAGACTGCGCGAACAATCATGTCAAATTTAGGTATTTGACTACTGTAGGGTCAAAAATAGTCTTTTAAAGTCTATAGAAGAACATAAAAAAAGGGTGATTTCGGTAATAAAAAAGCCTTCGTTTATATTGCAGTTGCATTAATAGTTGCTGAAAATTTTTATATTTTCTTTTGAAATTGGTTCGGGATCCTGGGATTTCGGGATCCCGGGATTGAAAGCCTTAGTAGCTACAGATCTAGTATGTACATATGTAGCTACAAGGAAATGTATTACTACTACGCAGGATTACATATGCAAAGAATGCACATGCGTTGTGCTTTGAAAACTCCATTTATTTTTTAAAAATCATAATAAGTTCGAATTTATTTATTACATATTAAAAATAGTTTATTGTAAATAAATTGTTTACTAAAATATATATAAATGCTCTTTATTACAAAAAAAATTAAATGATATTTTTTCCTTGACCGTTAGAGAGATAAAAAAATTACTTTGGATTCGGATTCCCCGTGGTCATATCAAGAAAAAAAAATAAGGATTGAAAAATTATGGGAGTCCTCTATAGCCCCAAATTCACAAAACAAAATGGGGTCTTACATGACCCCATCGGTCTCAAGTAAAACGGTTTTTTCAGTAATTTCTGTCTTTAATGCAATTGAATTTAAAATTTAGAAAATACTACAGATTGATATTGAAATTTTAGTTTTTTTTACAAGAGAGATCGCAAGGTACAAAATTGCGATTGTATGAATAAAAATCGTAAAAAGTACAACTTGAAACCGATGTGGTCATTTTATTTTGTGAATTTGGTAAAAAAAAACTGGAAATATTTGCTGAAGTCGATATTTTTTCAATTAAACGTATCTAAATTCAGAACATACATTTACTTTTAGAACGATTTTATTTTATTTAATCGCTGTATTTTCTTTGCATAGGGGCATCGGCCTTTTTATAAGAACGGATGTAGCGTACCAGTGTGAGAGGAGTCTGAACGTGACCGATCCAGAGCTTAACTCAATGTGGATTAGGTTTAGGCTTCGCTTGTTTCATTTCTGCTTTATTTCTAGAAGTCCGAATCTAGGGAGGGATCCCCCTTTTAACAAACTAGTCTTTCTCTATCTCTGATTCGATTACGCATATTTTAGGGTTGTTTCCTGATAGTGAGATCGTTGTAGCAGGCGATTTCAATGTCCACAACCCGGCTTAGTTACGTCACTCGGGTCCATTGACACCTGTTGGGCAATATGTTGAGCTATTTGCTAAATCGAACCAATTGATTCAATTAGTAAAGGAACCCACTTTTTTTCCCTCAAAGTGATATGCATAGCCAAAACAGAATTGACCTTTTTCTGACTTCACATCATGAAAAACATGATGTCAGTGTCAACGCTTCTCTTAGTAACTCGGTCACTGCACCATCTCCGCTATTTTTCCATATTCTAACACCAGCACCTCTACGCCTAAAGCCACGAAGACGACTGCATGGCTTTATTGAAAGGCAAATTGGACTGCGTTAAAAAATTTTTATCGAAACTTCAATTGGAAATTATGTTTTGTTTTCAGAAATGTGAATGCCGCTGCTGTCATGGTACAAGAAATTATTTTATTGGGTATGCGGTATTTCATTTCCAATAAAATGAAAAGCATTAAACCAAAAGATCACTCATGGTTTAATGAAACTTGCAGGATTATGGAGATTGAGGAATTGACACTCTAACATGAATAATAATACTAAAAGACTTCGCATTGAGGCAAGGAATCTCTGTAATGCAATTTTAAAACGCAAAAAGTTTCTGCACGAATCTCGCATCCGAGAAGAGGTTCTTCTCTGCCCCAAAGGGAGCAAAAACTTTTGGTCATTTGTTGAAAGAGTGAAGTATCAGACATCGTCATCGATTTCAACTCTTTTAAAAGATGACCAAATCTTCACTGACTCGGCTGAGAAAGCAAACCAATTGGCTAGATTGCTTGCACGAAATTTCACACTCTCGGATAGCAATCAGCCACTGCCCTTTCTTGAGGGTGGATCTTCTGCAATGCAGAATATCTACTTTCGAACAAGAGCAGTAAAAAGGTCCTTACAAATCTCAACGTAAACAAAGCATCTGGCCCTGATGGCATACCGCCAATTGTGCTTAATATGTGTGCTTCTTCGCTGGCTCGGCCTTTGCGCAACCTTTTCAATATCTCCTACCCAACAGGAGTATTTCCATATTGTTAGAAAGTGGCAAATGTCCAGCCGGTACCTAAAAAGGGTGATGCATTGAACAATGCAAACTACCGACCCATTGCGATATACTCTTCGCTTTCTAAATTTATAGAGAGCGTAATAAACTTCAACGTTATGAACTATCTAGAGCACAACTAACTGCTCAGTGACCGTCAATATAGTTTCCGTAGGGCTCGCTTTACTGGTGATCTTATGGCGTTCTTAACCGAAGAATGGAATAAATGCGTTCACTTTTTCGGCGAGAGCAGGGTTGTTGCTCAAGAGTGTGGCATAAAGCGCTCGTGTCAAAACTTGTTGCATATGATTTTGGTTGGAGCGTTGCTCGATGGATCAAGTTTTCCTCAATGATAGAACGATTCGTGTCGTAGTTAACGGTATTTCGTTCAAGGAACACGCCATCAACGCAGGAGTACCGATTGCTTTATGGAGATTGAGAAAAAAAGTCAAAATATGAATAACATGCTCTTTAATGATCTACAAAAAATCTCTGAAAGGGGTCTTGCTTATAGAGTAATGTTCAATGCAAGCAAGACCCAGTGCTGTCTGTTAATCCACAAGTGGATGGGATTACCCCTTAGCTCTGCTCAATATGAATGGTGTGGATCTTGTGGAATCAGCCACCCTTGTCGTTCTGGGCATATCGATCATAATATGAATGATCATATTAATAGAAACGGGCCTAGGTTTTTTAAAACGGTGCAAAAAATATTTCACTTCAGCTGATCTTCGCATGATCTACACCTCATATATTATGCCGAAAATGGAGTAACATTCGCACATTTGGGCAGGGGCTTCAAGATCTTATTGGAGCTTCTATATCGAATTCAACGTTGTACGATATATTTGATAGTGTTTGAAAGTATTTCATCCTTTCTCAACTCTTTTGGGCATCGACGTAATGTTGGTTTCGTAAGCCTTCTGAATAGGTATAACCACAGGAAGTGTTCAAGGGAGATACATGGCCCGAAGCTACCATCTTGTGTGTTTCTCAGCTCCACTCGGGCAGCTGTTCAAGCCCATTATCTCGCATTACCGAGATAGTCCGTTTTGTAGTCGCACGGTAAGGTTGTGGAATAGTCTCCCTGCGAGCGTGTTTCCCGGCAGTTTTGAGCTGTGCAAATTTAAAGCAAATCTTCACCGACATTACTCCATCTATAAACCCTCCATCTAACTATTACCCATCTTCCGAATCAACACAATGCTTATACATTTATAGGGGCATCCACTAAGATTTGGTTCAGTCTAAAAAAATGAGCAAAATACTTCAGCAGTATAAACCAGGGATCGCCAAAAAAATTTTTTAAGAGTTCAACAACAATTACAACAAAAAACAACAATAACAAGAAATAGTTGGCTACGTGGTACAATAAGGAATTATTAACATAAAACAAAACACAAATGCAACGACACCGCAACGAAACACTACGCAAAATTACCAACAAGAAACCTTCAGTATAGCAATAATTGTGAGCGGTCGCATGCACTGTGTTAACGAACAACGAAAAAAACACCAACAACAACACGCGCTATATTTACCAACAAACAAAAAGAAGAAACAATAACACTCACGCGCAGTATTGAAGCGGTGCAGCTGCGCCTGTGAACGATTCGGTGAATTACAACAATCATGAAAATCTTGAAGTTGTTGTAAAAGAGTGCAAAGAGTTAGGCGCTGATGACCGCTGGTATAAACAACATACTTTGTATGAAAAAAATAATACTTCCAGCTGATCAGCTGTTAGCTTGCCGGTGTCGCCAGATTCTATAAGGCTTCTAAAACTAAATTCAAGGTAGAAATTACTGGACTAATTGAAATTAAGGCAACGATAAAAAAAAACATTTGCAATACAACAAAACATAATTACATTTTATTTTAACCAGCATAAAAATTAACAAGAAAAACAAATTCATCACTCAAAATATAAAACAAAAAATTATGATACAAAACAAATTTGTTTTTAAATAATTTTATTTAAAAGATGAAATGCTTTTAACTCTAACCCTCCGGCAAACATTTTACCTCATAGACTCCGGGAGGGGGTCACCGGTGACCCCCTGAAGTGCGTGGATGTTTTTATTCTCTCTCTCCAATCTTATTCTTGTTTTTTGAATTAAGTGCGTGCATGTCAGTTCATGTTATGCTTTTAGCATAAGCAGTTGATGATTTGTGGTTCGTGCACATAAAATAATTTTATTCTTCAATAAAATGCCGAAACGTGGTAGACGTGAAATGGATGTGGAACATTCTGGTGAATGTTCAGATTCTGCTGCGGCTAGAGGTGAATCTTCAGGTGCTGCTGCTGCGGGACAATCCACTAGTTCGGGAGAAGGACAAAAGTAAATTTTTATTCCATTTTTTGGTCTTTTGTCATTGTAATTGTCCATTATTTTGTTGTGTCCATTGTGTTTTCTTATAGCAAAAATAAATCTTTAGATAGGCTTCCATGGAGAAGAGGTGTGCTAAATGTAAACGCGTAAGTTTTTATGTGCATGATTCGATTTTGATATTGTTTTGAACGAGTGTTTATATATAGATTAACTGCAGCAAACATGGCTTTCTTGTTTGAAACTGATGATGAGGATGAGCCTGTTGAATTCCAAAATGACAGTGAAGATGAATGGTTACCTGATAATGATGAGGCTTCTGACATTGAAGATGAAATCGTGGTTGAATCACCTGACATCGAGGATGAAGACGAAGATGAAAGTCGTGGTGATATACCTATTATTGGCGAAAAATACATTGCACCAGACTTAACGGAATGGTTGAAAAACCAGTTGCCACAGGGAAATGTACCATCACACAATGTTCTACGTAAAAAAGGTGATTCATTCATTCGTGGATATTGTGTGGATAGTTTCTAAGTAATGGTTTGAATTTAGGTGGACCTCATCGAAAGTTTCGAAAAGAAATGACTGCCAAGGAATTATTTGATGAGTTTTTTACGACAAACTTGAAAGATGAAATACTCAGACACAGCAATAAAAAGGGCTTAGATCTTAGAGCTGCGGATTTCAATAGAATGCATCATGCTGAAATTGCTGCCCAAACTATCAAAAAACGTGATTTTCGTGTAATCAGTATTGATGAGCTGAATGCTTTTCTTGGAATTCTTTTGGTAATGGGCGTGAATGGCCAAAATGACGATCTAATTCCATGGCTTTGGAGTGACTGCAGTCATCCAATCTATAAAGCAGCGATGAGTCGTGATCGATTTCAACAGATTCTGCGTGTCATCCGTTTCGACAATGCATATACCAGAGCGACTAGAAAAGAAAGTGATAAAGCTGCCCCAATAAGTGACGTTTGGGAAATGCTTATGAAAAATTTGAAAGAAAACAATTATCCAGACGCGAACGTCACTATTGATGAGCAGTTGTTCCCGTTCAGAGGTCGGGCAGGTTTTATTCAGTACATCCCATCAAAACCAGCCAAATATGGGATCAAGATTTTCTGGGTATGCAACACAGCTGATGGATATCCACTTTTTGGAACTCTTTGTTTGGGTCGTCAACCTGGTACTGAGAGACAAACTAACGTTGGGCAAAACATAGTTCTGAAGTTAGTAAATGCATACAAACAGTCAGGGTTGAACGTAACAACGGATAATTTCTTTACGTCGTTACCGTTGGCCAACCAGTTAAAAACCCGAGGCATGAGTATCGTTGGAACCCTTCGTTCGAATAAGCCGTATATTCCCAGAGAATTAAAGCCTAACCGTACCGTTGATATTGAAACACATCAATATGCATTTAGCAAAGACACTACTCTTTTGTCCGCTGTCACAAAGAAAAATAAATCAGTTTATTTGCTTTCGACCATGCACTACACTCGTGTGACTAATGAAAATGGAAAAGAAGAGATGAACCACTATTACAACAAGACAAAAGGTGGTGTTGACGTTATGGATCAGATGCTCTCCAAGTACACAACGAAACGCAAAACAAATCGTTGGCCGTTGGCTTTATTTTTCAATATGTTAGATGTAGCTGCATTAGCAGCATTTTGTGTTTTCAGTAAACTGAATCCGGAAAAGTCTAAAAGGCGATCTTCTAGACGCTATTTCTTGACTCAGCTTGGAAAAGATTTGGCAACAGCTAACATGGAAAAGAGAGCAAATGATCAAATGGTTATAAGAAAAACTAATTATAGAGCTGCTCTTGAGCTTATGCTCGGAATAACTATACAATTTGATCCTACAGTTCCAGTTCCAGTTGCCGAAAACGTTCCTGTAGTTGGACCAGCAGCACCAGAGCCTGAGATGAAAACAAAAGATGGTCGTAAAGTTGCGAAGGGTCGTTGCTATATTTGCATTTTCAATGATCCGAAATCGGACCGGAAAGGTCGTACAAAATGCTCAAATTGCAAACGCACAATGTGTGCCACCCATACCAAGAGCTTGCCACCGCTCTGTACTGGCCCAAATTGTTGAATTTGTATGGCATTCTATTAGCGGGCCACCAGCCAATTTTTAATTTTGGTCCAAATTCTTGAATTTCCATAAAAACATTTCAACTAATTTTGTATTTATATCCACAATGAATATCTCTTTTTTTTTTATTACAACCTATAATTTTCTATATTTAATAATAAAATATAAAAAAAAATACAAAATAGAAATAAAAACTGTGTTCTTATTTATTATTTTCATATAAAATGTATGGTGGCCATTGCGGGTCACCGGTGACCCGCTCCCGGAGGGTGAGGGGTATTGAACTTTGGCGCACTCCAGCCCGGAGTCCAAAAACGTAAGTAGCCTAAATCCAGCGAAAAACGCTTTAAAATATGCTCTTGATAGCTATCCTAAAATTTGATCACTGAAAAAAAATTTTCTTCGGAGATATTTGACTTCAAAGGTAAAATGGGTCACCGGTGACCCCCTCCCGGAGGGTTAGGGTTAAAATAATTTTGAACAATATAAATGAAAAAATTCGGAACGTTTCTCTGATACTGTACAAAAAGAAATTCTACTTCTGCACTTACGATACTACACTGATATCATTTTTAACAAATGACACTCCAAATTTGCAGCTTGATGTGATAGAGTAAATTTCAGGAGTGTCATTCAGTGTATTAAGAGAAGCATATCCTATGTGAAGACTTTAGTTTAAAGGCAGGCATTATTTATGGAAGTCTTGATTTAATTTCAAAGTGTCACAAAAAGTTTTCTTTGCTCTATGCATCAAAGCTTGTTGGTATGGACCACAAATAAAGTTCTGAATGGAATAACCACAATGTTGTTTTCTGAGGAAAGAGAAAAAATATTTTAAATGTGCTTTATCAAAGATAGTTATTATCTATTTCTTTGGAGTCACTACTACACGGTTAGAAATCTTGTACTAAAATTTAAACTTTTCAAGTACTACATAAAAGTATACACCAGCTTTGGTCTCGAATCTAGTATTTGCAAAATACTAAAATATGGTCTTAATACAGCTTGGTTTCAAATTTAGTACAGCTTTGGATTAAAATATAAAAAAAAATATATATATAACAACCACCGCGAGATTCGAGCGCACGACATTCAGTTTGTAAACTCACTACTCTAATCACCGGGCTATTGGCATGTACATAACAAGCGCGACAAACATATAAACCGAATCGCCTAAAACTGAGTCGCAGCATTGCCAGGCTAACTTTTTACGGATCTAAATCAAAAATTTAGTATCCGAATGTACTAGAATTTAGTAAAAACAAAATGTAATACAGAATTGTACTTAAATTTAAACCAAAAATTCTAAAATTGAAATAAAAAATCTAAACTTTAAACCGAAAAGTTAAAACTTATGCTGTAATATTTCTCTTGGTCTAAATTCTAGTACAAACAAGTTTTAAATATGAGTTATTGTTTGAAAAGTTTAAGTTTTAAACCACAATGTTTAAACAAATGTAGTAATATTTTAGTGGGACTAAAATTTAGTCCAAGATTTCTAACCGTGTATTAATAAATCTGCATGAGAGCACCATACATATAGTTCTTGAATAACACACCTCTTGTTTACTTTTAGGAAACTAGACATTTTTGTTTAGCTCATAGAATAGTTTTTAAGACCGAAAATAATGCATTTGCCAAACAATAGACTTTATCCTGTTAGGTGTTGAAATAGAGAGATGCCAAAATAGCTCAACATTGATTATGTGAAAGAATTTATAAATAATTTAGCACAGAGAGTAGCTGTAAAAACTTTTTTATTTCAGTTGGAAGTTTAAGTTTCAAATAAGTAATAGGTCTGTTTCCGTACTAACTTCAACTAAAGTTCGAGTAAAAGAGAGTAACTTGAATATCTGTCAAAATGAGAATACTTATCAAAAAGTACGAAAACGACTTTAAGTTAGTTTCTAGCACAACAGCTGTTCACGCATTTTTGTAATAGAAAAACATTAATTTTTGCTTAAGTTACAATTTTCTTCTTATAAAAAACACTTTGTACAAAATATATAAAACAATAACACTTGCATATAATGATAAGAATCATTTTTATTTCACAAAACAATAAAAAATATTGATTTTATTATTTGACGAGCAGCTGTTTGCAGCTTGAAATTATTTATCGAAGAAATTTTTCATGTAAGGTTCAAGTAATTGTAATAGAATAGAGTAACATTTTGCCTGTTCTTCTCTCTGTGCTTGAAAAATGTTTAAAGAAACGCTTTCAAGTAACTTCAAGTTGCATTATTAACTTCAAGTTACTTGAAGTGAGTACGGAAACAGACCTAATATTGTCAGGGACAAAAAATGGCACTTGTCAGCGAGCTTAGACTCATACCATCAAATTTCGACCAATAAAAAAAAGGCGTCTCACCATCTAGAAAAAAATTGGCAAAAATATATGTGAATGCCCTATTATTAAACATAACAACAAATTTAAAAAATTTTTTTTCTTTTACCGTTAGCCCGTTCTGCCACGCAAAACGCTTCGGGTTTGCCCCAAAAAACATATTTAGGCATATACAATATACCTTATCTCTTTACTTCTAAGATAGGTATTGGCCTCATTTAAAAACAGTTTCAGAGAGAATTGACTATTCTTTTAGCAACAATAAAAATTAACTTTACTTAGTTAAGCATAAGGTTTGAAAAAATTACTTAAACTTTTGCAAAAATTTTAAATTTTTTCGATTTTAACCACCCTGTTTTTAAAAGTTGGAGTTTTTCAAAACCGATTATTCTTTTCTTAGTTCTTATTTAAGCACTTGTTAATTAAGTTACGTAAAAAAATTGCAAAAAACAATTACAGGTTTGCAGATATTATGCTTTAAAAATATGAACTTACGAAAAATATGTCAATTATCGGACCCTGTATCTCCGAAGACACTTATTTAAAAAATTTTAATTTTTTTTTATGTTTTTAGTATCACAAGTTTGCAATACACTGATTAAATTTTAAGAGTGTGTTTTGCCTTGTTTTCGAAAAAATGCGCTATCAAAATGAATTAAAAACTAATTTCATACTATTGCATATAAGATGGCTTTTCCCAAATTTTATTTCTGATTCGTGCTCAAGAGTGAAAATATGAAGAAACATATTAAGAGGATAAAAAATGTGAAATTTTGAGTTCAATATCCTTGAACTGTGTGCGTTCAAGGCAATAAACCACTTTTGTTGAATCTTTTTATAGAATCTTTCACATTAATATTTGAAGCTATTTAATTTGCGTAAAAAAGTACTAGACAACCGATTCCCACATAAAAATAATCGAATGCCATGTGTTTACCTTAAAAATTTAGTTTTTTACCTAGTGCAGCTCTATCAATGCAACGATGCAACGATCTTAAAGGCACTTTGTTATGTAAAAATAAGTACCATACACGGAGGTCTAATTTAATGAAGATAATCCACAAAGCTTATTTTCAATCGAAACATAAATTTGTTATTAAATAATTTTAATTTTATAGTAGCATAACCCAAACGAAATTTATAAAAAACACAGTACTTAAGAAAGTATTGTCAAATAACACTACTAAAAAGAATTCATTGTGGTTATTATCTTAGGAAGCATTTTAGTATATTTACATAATATTTTTTGAATACAATTATTTCGAATTTAATAGAACTGAGCTATATCTTATTATTTGTGGATATGCCACATTTGTCATGGAAAATTTATGAAATCTTCTAACTTTAGTACCTAAATATTAAAACAAGACATAAATTTTAGTATTATGAATATGCAAAAAAAGTTTAACTCATATTTAACATAGTACTGCACAACTTTTTTATTATTTGCATATTCATAATACTAAAATTTATGCCCTGTTTTAATATAAAATTTTATAAATTTATTAAGACAAATTTTGGAGGCATGGCGTATAAGGAACGGTTTTAATCATTCCTTGAGTAATAGTTTAATTCATATTATATATAAGAAACCAGTGTCTTAACGTTTTGAGAGTATATTTTCAATATGTCAAACCTTACTTTCATAAAAACATAAAAAAACTTGTTCCTTATCTAACAACCACAATGAAAGCTTTTTAGACTTCACATGAAGTGTTATTTGACAATACTTTCTTAAGTACTGTGTTTTTTATAAATTTGGTTTGGTTTATGTTATTATAAAATTAAAATTATTTAAAATTATTATTTTTATTTTCACATAACATAGAGCCGTTCAGTTCGTTGCATCGGTTAACCCAAAAACTAACAAAAAAAAATATATTAAAATTTTAAGTTTGACAGAGTGCACGAGGTAAAAAACTAAATTTTTGCAAACATTGATAAAGGCATGCGATTAAGCGATTAATTTTATGTTGGAATCGGTATGTCTAGTACTTTTTCACGCAAATTAAATAGCTTAAAAAAATAAATGTGAAAGATGCAATTAAAAGTTACAAAAAAATGTTTTTTTGACTTAAGCACAATCGGTCTAAGAGATATTGAACTCAAAATAACACATTTCTTATCTTCTTAATATGCTTCTTCATATTTTTCCTCTTGAGTACGAGTAAGAAATAAAATTTGAAAAAATTTTATCTAATTTGCAATAGTATTAAATTAGTTTTTAATACATTTTTGAAAACGCATTTTTTCGAAAACAGGGCAAAACATACTCTCAAACTCTTATCAGTGTATTGCAAATTAGTGATACTAAAAATATAAAAAATATTAGATTTTTGAAATTTGCGTCTTCGGAGATACAGGGTCCGATAATTGACACATTTTTCGTATTTTCATATTTTTAAAGCATAATATATGCAAACCTGTAATTGTTTTTTGCAATTTTTTTACGTAATTTAATTAATAAGTGTTTAAAAAAGAACTAAGAAAAGAATAATCAGTTCTGAAAAACTCCAACTTCTAAAAACAGGGTGGTTAAAATCGAAAAAATTTAAAATTTTTACAAAAGTTTAAGTAATTTTTTCAAACATTATGCTTAACTAAGTAAAGTTAATTTCTTAATTGTTTCTAAAAGATCTGTTAATTCTCTTAGAAACTGTTTTTAAATGAAGCCAATACCTATCTTAGAAGTAAATATATAAGGTAAATCGTATACGTCTAAAACATGTTTTTTGGGGCGACCTCGAAGAGTTTCGAGTGGCACCAGGGTCTAACGGTAAAAGAAAAAATTAAAAAGTTTTTGTCGTGTTCAATAATGGTCCATTCACATATATTTTTGCCATTTTTTTCTAGATGGTGAGGCGATTTTTTTTTTTTTGTCGAAATCTGATGGAATGAGCCATACTCGAAGTTTTGAATGTAGTATTATTTTGATGACGTCACTTTTATGTGACGTGGTTTTTATCCTTATATTTCAAATTCAAAACTCAGTGTACATACTAATTTTCAAAGCTTATATATAAAATATAAAATTTAAACCATTATTTTTTTTAACTTTTTGGGATGGAAGGTTTTGCTATAATGATAATACACTTTGAATGGGAGGTAGGCGGAGTTTCCGGTTTTTCTTACGCTAATTTCAAACATCAAGTGCATAACTAAGGTTTAATCTTAATTGGAACATTTGAAGCAATTTTTCTAATTTTTGTGAAGCTTAAGCAGTTGTTACCGTTTTCATAAAGTCACTTTTTATGGTAGGTAAGCGATATTTTTATTACATTTTAACAAATTTCGTACTCAAAGTGCATATTGGTGGTGAAAGATTTTGACGGTGCAAACAAAGCAGGGACCATTAATAACTCTTTCTCTTAATTTCTGCGTTTTAGCAAAAACAATTGCTTATTTTTACTTTTATATTTATTTTTCAATAAAAATCCAAACTTATTCCTTACTCATACTTAAAATATTCAAAAACAAAATATTTTATGATTGAGTAGATATACATCACCTAATTAAATCAGATCCGAAAAAAATTAAATTAAAAATAAAGTTTTTGGTATTAAGATTTGTTTTTAATAAAAATCATAACCTTTACTTTCCTCAATTAAAGATATTTTTTAAATTTTTAAATTATATAATAAGTTTATTTAATAAAAAACGTTATGATTTTTTATGTATCAATAAATTTCAACATTCATATAAGAATGAAAACCCAAAATATTTTAAATAATAAATAATATTTCTCTTTACTACAAACATAAAAATATGCACGTAAATAAGTTGAACAAACAACATAAATTTATCTTTTAAAAAATTTAAAAGAAAACAAAACTTCTTATTCAAATAAACTAGTTAGCTGTTAGTTAAAAGTATGATGTGAGTAAAATATTAATTTTATAGAAGAAAAACTATATTATAGTAATAAAACTATTGTTTCTTTCAAAATTCCATGAAAGTTGAACAGCCTAGTAAACAGAGTGTTTTATATATGTTTTATATTTTATATATATATTAAGTTTGTTTTTTTATAACTAAATTACATAATTACTTAATTTCTTAATTACCCAGTTTAACTGCAATGGAAACTTAAATAACGTAACTTTAGATCAAAACGCCCAATAAAAAAAAGAGAAGATTTTTAAATTTCTTATAAACTTATGTAACTTGTATTTAAGACCTTCTAAAAAAAGTTGTATACAAAAAGTCTTGTCCAATTCAGAGAACTTTGGAAATTTTGCAATTCAAGTCAAAATTCACTTCTGTTTTTTCGATTGTTGTCATTGTTTTTACTTAATATAGTGCTACTTAATTTCTACGCCAATAAAAAAAAGCCTTTTTAACAACTAGACATTTCCATTCTTTTTTTTAATATTTCTTCGTACTAATCGCAGTAACGCCAGTTTGGACGATGCCCATGGGGGCATTTCCAGAAAAAAGTCTACCGTGACCAAATAATTAAAACTTATTATTTTATTTTATCATTTAAGAGAAACCTTTTAATTTTATTAGTTTCAGCAATTTCTACATAAATTCATTAACCATGATAATCAAATCATCTGCACTATTTCACAAATGTAGTTTATCTTTTTCGTAAATGTTTCGTAAGTTTTTTTGTTTTATTAAAAATGGAAGAGCATTGGCTAGAGATAATAAAAAAATGGTTAAGGCAAGGAAAGGACAATATATTAAATTTGTTTTTTAATTACTTAATTGCATAATTACTTAACTACCTAATTACTAAAATACTCAATTAAACTCCTATAGAAATTTTAGTAACGTAATGCCAGTAACGTAACGCCAGATCAAAAATCCTAATAAAAAAATAACTGGAAAAGATTTTTAAATTTGATCACTTGGAAAACTTTTGTTATTTTAAAATCTTCTAAAAAAAGTTTTATACAAAAAGTCTTGACCAATTCAGAGAGTTTTGCAAATTTTGTAATCCAAGTCAGAAATCAATTTCGTTTTTTGTAATGTAACGCCAGCACATATTTTTGCTTATATCTTTAGATCCTTAGAGTTAATTGTTGTCATTGTTTTTACTTAATGAAGTGATACTTAATTTCATTTTTTAAAAAAAATTGATTTCGAACAATAGCTACATCCTTGCGGTGAATTATGAGTGATCAAACAATTTTGATTTACAAAGAGCTGTAACTTATGTCTTTATATGGAGATATTAAAAGTGAATACTAAAAATGGTCGTCCCTTTCTTTTCTTTCTAAAGATGTTTTTACAATAAGTCTCATATTCATTCTCAACTTTATCGCGTCCATTTTATTTATCTATAAAATTTGCAAAGAACAAATAATTTTCACACTTTACTGTAAATTCATGTCAGTTTTTATTCCAGCTTAAAAAATTGTTGTTTTTTTAACAATATCCGTCTGTCGGTATGTTTGATTTTGACAGTCCGTCCACCACAAATTTATTTAAAATTTGAAATATAATTCAGAGCACAAAAAAATCACCTAGTCTCATAAGATTTCTGCAAAAAGCGGTTTAGCACTACTTTGCTTTCAGTGTGCGCTTTAAAGCGCTCATTAATACATACCCAAGATGAGAGAGTATAAATGTGCAAAGCTGCCCGAAACCAGTGTTGGCGTTTTCACTTCAATTGAAGTGTTTCACTTCTTTTCGATGCTCACAGTTCGACACTTCCTCTTTCGCATGAACACTTCCATTTAGTACGAAGTACAATTTCTTTTTGAAAATGGCAATTATCGTTACTATCTGTTTGCACATCTCTAAAACGAAAATAAGAAATAGCAGTATCAAGGTTGGCAACATTTGTTTCCAAAGTGGTGTAGTTAATTATTTGCACATCTCTAAAACGAAAATTAGAAATGACAGACTGTTAATTTGTTTTTCTTGAATTGTTTTGTGTATTGTTTCGTTTTACTTTATTAAGTTTTTGTTAAAAATGAAGATATACCGTTGAAACCAATTTTTGTGTTTGCCATCTAAATATTCGTCACTTCGCTTCACTCTCTTTTTGAAGAATTTTTATTTCACTTCGCTTCATTTGTGTCTAAGAGCCCTTTTCTGGCAAATTAACAATTTGTTAACCAGTATTTTGAATATTTCTATGTGTTTTTTGTAATTTTTTTATTTCAAAACAAAATTTGAAGCTCAAAAATAAAAAATTTTGATAAAAATTGTCAACTGCTCTTCAATTATTGACAATTTCATTAAAAAATTTTGTTTTTTGAGCTTTAAATGTGGTTTTGAAAACAACAAACATATATAGAAATAGAAATATTTAAAATACTTGTTAACAATTTGTTAATTTGCCAGAATATGGCATTTAAATTTTAATAACTTTTAAGAGTGATTTTAAAAAAGTAAAGGATGCATAGTTTTAAGTTAAGCATGTTGCTTTATAATAGTGAAAGAATAACTAAAATCTGTTCAATAGTTGTTAAGTTTAGCGTCGTCGCAGATACGTGAGAAGCCTTTTATATAATAGTATAGATATTGATTTATAATTCATCCGGATTTTATAAATCGAAATTGGCCAATGCGTTAAAAAGATATCGTCAAGTTATAAGTAAAATAATCATTTCATTTTCATTTATTTATGTATATGACAATCTAGTGTAAAAAGATAAATATCGTATAATATCTATACTAGAAGTACAAAGCTATTTGAGGTTAAATTGGTTAAATTTAAATTTAATAAAAAACAAACATATTTACAATTAATTTTATAATAAACCTGACATTAATAATTTTAACAAATACTTTAATATCCTTATGTTCAACATAAATAATTTTAATTAAAAAATAAACTAAATTAGTTTGACAAGATTAGATATTGCATCAAATTAAAAAGGTTCTAAAGTTGTTTCTTAAAATGCACTGAGTTGCTTTTATTTCTGGGATACATAGGTAAAGTGTTCCAAAGACGGATTGAACAGACGGAAAATTGTCCCTCTGACGTAAGACATTAGTGTCTGAGTGGAATGATTGTAGTATCGCGATTCGATCGAGAGAATTGGATTCTGTGAAATAATTATTGCAGTTCACTTGCAAAAATAACTTTATGTAAAAGCAGCAATATTCAATATTTTAAAAGATTATTAAAGGTGATACCGTAAATTTGTTTAGATTTTTCTTATTTAGCTTAATCATAATTCAGATTTTTAATTTCCTAAAATTTTTAATTTTTAAATTCAAATAACCAAGCCATTCATTCTCTTTACTACACCCACTAGCAGTTTCTAGATCCATCATTGTGTTATGATGCTCACATATAAAAATTTATATTTTTCCTTCGTCAAAATATGCAGAAAAATAAATTTTTACAGGCTTCCTGTCAGCAAGTGGTCTACCAAATGCAAAATAAATAAATACAGTTTATTCAATTGTTGCGGAAGGAAATTTAAATCTCATTTCGAAAACTTTAATAGTAAAACGAAAGTAAATCATTTGTTCGAATCGTAAATTATGGAATTAGTTGAACTTCTGATATACGGTGTGCCATGATTGCTGCGGATATTGATCAAAACTCTTTGCTGTTCTGCTAATTGATGGACAGGTTTTATTTTCCTTTTCATTAATCGTTGCCTAGTTGAAGTGCTTGTGGCTGATCATTGCTTCAACAAGTAGATGATTAAATTGTATCATACTATGTTCAACCAAGAAAGTAGTTTTTGTTTTATATGATGATATATTTTTAGGCAACATGTTTATAATTGCTTGAGAAATTATCTGATGTGCGTTAGTGTTAA
The DNA here is from genome assembly GCA_963920525.1 of Dichetophora obliterata. Lineage (NCBI taxonomy): Eukaryota > Metazoa > Arthropoda > Insecta > Diptera > Sciomyzidae > Dichetophora > Dichetophora obliterata. Next base: position 150,677,079 of record OY986436.1, on the reverse strand, counting down.
TAAGCTTTGAATTTATTCAAACAGAGAGTAAACAAGATGATAATAAAAACTATGTAAAAACTTACCTGAATGTACCTGTGCACTCTAATTTAGCAACAACTGTTCGGTGGCCATAAGTCGAACAAAACTTGACGAAACTTTTTATTAAGAACTAATAAAAGCAATTGATGCCATAATTTAAGCTTTCCTGAAAATATGAAGGGGCACCACTAGTGTATTATCAAAAAATAGGTAATTTATGGGATGTTTTTAAAAGAAAACTATTGTAGCGATTGTTTTAAAATTTTTATATTAAGAGTAAGTTCATATCTAGAGATCCAAAAAGACGGTGATCTTCTTGATTGTTTTTTCATAGAAGGAAGTAAATGAACACCTTGAGGTTTTTTTGGCAAGTATTTATTTATTCTTAAAGTATACACTCAAAAAAATATGCTTCCCTAAAATTAAGAAACTGTAGCTTCAGTTCGTAGGAATGGGTTTTTCTATATTATATAGAGGTTTCTCCTTGATGGAGAGAATTTTTACATGATTTAACGACCTCAAGTCTCGATTTCGTTGCAACGTTATCAAACAGCTTCTTAGTTTTGAAGACAAGTTTTACTTAAATATAAGATATGAAAAGTTGAAATTATAGCTTTGATAAAAGTTAAATTTCCAAAAATTGTATAAAAGCAGAAATGATTTTAAGAAAAATTGTGTTCATATCAAGTCCGCTTGCAACATTCTAAAGAATGATTTCTTAAATTAAGAGAAATATAAGTTACAATATTTGGATATTTCATAGAATTATATGACAGTTTTTCTTTGTTTTGTACACCACAAGTGATTATTTTAAGGATACTTATCCTATATTTCTAGAAAAAGTGCTTTAAAATGACTTATGAAGCGAACGCGTCAATTTTCTTTCTCTGTGCTCATACGTTTTTTCTTATTCAAATAAGACAAAGAAACAACGCAAAACAAAGAATGAAAAAAAAAAATTTGAATCGATATTTTTATTATTTTAAAATGAATTCGAAATATTTAATTAATTTAAAAAAAATCACAAGGATTTCTGATGACGCGTTTAGCAGCGCAGAAATTGTACAATAAAATCAAATGCTAGTGATTTTTTTCCTTTCATATTGAAAAACTTTGTTGTTGTTGTTGTTTCTTTGGAAAAATTCGTTAGAACAATTAATTGTTCTAACTTTGACCTTAAGCTCAATAAACGATTTTAAACTATCAAACAACTAGAATTTGTATTTAAAATCAAGTATGATTTAAACTATCAAACATTTAGAATTTGTATTTAAATCATATAAAGTCAACATTAATTTAAAAATTCAGTGCAATTGATTCGTTGAAGTGTCTATAAGTTTAATTTCGAGAATGGAAACAGTAAAAAGTGTTCGTATTGTAGGTGCTGAAACAATAGACTTGGATTTGTTTTCCTTCTGTCGGATTTAAAAGGCGAAAGTTTTTATGATATGTTTAAAGGTACGTATATACAAGAAAAATACAAAATTTTGCTTCAAACATAGTGATATATATTTATTTTTTGCTAAATATCGCTTATATTGCTAAATATATCATGCATAAACTGGAAAAAATGCGGTATGTTGTTGTTGCAAGTGAACGGTGCTTTTTGTGCTACAAAACAAGACAAAGCATTATTTTTCTTTCTTTGTTTCCACTTTGTTCTGATGTTTGATTTGTATGCGTGCCTTAGCTTGCAATTTAAAAATAGCGAAGCCTTCTCGAACTGCCTAAAATATAAGATAATAATTGATCATATATTTTGTTAACTGCAGTGTAAAACTCTGAATAATTTTACGTTATGACCCGGAGCCCTTTTTTTAAAAAACGTTTATTTGTTGGATCCAATTCCGTTTTAAAAAAATGTCACTCCTTAATGATTTAGGAGTTTAAATTCATGAAAGTTAAAAAAATTACCATTTCAAGTACATTAAAACGTCCCTATTTTCTTTATGTGAATATAGTTTTAAGAAAAATTTTTAATTTAAATAAGATAAAAAGAAATAAAATCCTTTTAGCACTTTAAGAAATACAAAAAATAAGTCGTGACTCTAAATACGAAAAATTACCATGTTCTTTAAAACAGTTTGAAATTATTTCCGTTTGAAAAAAAGTGTTGTTAATATTTTAGTGATTTTATGTTGATATTTTAGTGATTTTTAAATAAAATAAAAAGTAATATGTCATGAAAGTATAGAAATATGAATTTTGTAAAAAAATGTCGGTTAATGTTTATGTTTTTTCACATCACATTCTTCACAACAGAAATAGAACTATCGGTGGATAGCTGATATGTGATTTTTAAAATTCTTGCTAAATTTTGGTAGCATTTCTTGTTAAAACACGTGAGCATAGCACCTCCAATATATGTGATATATATTTTGGCCCATCAAAAATTAGCAGTAAAAACTCTTTAAATTCCATAAAATTTATTTAAAACATAGAAAAAATTCTTTCATTGGCTAGGCTAGAATAACAATGTATTAATTAATGATTTTAATTTCTAATTTTCTGATGTGTCCAATAAAATGCAAATCTGATGAAAGGGTTAAATTTTAATTACACTAAATCAAAATTTAGTTTTAAAAGTTTTAAAAAGAGCCAAATAATAAAATTGCTTTAAATTCAACAAAAACTAATTTTATAAATTTAGTGAATAGGCTTGAATCATAATAACACACTTTTATTGAGTTTTAAAAAGAGCCAAATAATAAAAATGCTTTAAATTCAACAAAAAATAATTTTATAAATTTAGTGATTGGGCTTAAATCATAATTACACACTTTCAGTTTGAAAAAGAGCCAACCGGTTGAAAACCACGTCCACCTCCCATACGAAGTAACTTTATATTAACTGTAAAATCTCTTTAAATTCAAAAAGAAAATATTCGGGTCCAGGTCCAAAAGTAAAATTATGCCTTAAATTCAAACAAACTAATAAAATCCAAAAGTATTTAGCAAAAAAACCTATTTTTAGATTTTACACAGATCCATAAATTTGTTCATACGAAATTATACGAAAAGACTTAAGGCCCGTTTCACAATGAAAACTTAAGTTTTAAGCTATATTTGAGTTAAAGTTTTGTCTTGAAATTTGGCGACTTAAGTCTTCGAATCAACATAAGTATGGTGGAAAAGTTGCTTCGATGACTTAAGTCGAACTTTAATCGCCAAATAACAGAATCGAAGGTAATTTGTTGATATGTACAATGTACATTAAGCCGGGTCGATTTGTGGGGAGGCAAAAAATCGCCCATTGCTCAGTGAAAATCGTATTCTAGGGATCAAAATAAGAAACTTTGCGCGAGGAACTATACCTCTAAAACGGATTCTAATGCCCCAACTTTTGACTTTTGTCCCGTAGGGTCAAATTTTGAAAAATCCCTCTTTGACCCATTTAAAGTGCCCCAATCGAGTCCAAATGTATGACCGACCACTAACTTTGGAGGGCCAATCCACCCATGACAGTGGCGACCCCATTTCGCTGATTTTTTCATGTTAAGTGCCAAAAATAGTGATTTTTTGGAATGTTTGTATGGGGAACCCCAAGGGGGATTCCAGTGGGTGTGCCACTGGCATGGGAAGATCGGCCCTCCAAAGTTAGTGGGGGTCGGTCATACATTTGGACTTGATTGGGGCACTCGATTTTTAAATCGACCCGCGCTACATTGTACATTGTACATAATATGTATACGTATGATAAAAATATATATAAGTTATATATAAGTTATTTAATAATATTTTATTATATCTGTATAAAATTTTTAAAATTCATCAAATTTAATTATTTTATTTATCCAATAAATCACATTACGTGGCACTAAATATAAAAATGATTTTATGTTTGCTGTAAGGTTCGGTTGTCTGTATTAGATCAATTGATTTGTAGCCTAAAGTATTTAGCACGCTATGGCAAAGTACCAACATGCTGCATATACCTCAGTAAAATATATTTTTTATTTTTTATTTTTTCTCCCTGGTTTATAACAGTACAATTTTTTTGAGTTTTCCAAAATTTTTGTTAATGGATGAAGTTTATTAGTCGAACAGAGAATTCTTCTTTTCCTTGAATTCGTAGTACCGTTAATCGAAAATACTGTGTAATCTCGAGTGTGCAATAAAAAATATTTATATGTGCACAATTGCTTTTTTTGTGTTTTAACTGCTATAACGTAGAAATTACAAAATTTTGTTTATAACCTTAGTAAGAAAAACCATAAACATAACGGTAAAACATTTTTGGAACAAAATATGAGCATATTTTAGAGTTATTTCATTTTTCAAATAAAAATGCCATGTGGAACCACTTTATCTGAAGAAGATCGTTGATATATAAAAGGCTTAAATGTAGCCGGTATAAAAGTAGGTGCTATAGCTGCTGTGATAAATCGTCACCGAAACACCATAACAAATCTTTTAAAAGACTCTGGCAACTATGCTATAAATCAAGCGTAGTGAAGAAAAATCCGTGATTGGCCAACCTCACAAAAGACGAATTCGACGTCTTGAAATTGCTGCGCAATTGGATCTAAGGGTAACCAGAAGCAGAATCCAGCAAATTTTGAATCAAAATTCCAACGTCAGTTATGAACCACCCTTCTCTTAACCCAGACTTCTACCATGACACATTTCGGCCAGTCTAGCATATGCCGAAAAATACAAATTTTGTGAAAAAGAATTTGGAAATGTCATATTAAATGATGAGAAAAGGTTCAACATTGACGGGCCCGACGATTGCCAGAAATACCGGCATAATTTGCGATAGCCACCACAAATTAGGTATGCGCGTAACAATGGGCGGGGATCATTGATGATTTCAGCCGGTTTCAGATACTCCCCTGTATTTTATCTCGTGCAAATCGAATGCACAAATATATATTGAGTTATAATGTGATGTGTTTATTGAGTTCACATGCTAGAAATACCAGGATAACTGGACTTTCAAGCAGGACAACGCACCAACAAATTCTTCCCGAGCCACAAATGACTTTCCATAAATCTGAAATATACCCGTACTGTAGTTACCTGCTGTTAGCCATGACTTGAATCCTCTCGAAAACCTGTGGGGCATTCTTTCGGCCCAAGTTTATAAAAACGGGCGCCAGTTTCAGTCTTTAAGTTGAATGGCAGAAAATCGATGGCTCCATCCTCAGATCGCTTATGTACTTCATGCTTTTCACGCTTAAGAAAGAAAGACATATTCTTTTATAAAATCTATATATATTTCTATTTTATTCCATAAAATCAATAAAAATAGGTGTTGCACATATAAATATTTTCTATGAACTTTTTAAATATATTATAATTTTTTAATAACAATAAGTTTTTTAGTAAGCTATATCTTGTTTTGCATATAAGTCCTTAATACTATTTCAATAAAAAAATAATATAAAAACTAATGAAGTTATGTTTGCTTAGATTTGCATTTAAAGTGTTGCACATATAATTATTTTACTAAGGTAGATACACCACAAAAAATTCAATTGTACCAAGGTTGCAAATACAACTGGCAGACATACGACAGCGGATAACTTTAAAATCATGTTCATATATATTAATTTTAAAATAAAGAACTAATTTTGGTGTGCCTTAGTAAAAATGATACTTTAACTAAAAAAATATGATACTAATACTTTTTCTCTTAGTGCACTCCCTAGTTGAAATTATATCAAACGCATATATTAATAACTGTATATTTTTCACTAAAAGAATCATACATCACTATTTTTAGGATATTTATTTCATTCCTCGAAAAGGTAAAAAGCCAGGTGGTTGTTTATATTCAACCTACCACACAAAGCTCAGAAAACTTAGATTAGACGGTCTTGTTCAAGCTAAACCTGTTAAACAAATACTGGTTCGTAAAATGCAATTAAAATTGTATAACATTTATAATTAGTATTGCTATTCGATTTATTTTTAAAGAAATCTATTCAGATAATTCAGCGTGTTCGTTTCCTGAAGAAAATAGTAAAACTTGGCTCCAATATAACACTGATCCAATCGAAGAAATAACAAGCAGGTGGGAATCAACTTTCACCGTTAGAAAGAAATTCATTAATTCCAAGCGGACTCTAAATGACGCCTTTCAGGAGTGGTCATTATATAAACAGAGCTTTGGATACATATTGGTAAATAGCTTCAAATGTAACATTTTTTACAGTGCAAATGTTTCCACAGTTGATGGGCAAAAATTTATAACTAATTTTTACTTAAAAATTTCAGATTCAGATTGACTTTCAGAAGTTGTACCCTGAAAAATAAAAGTGCCTTTTCGATGTATGGAACAAGTTTTGCTCAGCCGTTTTGCCTATAATGAAAAAACTAATAAAGGATTGCAACAGTATTCAACTATTGAATAAATTTGTTGCAAGCGAATGCACGTTTGAAATACAGACAATGTTTTATTTTGCGTCTTTTATAATATTATTTAATATTTCCAGACACCAGAGATGCAAGAATTTTGACGTTAATCCATTCTCTTTTAATACCAACAAATCGAAAAACCATACTGAACGCAGACAAAACAAAGCGCTGCACCAAAACAACAATTGCAGACTCCCGAAACACTTTTTTGGTAATAGAAAGTACAGACAGTGACATTATTTCAAAAGTGCAGGTTTTAGTCGACGGTAATTTAAAAAACCACTATTCAACCAATCATTTGCGCAAAAGGAGAAGATATTTTTTGTTTGGAACGCTTCTTTGTTTATTTTGGTGAAACTTTTTATAAATTTGATAAGCTTTTGAAAGCTGTATATGTTTGCTTTAAAACTTTTATGTCTCTGAGCTTAAATTATCCACGGGAGTTATAGATAGATAGATTAATATTATAGATAGATAGTATAGATAGATATATAGACTAACACAATCTGAATTCGAGAAAAGTTAGCAGGCAAGGCTGCAAAACATAATTTATGCTTATAAATGAATTCTGGCAACTCCCCTTAAAACATTTGCAAAGAAAATTAATCAACAGTGTATGACAGCGAGAATCTCCCTGAAAGCAACTACACAACATGAATGCCGTGTTATATTAAGAGAAGTTCTCGCGACGAAGATAGGAAGGAAACCTTTATATTCTGTTGGGTTGTGCTGCTTGTTGAATGTAAGCATCAAATAAAATACGTGAATTTTGTTATAATTAAAGAAAAGACATTTGCAAAAACTTATATAAATCAAAGAATTATCAAAACTAGTATCGCCAGTGGCCGAAATTCGACCAACTTTCAATAGTTTTTTTCACATTCTGAGGCGATAGCCTTGCTTTAAGAAAACGTGTTGTACTAAAATAATTATAAGTTTCAAATTATTGATATTATTTTGATATCAAAATAGCCGAAATTTCTTTAAAAATATTATCTTTAAAAACATTACCACAAAAACACTTTCGTGCATCGTTATTTTTCTTAACCAGGACTTTTCATACAAAAATACTTTGTACTGAGAAAAGCAATAGTTTTCGAGAAATCGTCATAACTTTGCTGTCAAAATAAAAGGAATTTTTCAGAATTTACTATTTGTAAGAAATTTCACCATCACAATATATATTCACACATGTTACATAAAAAAATGCTTATTGTAGGGTATCCGTAAAAGATAAATAAAGGAAATTTTACAGAATTTACTATCTTTAAAGAAATTTCACCATCAAAATATATATATGTCACACATGTTACATAAAAAATGCTTTTTGTAGGGTATTTGTAAGAGACAAAAAACGGCATTTTTCAGAATTTACAATTTGTAAGAAATTTCACTATCACAATATATATTGTTATGTTACAAAATATGTTACAAAAAAAACTGCTTACTGTAGTTATCCGTTAGAGATGGCTAAATACATCTCAAGTTTTTATTATAAATGCACATATTATAAATGTCCAAAATTCGATCTTACATAATGTTTTAACATCTATTACAGTCTATCTTTTATTTAATAAATGCTCTTTTTACGCTCATACTTCAATTCGAAGGTCACCAATCAAAAATGCAATCATACTGTGCAGCCAGAACTTTCATCTGATACCTCATTCACTATTCTACCTCTTCCTAGCTCTGAGATCTCTTACTAAAATTAATATAAAATTTCAACGTTAATATTTCAAGTCAGAGGATATAAATTATAAATATAGCATGATTCTGCACATCTATGGTGCAGTACCTTTCGAATGATATACGTTTCTTTAACCTTATTCTAAAAAAATATTTAAAAAGTGTACGACAACATTTGATATTTGCGTATTAATATATAAGATTATCAAATTATAATCAAAGAATTAATGTATAGAATTATCAAACATAATCGATCCAGCAGTTACCCAGCTTGTTTGTCTTATAATTTCGTGAGTCTCCTTTTATTTAATAGTATAGATCTATATCTAAAATTGAAATGAAAATTGAAAGTTACGACTATACTCCAAAAGCAAGAATGATAGAATACAAGATTACGACAATGCGCAAACAAAATTGAAACTTTCTGCCAGCGTTGCCATATGGTCCGATATATCGGAAATGTTACGATTTTAATATTTGAATCCGACGTTCCGATATTTGACCAAAATTCTTCAAAATGTTACGATTTCAGAAAAAGTAGATCCGGCGTCCGATTTTGCATATATTTTTATAAACATATATATATATAAAGAAAAAAAATAGTATAATAAAATTTATAGCAACTTTAAAATAAAAAGATGCGATGGCACTTCTGCATTTCCAATAATGGAATAATTTATTTTGAATTGTTAAGCTTACGGAATTCCTCAGCTAACGTTGAGCGAACTTTTAGTCAAATAAATATTAATAACACTAAAGTTCGCAATAGATTAGAGTTAGAAGGAACTCTGCATACAAAAGATTATCTGCGTATAAAATCTTTTAACTGTTTTAGTTTTGAAATTGATAAAGAATTGATAAACAAATTTAATAAAGCAATGTATATATGACTTCGAAAAAACTATATTTTTTTACACATATTTTTTTAACTAAAATCTATTTTTTTTTGTAGTTTTTGCTGGCTTAAAAAAACAAAATTTTTTCGTTAATTTACTAGAAGCAAAACCTTTACATTTCTAGAGTTAAAATTGAAAAAATTATGTATTATAGCTCTATGCATTTCATTTTTACCGATTTAAGAGATCTACATTAAACAAAACTGTGTTGCAAATGTATTTTAAATTTGATTTTTACTCTTTGTTTGTGTGTTCAAAAATATTTCCAAAATCTAATTTATTATAATATATTTTCTATATTTATAATCATTATTGAATTGACTTTTGAAAAAATGTGATTTATTTAAATAAAGCATTAATTAACCTTTAATTTAAATAAACCTAAATATACGTCATACGTCTAATAAAATGCAATATTTTATTTGTCTTCTTTGTTGTAAAATGCGACTGAAAATTTCTTAGTTCTTGTTTTCAGAGTTTCACAAATCCGACGAGAAATCCGACGAGCAGAGTGCAAAAGTTGCGCTGTAAAATTTTTTTTCATGGCAACACTGCTTTCTGCGCATGTCGGTCCAATGACGTCACGCAATAAGTGTTCCTATTGGCTAATAATTTTCAGTTGTCAAACTCATAATTTGTATGGAAATTTTATGTAAACATGACAGTGGGACAATTTCATTTTTTCCTCCAAAAAATTAAGTAGCACTTTAATAAGAAAATAAATTAAAGAATTAAAGAAAAAAAAAACAATTAAAAGAATTTTAAATAATATTGATATTTTCTTCAATTGTTTATTTTATTTATAAAGAAAAATAAAACAAATTTTGATTTATGTTGTTATTTTATTAAATTTTCTCTTTCTTTTATAATTATTGTCAGCAATTTCTGTATTAAGGATTCTCATGCGGAAGAACATGCGGCATTTGAAAAACAATTTTTTTACTTTTTCATTGCCGTCGATGTTTTGTGATTCATTTAAGTGTTTTTTTAAATAATCATTCGTCAGAAGTAATTGGTCTCCGTTAAGTTTATTAAAAACTGCATCACACAAGTGTAGTGTTTTAATTAAGCTAATGGAAGGTTTGCTTAGACCACCTTCACTTAAATGGTTGACCCATGTAAAGCTACTGTCCACTAAAGAATTAGAAGCAATAGCTGGATCGCTCTTCAATTTGTGGCAAATGTAGCCAGCCAAATTTTCCAACCCATCGTACTGCAAGTTCTCTAACTTGTTTTCGTTTTCTTTCCCTTCTTCTTCTAAGCTAGGTTTTACACATTTTAGTATAGTTCCTAAAAAAACATAAAAAAGATAATATTGTTTTTTTTAAAATTCGATTTTATATTGTACCTGTTAAAGAATTATGTACATCTTCCAAATCAGGTGTATGGTCGACCTCGACATTTGCACAAGAACTTAGAACGCCTTCGTTGTATCCCAAGATGTATGATCGAAGCCTGTATTTAAACTCTTGGCGATCAGGGTGGTCGTGAAGTCCGCCTTTGGACCTTATTATACCGAAGAAGTTTTCTAGTACGTCTTGATTCAGTCGATACGTCAAGACATAATCAAGGTTATATCGGGTCTGTAGGTCCTTATACAGCATTTTTAATGCTGTATTACATTGAATAATACCTGTAATATAAGCTATTCATTAAGAGCCAAAATTTTTAAAAAATTTACTTGTATACCTTTTTGAAATGGAAGGAGTGTATTTTTTCCAATCACCCGAATTTCTGACATCATTTGCGACATATCGTTAAGGATATTGTCCTGAGTTTCTAAAGCCAAACCGTATGCGTGGCATCGCTCCCTCGTGTCTTGTTTTGGTACCCTTGTGTTCATTACGTCAAACCAGTCATTTGTCTAATAATTGAAATCATAAAAGTTATTTTGCTATTATTTTAAAAATTTTTAATTAAAGAATTTTACTTGCTATTACCAGTTTAAAAAATTTACTGCATTCGCTCCAATTTTTATCTCTCAAAAATCCCAAGCTAGCTGCTCGCGTTATGGATTGAGCAATAGTGTGAGAGAAAAGTTTGGTAGCCAACTTCACCTTCCGCTTTTCGGCTCCAACAACACTTAAGTTGTTAGCTGAAATTTTGTGAGTTATTCTTAGATCCGTGGTTTGAAGAGACAAAAGATTTAAAATTATATCTTTTTTAACTTCTTTGCCATTAATAATGAAACCGCTGTCAATAAAATGGTTTCGAACCAGTTTTATCAAATGCGGCACGTCATTGAACACAAAAACTTTCTTGTCATCATGCAAAAACCTGAAATTTTAAGAAATTCATTATAACTAAAAAAATGTATTTACGTTCACAAGTACCATGGCTCGTTTATGTCAACTCCAAGTTCACTAAAAAGTTTACGATTTTCGCCGCATAAATCACACACAATGGCCACAATTATGAAGCCACAATCTTTCATTGTCTTCAAAATATTGAATAAAATTTTTTGTGTCATTTAGCAATCATAATCGTTATATATCGGTTGCTTCCATTTTGAAATTAAACCTTATAAAAAAACAATGATCAATAAAAAAATCAATTCTGATATTAATTACTTACATCTTAACATAGCCATCTGAATATAGTTTGCTGGTTTTAGTGTTGAGTCCGTTGGCACAAAGTTTTTGTATTTCAGGCATTTGGTTAGCTGCAGACAATATTTTAATAACAGGCTCCAAAATACCTGGTGACACATCTAATTTTTGTGACCATCTTTGTAACGTTCTCACAGAAGGAAGGGAGAAATGCTTATTCCTTAGTAACCTGTAGGCCTTGGGACTTGTCGAGTATAAAGTAATTGACAGAGCAATGTCTTCTTCAATATAATTTTGCTTTTTGCCACCGTTTTTAATTTTTTTTTATTTGGCCTTTAGTAAACAGCCGTCCCAATGCAGTTCCGAAGTTCGTATTCGTAAAGGTTAGGTTCCGAACTTGACCCGATAAAGTTTTCATGGTGATCGCAGATTGACTTTGCTGTGCTTTTAGCAAAACAATTTTATGCTGCAATGTACCTCCAGAAATACATAAATAAAGTTAATAAATTGAATTTTTTTTTTAATACGTACATTTTTGCTTCTAAAGTTTTTATTACTTCAAGACTCTCTGCTACGACATTATTTGTCTTTAAATTGCTTTCGTCGACGCTAGCATGCTGTTCAATATCATTTGCAACATCTTTTGTTACAAAAGCGCTGCTATCAACTATGCAACCATTGCTTGGCACTTCATTAAATGTAGCGCCCACTGATGGAACTGCTGTCGGTTTCAATTTTGGTGCAGATCGATTGCTAAAGCCTTTTTAAAATTCAAAAGTTAATAACTTTAACATAAACTTAGTGCTAACTTACCCATTTCGAATTTTAAGTTTCTTTCGAAATCTTCCTGCTTGAAATGTTGCGAACAAATTCTGCCATCGTGTACTTTTTCTGTGCTTGGTCGGTTGCAAAAAACTACCCAAAGGTTTCTTTGTTTCTCATCTTTTGGGAAACGGAAAAAGTGTACCTTTTTTTTGTTATCTATATTAATTATGTAAACGCATTTTATTTCTATTGCAAAAAAATGATTGTTAGTCGTTCTTCTTACTTGATTTTTTACTGCTGCTTTGTGCACATTTGCCCACTGCACATCTCATGTTTATGTTTTTTGTCTGCTTTTGTTTTTGCCTCGAATTTATTGCAAATCTGCTCTTAAACACATCAATTAGTTTCACTTAAGCTTTTTTGATTATTTTTTGTTAAATTTTAAAGGATTTAAGGCTTTTTTCTTTAATAAAACGCGAAATGAATATTTTTTGTAAATAACCGACGAAATTTTGTTTTGCGATATGTCAAAAAGCATGGTTGCCATCTCTCATTTTTATATTATATTATAATATAATTTAATTATAAATTATAAATTTATGCTCTTTGAGCAGACTACCAACGAACAGGCTAGTGCGATGTGTGTGTGTGTGTGTGTGTGTGTGTGTGTGTGTGTGTGTGTGTGTGTGTATGTGTGTGCGATAATCTATACAACTATATACAAATTGAAATTGTAAATATTCAGCATTTTTATAATGGCCAGAAAATTCATGAACCGCTGAACGGATTTAAGTGAAATTATGTTATCACTATTCGAATAACAATTGATTATTGGTGGTTCTAGTATAGTCAGAGTTTTGAAATATTTGATAGCGTAGACATTATTGGCTAAGAAACAGACTTAAATTGCAATTTTTAGTAAAATTCGGCGCTTTCTTACATTTGCTGCCTAAACAGTAAACGATATGTGAATAAGATGTTTGGACAAAAAAAAGATCTTCCCGATTCCAACAAAAAAGTCAGCGGTGACATCCATCTAAGATCAATAGTTTTGTCCAAAAAATAATGTTTTAGTGAAAAATTTAATCAATTTCTTGCAAGCTTGTTTGTCAGCGCACGTAATATTGCTTCAGTTTAGCTACAAAATGCAGTTCACTGTTGAGTGTCGTTTTGAAGGATTGATTATACCTTGTTGATCGTGTCTTTCTTTTAAATAAAGCTTTGAGAAATGGAAACTGCAGCAAATATGTTTAATACAGATTTAGTAAAGTAAGTTAATAAGTAATAAGTAAATAAAATTGTATATTTTGATACACTGAAAAAAATATGTTTTAAAATTGACGACAATTGTTATTAATTTGACGATTTTTGTGTTTAAAAAATATTTTGCAACAAATTTCGTCAAGATAAGAGCAAATGTGTTTAAAAATTTTAAAAAGCATGAAAAACAATTCAAATTAACAACACATTTTTTTAACACATTGTGTTCAATTTTAAGCTATGTTTTTTTTTTCAGTGCACAAGTATTAATTGCTTATATTCGTTTATTGTTTTTGTTGTTGTACATTTCAGTGTAAAGAACTTCGTTCCTGACGGGGTTCCCATGATCGCAACACTTTTATTTTTTGGAAATATTTTTATAATATAAAAACATTTTCATGTATAAAATAAAAGTAAATTGTTAGAAAACGAAGAACATGATTATATTCTTTAAGAAAAATCGTTAAAAATTTAATACTTTTTTGAGTGGAAAAAGTTATTTATAAATTATTTCTGAGCAGAAAGTGATGGCAACTCTTGCATAAAGTGATAAATGTTATTGTGTGGTCCAATGACGTCACCTTACCGTAAAACCTGTGCATGACGTAATCTTCTTCTCTATCATTCTTGCTCCAAAAGTACTGGACAAATTTTTATGAACAAAGTTTTTAAATATATTTGAGTAGTGCAGATTTATTTAGCGGTATTTTTCTTTCGAAATTTTAGTAATAACTATATTAATTTAAGGCATTAAGTTTTTAAGAAATCACCCAAGCTTCCACGCATTGCTTATTCGTTGTCTTTTGAATAGTTTGTATTACGAGAGTTTCAATAAACTCCATGTTGCTCTCTATTTTTTACTTTCGTTTCGTGATATGTATTGTCTTCACTAAATAAGGACGATGATGCCATATCGCATCACTAAGTCGGATGTCGCAAAATTAACCGTATCACATAAAAATTAGTCACAATCAAAATTAGGTAAAAATTAGCACATGTGTGAAAAAATTGTCCCGTCGTTAATGAGGCGTTAATGAGATTGATAAAAAACGTCTGTAGCGAAGCCGCGGAAAACAGCGTCCTGCTAGTATACTACATCCCGATAATATTTCTCCTCAGGAATCTATTTTCATTTCATATTAAAAGTAAAATTTTCATTTTGTTTTATTTAACACGAATAAAAAGTTTTTGAAAGATGTATAATCTTCTAAAATTATGTTTTAAAATTAGTAATTTTGGGTTATATTTTGTTCCAAAAAGTTTAGTTTAAAGATTTGACTAATGAATTTCCTGACACCACATCTAGCAGTAGTTTCTTAGTAATACCTTATGTCTAATCCGTACACACTTCATAATAAGTTTTGCATTCATTCTCAACTTTACCGCAGCCGGTCTCCAGCTTAAAAATATTGGTTTTTTAAATATTCGTCTGTATGTCCGTCTGTTTACATGTATTCCACATTTTCCGTCTGTCGGTATGTTTGCTTTTGACAGTCCGTCCACTACACATTTGTTCAATTTTGCGATATAAATTAGAGCAAAACAAAAAATCAACTAAAGCCTTATAAGATTTCTGCAGAAAATGGTCAACTGTGTAGGGTAGATATCATCAGAGGTTTAGCGACCATGCCCGAACAAATGTAATTCAGAATTGTGTAAAGATGATGGAGACCTCGCAACTACATTGTATTTAAGAAATACTTGGTTACGTTCTTTGTTCATTTACCACGGGTTTGTTTTCAGTGTACTCTTTAAGGCGCTCATTAATACATACTCAATATGGGAGAGTATGAATGTACAAAGCTACCCGGCACCATGGCAGAATAACCAGGTAGATGCAATTCGGGGAGCAAAAAACGAGAGAGCAAAACATTGGCGTAGCTATAATGTCTATATTGACAATTTATGTTTATTCGTTCAGCCATAGGGATGAATAATTTACTTGTAACCGTATAAATCAATTGAGTACCCAGATTTTATGCATGAACATGTAAAAAAACTAAACAAAAATCTTAAATATTTCATAAAATGAGCCGTGTTTTAAGATATTATACATAATGAATTGTAGTTTGGCCTTAAATGAAGCAAATGAAATTTTACTTTTAATATAATTTTCATTCGACTACTTATTCGATTGTGTAGTAACCAATTTATTTGTGTAGCTATGTACGGCTGATTTAAACTGTCAAAATATATTTTGACAAGTGAAATTGCTGTTGGAAAACATAAAATTTATTAAATGAAATCGACAATTGTTTGCTAGTTTTATCATGCTGGAACGGAAGCTAACAATTGATGAATTGTTTTCGAATTATCGCGACTAGAAGCAGTTATAAGCAGTCCAGAAAAGCGATTGTCAAAACTGAATAAATAAGTAAGTAAAATAGATAACATTTTCAAAACAGCTGCCGTTATAATTACGCCTTTGTTATTGTTTTGTTGTCGGAGAGAGCGTATTTCTAGTGCATCTACCTGGTTATTCTGCCATGCCCGGCACCGCAATAGAAACAATGAGAAAAACTATAGCAGAGGAAAAGAGAGAAAAACTTTACGCTGCTTTTTGTGTTGTTTTTTGGCTACTTTATAAACTTAAATTTTAATACCTTTTAAGAGTATTTTGAAAAAAATGAATGATGCAAGATTTTAAGTGAAACATGCAGCTTTATACAAGTGAAAAAATTACTAAAATCGTTTCAGTAGTTTTTTAGCTTAGCGTCGTCGCAGATACGTGAGCCTTTTGTATAGTAGTATAGAAGTACAGATGGGTTCCTTTGTTTTTACAGAATAAGTACACTTTTTTCACAAAAAAAAAATATACTTTGTATTACTGTAATACCTAAACAAAAGGATTCTATCATAGTTTTATGTAATTTTTTTAAAATAATGAAAAGAAAAAACTTTCAAAATTGCAGATAAACACGTTTGTCACTGCGCGCACTTATGTGAAAAAAATTATGACTTTCAAAGTGCATTGCTGGTAAATGTTTCAATATTTTTCAACTATTTTTTCACCTAGGTATGCAGAGTTTTATCCTCTTTCATAGAGTACCAAACACTACTATGTACCTTTAACATTTTTTTTTTAATTTATGCTCACTTTGGCCATAAAATACCCCATTGTGCAACGGTTTTGTGACATGTTAGGAAAATAGTAAACACTGTCATAAACGTTTCATTAAAGTTTAAGCTTTTTCACGAATGACAAAATATATATTATACAAATTATGATGTGGCAAATATAGACGCAATTAATGTCATTATAAAAGAGTTCCTTGAAACATCTTCGTCCTCATTCAATGATGTAGATCAAAGGATTCTCCATTACCAAGAACAATATAATAAAAGAAAGAATATATTATTTAATTCTTTTATTTACTTTTCTTCGTAACATTTCTTGGTAAGATATATTTGAAATTGTTCGAATTTCGTGTTTTGTAATTTAATTTATTTTTCAAAAGTAAACAGTGTAGCCAACATATGTAAAATTATTAACCCTCTAACCGGCAAGTTCGCCTTAAGGCGGGGTTAAGGAAAAGCACCTCCACCAAAAAACATTTTAATACCAATCCACTTTTGTGCCTCTAAAAAAAGTGCGTTTCATGCAATACTGTTGATTTCACATTTGTCAGGGCATTCATTCACGCTCTAGCGTCTGTCAAAATGAAATTTTCGTGAAAGTCAGTGCAAAAATTTATTTTGGCACAAACTGCATTCTAATAAAAGAAAAATAAATATATTCTGTACTCAAATCAAAGTGAAAAAATAATTGGTAAGTAGCTTAGTTATTTCTAAATGTGATTTCGAATTTATATATTGTTTTCCAAACACACACGAGCTTCCAGCAGACCCAAAAGGCACCCCGCCTAAGGGCAGACCTACCGGTTTCCTGGTACTTTTTTGTGTTGTGTACATATTTTTCAATCAACACTTTTTCTTCAATTTTTTTCTGTTTTTCCTGTCAAATTGATTATTTTCCATACTGAAATTTATAATACTAAATACTAAATTTAAATACTAAAGAAAATGTTCAGTTCTCCCAAAGAGAAACGCGTAATGTTGTCTCTAATTACTGATGAAGAAATAGAAAAAGTCATGGATTCTATCATATCAGATATTGACGAGCATTGTTCTGATGAAAATAACTGTGAAGAAAAAGATTTTGAAATATCTGACGAAGACTTTGAATCCATGGATATGAGCTTAAATGAAAACACTACTGATAACGTAAGAAATTCTTCAGGTGAGATTTATACTGATATTTTAACTACATCCTTCCATAATTCTTTCCACTTAGACATGCCACCGACCAGCAGAGCATCTCTTTAGCAATTAGAGCTATCTACAAGCGCATCAACAAGTGCAGCAACAGATTGATGGATGTGATGTTGGTTTTGAACCGGATGATGGTGGATTCAATGGAATGGTAATGGATGTCAATCCACAATCACCTCAGTTTAAAAATATTATGTGGACAAAAAACAATATGCAACTGCATCAGAATGCGGTGGTGTTTCGTGGCGAAAGAGTTTTACCTGTTCATTTTAAGGAATTGAAAACAACATACCAATGTTTTAAATACTTTTTCACCGGTAGAGTGTTCGACTTTATCACAAAAGAAACCAACTTGTATGCTCGTCAGCAGAATATTCAGACCATTTTCATAATCACTTCCGTTGAAGTGAAGCAATTCATTGGCAAACTATTGTTCATGTGTGTATTTCGCTACCCAAATGCGGAAAGCTACTGGTCAAAACACGCATTTGAAGCCATTAGGACCACAATGACTTCGAAGCGATTTTTTTGATATTCGGAAATACCTTCATTTTAACGACAGTTCCTTGATGAAAAATAAAGGTGAAGAAGGTTACGATCAGCTGTACAAAGTAAGAACAGTGGTAGATTATTTTAATGAACGTTTCGATTCGGTTCCAAAAACAGCACGATTATGTGTTGATGAGCAAATGTACTCAACAAAAATGATGTCAGCTTTGCGTCAGTACATGCCAGCTAAGCCACATAAATATGGGATGAAATAATTTGTTCTGTGTGATATATACGGACTTTCTTATAGATTCGAGGTGTACATGGGTGCAGGTGATAATGTTGTGCTGAAAAATATGCCAGATTTCGGTGCAACGTCAAATGTTGTTATTCGCTTGTCGCAAACAGTCCCTGAATTCAAAAACCATCTAATTAATTTCGTTAACTTTTACACGTCGCTGCCACTTCTAATTTATTTGCGAAGTAGGGGAATCTTTTCACTTGGTACTTTTCGTGCTAATTCTGTTCGTGCGCATTCTAAAACTGTTCGTGCGCATTCTAATTTATCAACTGACAAAGAAGTTATCAAGAAAGAAAGAGGTTTCTCAGAAGAATTTGTGGACAGTGTATTTGGTATCGATATCTACTGTGTTGTGGAAAGATACCAAATGTGTACGCTTAGCTTCAACATACGCTGGTATAAAGCCATTTCTAACTGCAGCTGACCAAGTTCAACCAACCAAAGCAGCCAGATATGATAGAAAAGATAAAAAATACATTGAAGTCGACTGCCCAAAATTAATCCGAAAATACAATCACCACATGGGGGGCGTCGATGTCATGGATGGCTTTTTGGGTCGCTATCATATCCGTATGAAAACAAGAAAATGGACGTTGCGTCTCTTCTATCACCTCGTGGATATGGCTATGGTGAATGCGTATATTCTTCATCGTCGAATTCATGTAGGAGATACTGAATTCATGAGTAGATTGAAGCTGCCCGATTTTCGTACAGAAGATGCTGAAGTCTTGTGTTCGCTTCAAAATAGAAATTCTAAAACACCAGTTAGAAGGGCATCGAATGAATGCTCAGTGAAAGAGAAAATAGGTAAAAGAGCTTACGAGCCACCATCTGACATTCGTTACGATTGAATTAACCATACGCCTGATTGTTTGGATTGAAGTGGAACACGATTATGCAGAATGCCTGGCTGTACATCAGAAAGGCAAATGTTTTGCAAAAATTTAATTTTAATTTATGCTTGTCATTTACAAAAAAATGTTTTCAACAGTTTCACAAACAATAATATTGCTCATTTCTACGTTTTTTCATAATTTTTTTACTTTCTTTTCTAATAAAAATTAATAAAAAATATTTTTCATTTATTAAGGCGTTAATTAGTAACCAAAAAATAATTGTTTCTTTAAAAAATGATTAAAAAACAGATAAATTTTAACAAATTTAAATATTTTTATTTGCCTCAAAAAATCAAAACAACTAAAATTAAAAAGTAACCATAAAATAACAAACTTAAAAAAATTTTTCATTTAGTTGATTTTTTTAACACTTTAACAGGAAAGTCCGCCTAAAGGCGGGTTAGATGAATTCACTTGTGGAGGGTTACCTATTCACTTTTTTGACAATATGATTTCAGATTTGAGTTTCTCTACCCAATCTTAGTTTATGATAATTTTTTCATCAAAATCAAAAATTGGCCGGTTAGAGGGTTAAAAAAATGATGAATTTTTTCTGAACTTTTCTCGATTAATAACAGGCCAACATTTTTTGAGTTCAGGCTAAAATTTAAAAAAATTCTGCACACTCAATCTACTCGTACTTTAGTCCAAAAAACTAATATTTGTGGATTCTATTACTCTTTAAAATTTTTACATTTGGGCAATTTTATTGTTATAGAATTTTATGTTTTTGAGCGTCTAAGTGAAAACATTTTTATAAACACATTTTTCAAAATATAAAAATAATTTTATTATTGGTTTTTTTAAAAATTATCAAAGAAAAAACAGTTTTTCTTATTTGAAAAAAATATTCAACTGGATTTATCACAGGATTTTGAAAATGGTCAATAAAATAGAAAATTTAAAAAAATGTCCATGTGAATCAGTCAAATAAAAAAAAATTCCAACGATTCTCAGATTCATGTTAACAAATGTCGTAAGAACGTTTTATTGTTTTGTAGTATCTGTTGAAAAATTTACAGAATTGTACAGATTTTTTGTGAAATCTAATTTTGAAGAATTTTTTATCGTATTAGTTGGTAATTAAGTTCATCTGGTTAATGTCAGCAAATAAACTAAAAATGGGCGCGGTCTGACAGTATCTTCGCCCACTTTTCAGAAATCATAAAAGATTTCAACATTTCTGGGCCGATTAAGTTAAAATTTTGGTAGTGGATTTGTTTCGAGTGGTTTTGAAATAGTTTAGGATGCTTTTTAACTCCCACTAATCAATAAAAGTTCTTTATTTCAGACTTAATTATGATTATTATAATATATAATAATTATTATGATTTAAATATGAAAAAGCATTTTTTAGACGCAAAAGTGCGCTCCCGAATAAAATTATGTCTTAAAACCCTAAAAAGCCTTTTAAAAAAAGAAATACAGTTTTGAAAATAAGAAAATTGAGGCACTAAATGAAAATGACGTTTTGCGGAATTTGCAGATTTTTTATATTTTCATAATTTTTTTGGAATATAAACGCAATTTTTGAGAAAAAAAAATTTCATTAAGTTTGATTTCATTATTGAAATCAGCGACTTCAAATTAGTTAAAAAGCAAAATTTTATGATGATCCTCCTTTAATTTTTCCATCTTTTGTATGGGCTCAGTGTACTGTGCGCCGCCTAGTAATTATCTGCTAAACAAGCGATTTACAGAGGGGGGGGGGGGTCGTGAAAAGAGAGAAGAGCAACATTGGTACATACTTATTGCTTTCAATCCCAAAAGGTTTTGGTAAATTCCGGGGTTTTGAAATTTTTCGGGATCCCCAAATGCCAAAAGTTTAGTATAATGGCTTGTAGCAAGGGCCGTTAATAACTCTTTCTCTTAATTTCTGCGTTTTGGAAAAAATAATTACATATTATTTTTTTTATTTTTAAAATAGAAATCCATTTCATATTTATACTTAAAATATTGAAAGACACTCAAAAGTTTTTTTGAAACTTCCAGTTTTTCGAAAGTTTTTAAGACACCACTTAGACGAAATCATAATTACTAATGCAGACAAGGGTTACAAACAGTTTTAATGTGCAAAGAAAAATGTAAGGAAAAAAGTTCAACAATAATTGGAAGATAAACTCGAATTCTGAAATACAATTTTGTTTTTTTAGGGGAATTTCTTGTAACAGGAAATAATTAAAAAATATACATCACCTGATGAAACCAGATCGAAAAGAATTAAATTAGAAAGTAACGATTATAGAATGCTGATTTTTCTAATAAAAAATCATAACCATTACTGTTAATACTTTTTAAATATTTAAATAAAATAATAAGTCAATTTAATAAAAAATTTATGATTTTTATATTTCAGAAATAAATCTCGCTCGCCTGGGCTAAGCTGAAGGTGGAAGAGGGTCGCATACACTTCGCGAGCAGACCAAGCTTTGCACCTACGACTTCGCAGTTCGCGAACAAAGTAGAAGAGCAGGCTGCTCAAAACGCCAAAGATCGGTGGACAGTGCGAAAGTCGGAGTTCCAGCAAGCAAACGACAGAAGCAGAAACTGACCACAAACACAATCCCGCAGCCTAAACAGGAGGTAAGAACCAAGGCCAGTAACGTGACTAAACGACACCTGATCGTAGCACTGATCGACCGGAGTGATGACCAAGGCAAAATGACCCTTGAGAGATGGAAATCCGTAGAGATGAAGCTTCTCGAGGTGATGTTCGTGAGGTTGGAAGCCCAACCTGACGCTCCCATGCCCACATTCGATGGAGCAGGCTGGCTCAATGGGGTTAAGATCCTAAAGTGCAACGACGATCCAACTCTGCACTGGGTGAAAGCAGTAACCCCGACACTCCAAGGCCTATGGGTGCCCAACTGGAAGTAGTGGACAGGACTAGTATCCCGGCCCTGCCAAAAGCGAAGGTACTCTTCCCAAGAGTAGTGCCGCAGGAGTCCGCACTGAAGCTTCTACAGAAGCAAAATCCGGACGTGCCAACAGCTGATTGGAGGGTGTTGAAGGTTGCTGATCCACTACCTGATAGTAGCGGGGGGCAGCACTACATCCTTTAAATCAACAAGGAGGCAGAGGATATCCTCTACGCGCGTTACGGGAAGATGGCGTGGGGCGTTGGTAGTGTTTATCTGCGCCTCAAAAAGCGCCACCCCAAGGACAACAACAGCAACACACTAGAGTCCGGAGAGATGGAAAAAGACCTCGGCCTAGAAGCCGTGACCGACGCTGCCCAAGGACTCAGTCTGGAAGATGCGGGTGACGGAGGCACACTCACAAAAGTTGACCCCGTAAAGGAACCTTCAGCCTAATGGAGTTAAAGGTCCTTCAAATAAACCTACATAAATGCAAAACCGCCAGCGCAGAACTCCTTCTCGTATTGGAGGAAGGAGGCTACGATGTGGCTTTAGTACAGGAGCCGTGGATTTCCTCGGGCAACGCGGTATCTGGCCTAAAGTCACAAAACTTCAATACGTTTTTCGCAACAACAGTAAGTAGATCAAGAACAGCCATCCTTATAAGGAAAGGCATCTATACTTATCTGATGTCTCATTACAGCACTGACGATCTCACCGTTGTGGCGCTAGAGGGCGACGCGGACGAGCCGATCCTGGTCGCCTCATGCTACATGGCGCATGACGTCGATGCACCACCAGACGAGCTGCAAAGAATGGTAGCAGTCGCCGGCGGGAAGAAACAAGCTGTTGTCATCGGAGCAGATGCCAATGCACACCACCCAGTATGGGGCAGCCCAGACATCAACGATCGAGGTGAGTCCCTACTTAACTTTATTTTACAATATAAACTTAGCGTAGCTAACGTCGGCGAGGAACCCACGTATGTAGGCCCCACCTCGTCGAACGTGTTAGACCTAACAATATCCTCAGACAACAACACTCTGGTCACAAATTGGAGGGTGCTAGCACAGCCCTCCTTCTCGGACCACAATTATATTAGCTTTAGTATAAGCTTTAATTGCACTCCAGCTCAAAAGATCTTTAGAAGCCCCAGAAACACTAACTGGAACCGCTTCAGAAGCATCATTGAGACCAAATTACCAGCTACTAAACAAATTAATACGGAAGAGGGCATTGAAAGGTCACTGAAGATTCTCTCGGCCCATCTTCTCAAGGCCTATCATGCCTCTTGTAAGCACACGCGAACAAAGCGTAAGATCAGACCACCATGGTGGAGCTAAAATAGCTGACCAAGAGGAAATTTGGGGGGAATACAAATGTAGGCTCAAACTTTTTAAAACAAACGTACGCAGAGCAAAAAGACACTCGTGGAAGAACTTCTGCTCAAACATAGAAAAAACTGCGGACACAGCAAGGCTCAGGAAGCTACTCTCAAAGCGCCAGCTACGCAAGGACAATGGCCAGTGGACGGAGAGCAGTCAGGAATCCCTCGAGGTGCTTTTAAATGCGCATTTTCCTGGCTGTACCGAAGCTCCTAGCACTGCTACAATACGAGGGCACAGGACAACCCCGCTACAGGTTCCACACGACTTAATAACGTCGGACGGAATCGCATGGGCTATAAACTCATTCTCGGGATACAAATCTCCAGGACCAGACGGTATAATTCCTGCCATGTTGCAAACGGCTGAATCGCGAGTCGTCCCATGGCTGAAGAATATATTTAACGGATGCATCAGGCTAAACTATGTACCTGTGGCTTGGAGGACAGCGACGGTTGTATTCTTACCGAAGGCAGGTAAAAGCAGCCATCCATGTCCGAGAGACTACAGGCCAATAAGTCTGACCTCCTTTGTACTCAAAACGCTCGAGAAACTGATTGGCTTGCACCTAAGAAACAATTCAATCCAGTTATCAACCAACCAGCACGCGTACACGAAAGGGAAATCGGTTGAAACGGCACTACATTCCCTAGTAGTAACCATAGAAAAAGCCCTCCACCACAAGGAATACGCACTCGGGGCGTTTCTAGATATCTCAGGTGCATTCAACAATGTATCAACCACCGCAATCCTAAGTGGATAACGTGCAATAGAGGCACCACCGGCATTAAACCTTTGGTTAGACAAGTTGCTAAGCTGCAGAAAGGTGCGGGCTGAGTGGGGCACTAAATCCATGGTAAGGGAAGCTCGCAGTGGGACACCCCAGGGAGGGGTCCTCTCGCCGCTACTATGGAATCTTGTAGTTAATGAACTACTCAAAAAGTTCGCAGGTAGAGCTCCGAGGATAACTGCCTATGCAGACGACATTAGCATTATTATAGTAGGGAAATGTCTATCAACGGTAAGCTCCATAATGGAGAGCACACTCAAAGATGTACTTAGATGGACAAATTCAGTCGGTCTTAGTATTAATGCAGAGAAAACGGATCTGGTTCTGTTCACAAGATACCACAGTGGATACCACCGAAATTGAACGATATACGTCTCATACCGAAAACTCACACAAAATATCTAGGAGTCGTCCTGGACAGCAAGCTGTCATGGAAAACCAACGTGGAAGAAAGGGTGAAGAAATCCACCATTGCACTATACACATCCAAAAAGATGCTAGGCAGTACTTGGGGTCTCTCACCCTTTCTGATGCACTGGATCTATGTAACGGTAGTGCGTCCTATTCTACTCTATGGGATTATTGTGTGGTGGCCGGCTGTGAACAAATCAACATTCCTCAGGCACTTGGAGAAGACTCAGCGGCAGGCAGCGCTATGCATCACGGGGGCACTGAAGTCAACTCCAACTAAAGCGCTTGAAACCATTCTAAGTATGGACCCCCTGGACATGCACGCAAAACTAATAGCCGGAAAAACGGCACAACGCCTTACGGCAGCAGGCAACATGCACATCCAAAATTTTGGACATTGTACAATCGGAAAGGATCTACCTAGTAGCACGGACTACATGGTGCCTCGCACGATAATCAATTTCAAAGTACGAACTCTTCTGGGACCAAAGGACTGGTGGAAAGGTATAGAACAAGCACAGCAGGCGGTCAACATATTCACCGACGGCTCCAAAATGCCTACGGGGGTAGGTGCGGCGGTGTATTGCGCAGAGCCTAATATAAGGCAGCCATATAAACTGCCGAACCACTGCAGTATCTTCCAGGCGGAAGTATTTGCCATAAGGAAGGCTGCTGAGATAGCCCTCAGCATGGACACACAACACTCTAACATCAAGTCCAAAAGTGTCTTGGCTGGCAGAGATGCACTAGATGCACTATGCGCTTCGAAAAGAGTGCGCATCTACTGGGTCCCTAGCCACCAGGGCATTGAGGGAAATGAGATGGCAGATGGTTTAGCAAAGGAAGGCGCCGGGCTGGAATCAGAACTCGCAGAACATGTACTTACTCCGCTACAAGAGTTGTACAGGAACCTCGAAAGAAGAGCCACAATAGCAGTGAATCGTAGATGGAAAGATACGACATCGTGCAAAATCTCAAAAATCATGTGCAATGCACAATGCGAAAAACGGACTCTGTTCATCTTGGCACGCCCGCGCAAAGATTGCAGGACACTAGTGGACATGCTCACTGGTCACTGCATGACGACAGCCCACGCGAGGAAGCTGGGCATCACCACGGATGACAACTGCAGGAAGTGCAAGGAACCGGACACAGTGGAGACCCTGGAGTACCTGCTAAGCACATGCCCCGCCCTACTTAGATCGAGACTAAAATGCCTAGGCTCATCGACATTCCCGTCGCTTAAAGATGTAGCCAGGGTGTCTCTTGAATTCCTCCTAAGGTTTGCGAACTCAACGCAAATCTTTAAAGACTTTTAAAAACAAACACAAAGGTTCCTTTTGTTCGCTACCGGGACCACTAAGGACCTGAATTGGTCTATGTGAGACTTCACGAAGGCATCCGGTATAACCTAACCTAACCTATATTTCAGAAAAGTTCAACATTTACTTGAGAATGAAAATCTAAAATATTTAAAAATATCAAACAATATTTCACTTTATTATAAACATAGTTTTGCTGCTTGTAAAAAGTATGATGTGAATAAAATATTCCTTTTATAGTAAAAAAACTAAAGTATACGGGCAAATCCACAGAAAAGTCTACCGTGACCAAAAAATTATAACTTATTAAAAAACGTATTATTTTATGTTGTTATAAAGGGTGTCCCAACAAGAACGCAATTTTTAAATTTGGCGCCATTCGAAGTGTCATTGTTTGACATTTGAACAATTGTTATTGTTTGCTAGTAGAAGGTACGAGGTTAGTAAAAATGGAGCGCTACACGAATGAACAACGCATTCTCATTGTGAAATTGTTTTACCAAAATGGTGAAAGTTTTGCGGCTACAGTTCGCAAATTGCGATCAATTTGGGGTCACAATAATGCTCCAAAAGAGTCAACTGTAAAGACATTAATGGATAAATTTGCCGAAACTGGGTCTGTTAGTGATGTAAAGACAACAACGCGCCTTCGACCAGGTCGATCGATCGAAAATGTCTCAGCTGTACGTGATGATGTCGCTCAAACTCTATCCACCTCAATTCGACACCGAGCTCAGCAAATTGGTGTCTCCAAATCCACTATGCAGCGAATTTTGACGAAAGATTTGCATCTTCATGCATACAAAGTTCAATTGACTCAGGAACTGAAGCCAGCTGACCATGGACAGCTAAGGGAGTTCGTTAATTGGGTATTGGAGAGACAACATGAAAATGCTGATTTTGCCGCTAAAATCATCTTCAGTGACGAGGCCCATTTCCATCTTGATGGCTTCGTCAATAGGCAGAATTGTCGCATTTGGGGTGAGGAAAATCCTCGAGTGATTCACGAGAAGCAAATGCATCCTCAACGTGTCACTGTGTGGTGTGGTTTTTGGGCTGGAGGAGTCATTGGACCTTTTTTTTATGAAAATGAGGCAGTTCAAGCGCAAATAGTCAATGGTGTTCGGTATCGTGAAATGATAACCAGTTTTTTCTTGCCTAGAATTGAAGAAATTAATGTGGAGGCATGTGGTTCCAACAAGACGGCGCCACATGTCATAGAGCCAGCGAAACAATTCAATTGCTGCATCAGTCATTTCCCGGTCGTGTTATTTCGCGTTTTGGAGATCAGAATTGGCCGCCTAGATCGTGCGATTTAACACCATTAGATTTTTTTTCTTTGGGGTTTTTTGAAGTCGATGGTTTACGCGAATAAGCCGACGACGACTCAAGCCTTAAAAGAGGAAATTGGACGCTGCATTAATGAAATACCGCAGCATTTATGCAAAACGGTCATTGAAAATTTCATTAAAAGATCGCGTGTATGCCAGCAAAGCCGCGGCGGCCATCTGCACGATATATTGTTCCATACATAATCATTCTGTCTACTTTACGATATAATAAAGTTTTACGATTTTTTTTAAAAATATCTGTGTTTTATTTAAAATTTTAAAATTGCGCTCTTGTTGGGACACCCTTTATAAAAGAAACATTTAAATTTTAACAATTTAAGCAATTTATGCATAAATTAATTTACCATGATGATCAAATCACCTGCACTGTTTCACAAATGTAGTTTTTCTTTTTCGTATATGTTTAGCTTTGAAGTTATAGGTCACATATCCTCTAAATTGAGTATTCGACCTCAGTTTACATATGCAGTTTCATTGATAACATATTATGATCGTTGAACAAGGGGGCATGTCACCTCATATGCAATCTCAATTTGCGATATTGAATAGCTTTGGAGTTATAGGTCGCACAGCCTCGGAATTTAGTATTCGACCTCAATTTACACATGCAGTTTCACTGATAACATTTTATGGGCGTTGTAAGGATGTGTCTTAGCTGCATGAGAAGTTTCGTTGGTTGTCGTCTATGGTTTGGCAGTGTTAATTGTCAAATTGTGTTGACATTTCGGTTCAGTAAGGTTTGGAAATTCAGCTTAAATCGTTTAACGCGGGAACATCTCTTCCAAATTGTATAAATTTACGTGAATTAAATTGCGAGCTTTAGATCAAGTAAGTTTTAAAGAAGGCAACAACAACAACAATAACAACTCTGTATAGAGTCAATCACTTAGCTGACTAAACAGTCTGTTTCAGAAATCGCTACATTTTCCTCTTCAGTAGTCTTTGAGTGATTAAGCTGTGATCAACTCACTGTTTAAACTAGTATATGACTCTGAGAAATTTACTGAAATTTACTTTGAAAAAATAAATCTGTTCGCGAAGTTCATAGAGCACTTCGTCCATTTTACAGTCAACATATTCAGTCTAATATATCATCTTAAGAACCAGACCCAATAACATGAAAATATCTCATCGATATCTATAAGAGTGGTCCAAAATAATCTAAAGTGAGAAAAAATAACCCATCCTAATATGGGTTGGGCTCAGGAACAAAACAAGACATAACAACTAGCCATGCGTTTACATAGATCAAATCACACATTATTTTTCAATCTACTTTTGGGTTGACCTTTCGATAAGTTAACACAAAACGGATTTTTTCCAAAAATTAATCAGCTAAACATCGACGACATCTCGTTCCAACAAGATGGCGCAACTTGCCATTCAGCGCGCTTTACCATCAATTTATTGCAAA
Organism: Dichetophora obliterata; assembly: GCA_963920525.1. Taxonomy (NCBI): domain Eukaryota; kingdom Metazoa; phylum Arthropoda; class Insecta; order Diptera; family Sciomyzidae; genus Dichetophora; species Dichetophora obliterata. The sequence continues at coordinate 150,648,047 of OY986436.1, read as the reverse complement.
ATTAATTTGTTGACAACTTTATTAGTAGTTCTGTTAACTGGGCTCATCGTTTGTGCAATTTAAAGCCTCTCGATTGCTTTTCATGGCGCTATCTTAAGTCATTGGTTTATGCCGATTTATTGGGAAAAGTGAAAAGTTTAACTGATCGAATGAACTATGTAACTCCTAGCCGTGGCAGATATATGCCAGAAATTATATTTAAATATATATGCCATAAAGTTGTTTACCAGACTATAATAATAAAGAATTAATTTCAACAGTATTTTTGTCTTGTATTATTATTCAAAGTTCTCATGCAGCTAAAAGAACACCCTTTACAAGGGCGCGATGCTGGCACAAATCCTCCGCCTAACCCTCCAAGTGGGTGCCAGCTGGAAATAACTGCTACAGTGTCCTCAGTAACGGGTTGTTAACCTACTCTGTGGGATGGCGGCTAGCTAAGGGGGGAACGCAATCCACAGCGCTCCGTCTCTCAATAGTCCTAGTGCTGTCCGGGGCGGGTCCTTCTCATCGGTGTGAGGTAATGGGCTGAATCAAGGTGCCATGCGACACGCGCCGAGGATTGACCAGGCTGGAGGCCTATTTAAAAAATAAATTTAGTCCTTCACGGAGCCATCCGGATACCTGGCGACCTCCGGATGTATCTAGCCTTATCTGTGTATCCGGATCCCTGCACAAATGGACATCCCCTTCTCCGTGGGTCCTTTTATGAATAATAAAAATAAAAACATAAAAAACAAGGAGTTCAGACCTCTTCAGAAACCGGAATATAGTAGTGCAGTTGTTGCTGCGGCCCAGAATCCGGCCAAGCACGATCGGAGCTGTATCAATAACTAGTCGCGCTAGGAGGTTGGACACAGCGACTAGGCTTCTCGCGCATCCAGAGAAGGAGCTTGCTGCAAGGTCTGTGTTATCGGACAAGCAGTTTAAGAGCCATGAATGGGCGGTAGGCATCATTAGCGGCAAGGTGGTATCCGTCTGGAGCCGATTAAAGTCTGTCGGTCAAACGACCAAGAACTGGAGGCTGGTAAAAGCTAAGCTTGCCGCCAATTATCTTCGGCTCATGGTTGAGATTCCGGGTCCTTCTCCCTACAGTTTTGCGATTGGCTGGCAACGGGGAGTTAGGTTGGTACTAGGGAAGTCAATACCATGATCCCGGACGATTTAAGCCCTTTTAAATCCCGGGATTGTCTTTCCTGGATCCCGGGATTTTTAAATAAAAAATTTTTTATTACAAATGTTCATGTAACTGCAAACATTTAATTTTAAGTTGATATGAATATAAAATTAGAAAAACTTTTATTGATGCTGAAAAAGATTGTTAGGACGTTGAGTGTGAATCACTGGAGCAAAAACTTTGCAAAATTTTAGAAGAATTTTTAACATCGTAAAGTCAGTTATGTATTTAAAAATTGTCAGATAATCTGACTTAGTAAATAATTTTGTTTTATGGTGAATTCAATCGTGATAGAATCAGAACGGTGCTTCTAATCAGCGGGTTAAATTTGTAATAATATTCGAACAAAACTCTCCAATAAAAAATAAAACGAGTTGATCCGCTTAATATATTTCTTTAAAAATAATTAAAATAAAAAATTTAATTTGAAAAGTCTTTTCCAACCTTAATTTGCCTTAAACACAAAAATCGTGAAGACGGTGTACTAAAAAAAAAGTGTAACATTTATATAGTAATACCTTAAACTGTTCTGTCTTTTTTTATATTTTTGAACCGAGAATTAGTTTGAATCTGAGTACTAACCAGAACTCGGACTAGCTCAATTTGATACTCGGTGAAGAAATCGGCCGTAACCCTTTCGATGACTAAGCTACACTAAGAACAAAATAATTTTTCTGAGGTAATATTCCTACCATTTAGGCCCTTAAGAAATTAAAATCTTTGTTTTTAAGCCCTCTTAATATTCTTATCATTAAAGCCATGAAAAGATAAGAAAACATAAATTTGATCCTTGTCCGGTTGATTTTTTTTTATAAAATAGGCCAAACAAAATTTGTTTGCTATTTTTTTCGCTACAAAAACTAAAATCCAACTGACTTTAATGTCAAATTTATCTCTAAATTTATTTTTATCATGTTGGTTAATCTTTTTTTCAAAGAACCAAACAATTTTATTTAAAAAAGCTTTGCAAATTAAATACAAATAAAAACTACTTTCTGAAGTGTCCAATATATTTGGCAAATACACTGAAAGGGTTAAATTAATACAATGTGCCTATTATTAATATTATTTCTGTTTTTGTGTATTTTAACAATAAGGGCACTCACAACTGTGTGGTGTAGTAGTATGGTTTTTTTGTTGCGATAGTTGAAAATCACAATATCAGCACCCTTTAAAATAGAATTTGTGGTTGGGAAACTCCCACTATAGCTTTTTGTTACTATGCAAGGAAAGTAACTATCCAATTTGATATATTTTATAAATATATGGCATAAAAAAGTTTAACTTGCACCGATCAGTTGTTTATGGAACTTAAAAAACCGCATTTTATGTTAAACAAGAAAACATATAAAAACCGCTCGGTAAAGTGTAATACAAAACCACGGGTTTTTAACTACACTGAAAATCACGCAGTTGTGAATATCCTTAATGTGTTTTGTTTTGTTTTTGTTACTTTATAAATGAATTAATTTACATTTTTTAAAAATTGTACTAAAAACGTTTTGAAGTATTTACTTCTTAAAATTTGCAATCCCGATAATCCCGGGATCGAGAAAAGCTTCCGGGATTGGACTCCCTAGTTGGTACTGTGTGCCGATGCAAGGTCTGTCGCATTCTACAAGGCGGCTATCGCCAAGGTAGGTGAAGTGTGGAGAGGCGCACGTATAGAAGCGGTCTCAAAGGAGGAAATCCCTAGCAAACCAGGGGTGCGAGTCTGGTTACCTCTGGAGCCATCAGAGGCAGACAAAATTTTGGAGACTTTAGGAGTCTCCAACCCCCACCTTCCAGTTCAGAGCTGGAGGGTTATTAAAATTGAAGATCCCAGGGAAGACGCTAGGCAGGTGGTCCTTACGTTGAATGAGGCATCCCTGGGTCGTGTAGGTAAATGCGATGGGTGGGTTCGCTTCGGGTTCACGAGGGTACTCGTGAAAATATATAAAAAAGATAAGTTAGCGGATAACGCAAGCGTGGAGAAAAGCACTCCTCAAAGGGTAGGTGTCACAGAAGAGTCAGCGGTTAACGCGACAGTAGATGCTGACCAAGGGTCCACAAGCGCACCTTTGAGGGAGGATGCGGAAGAGGTATATGGACTGCTGGGGAAAAGGTTTGCAGCTTGGAGAAGGACGGTTATAAGCTGTTCTTTGCTAGTGGCACAGGTATAGCGTTGCCATCATATCTCTTTTAAAGAGGACATGTTGTTCTCTTTTTCTCGAGGTCTTTTTTATCTTTTTTTAAAATGAAAAGTCCTCCTTTTTTGTTGGGGACAAAATATCAACACTCAAAAAGTATCAACACTGATTTGCAAGTTAATAGCTGTATGGCAATGCCGCCATCCCTTAACAAACGTATCTTAACCCTAGCTGTGACCACTATATTTTTGCATACCACTTTTTTTTTTGCATTCCACTATGACTATTTCGTCCTAGGTATTTTTTCACCCCTTTGGAGACATCGGTTAACCCTAAGGCTTAAACACCTTAGAGTTTAGAAGAAAGTGTTTTGTTGCTATATTTGCGCCTGATATATTCTTGAATCACTTAGGTTGTGCACCATTGCTTGCATTATCTAGTATATATGCGCCCGAAAGGAATTTTAGGAGCAAACAGTTTTTTCAAATTCCATATCGCAAGACAAATTATGGTCTATAAACAAAACTTGTTTATAGTTGAATAATTAATAAATAAATAAATAAATTGGTTTTGAAGGTTTAGTTTCATGTTAAGTTTAGTTAAATTTTTAAAAAAAATTTATATCTCTGGCCCTAATAGTAAGAAAAAACCTTCCAGTGAATTTTATTTGATAAATAGATCTTTCAAAAAAAAACCTGCGAAAACCTGCACAAAATATCTCATGATTATTTAAAAGCATGGTCTAAAGAATTTAAAAGCTTTTCATTTTTTGAATGGATAAATTTAAATAAAATATTTACTAAACTGTATCGAATTTATTAATTTATGGAAAACAGATTGCATAAATGACGCTAAGTAATATATTTATTTGATTTGCCAACCACAAATTGGTGATATACTTTCAAAGCTTAAAAAATTTGTCAGTTTTTTTTTCATTGCCTGCTCAAAGCGCTGACGTCGAAAGAATTTTTTTACCAATGGGCTTGAAGTGGTCAAATGAATGATTTTCAGAAACAGATTAAAAATATCAACGGTTCGAGCATTTTTAAGAATAAATTATATTTTCAAAAACGTATCGTGTTTGGAGTTTTTTGACTCACGCTAAAAACAGAAACAGTTTAAGAGTTGAAACTTACAGTTGAAAAAACTTAATAAAAAAACTCTAATATGATTATTTATTTCGTCTCATTAACTTGAACCTTTAAATGACCTTAACTTTTTGAAATAATACGTGTAAAATGTTTTTTATTTACATTTATATTTATGTATTTATTTTATAACAACTGTTTTTAAAGCTGTTAAAAAACTGAAAATGTATTATTTTAAAAAATTGTTTATTTGATGTTTTTACTTTGCAATAAATTTTATTGGATTTTAAAAAAGTCTCTTTTTGTCTTCTTTTTTTGTCAAAAGTTATCTTATTTTGCACTAGACTTCTGGTAACAATACACAGGTACTTCCAGATCGTGTACACTAACAAAAACCTGTATTAACTTACTTTTAATATCTAATTTTAGTGATCAAGATTGGTAATCTGTGGCGTCTGGTCATCGAGGCAGAGAAGAAGAGCGTAGCCTGCTGATCGGTGCTGACGCGAATACACACCATACAATCTGGAGAAGCACAGATGTAAATTAGAGAGGTGATTTCTTGTTTAACTATTACCCTTAACTATTACAAAAGTAATTTATATGTTTGTAACGTTGGGAACGAACCAACTTTTGTTACTCGCAGTAAGCGTGAAGTCTTAGATGTTATCCTAGTCTCTGACTTATTTTATGATAGGATCAAGGACTGGAAAGTGCTTCAGGAGCACTCCTTCTCTGATCATAGGTATATAACATTTGGTCTAAAGGGTCACGTCGATAGCCAATATGTCTTTAGGAATCTAAAGAAAACAAATTGGTATGAATTTAGGGAGGTAGTGGAAGCGGCGTTACCCCCTCTCTCAGGTAATTGGCTACACATGAACTAGATTCAATCGTGGAACAGCTGACGGGACTCTTAATGATGCCAAAAGGCAAATCAAAACAATTTTGCTAGTCAAGGGAAATTACTAATGTAGGGTCTCAGTTCAGGAAGATTTTTAATAAAGCTAAGAAATCGGGTAAGACTCAATGCTGGGATAAGTACAAATCCAGGTTAAAAATTTTTAAGATAGCCCTTCGAAAGTCTCAGCGCAATTCCTGGAGGCTTTTCTGCGGTAATATAGAGGAATCTTCCGAAGGATCAAGATCCTCGCTTCTAATCCTAGCTCTCCAAGCTACTTAAAGAAATCAGAAGATATTTGGACATCCTATAACGAAGGGACCCTAGATCTTCTACTGAGTACCTACTTCCCGGATTGCTATGTGGACCCTACTCACACTAGGCGTTGAGTGATCCTACATTTATCATATCAGAGAACAGGATCAAATGGGCTCTGTTTAGTTTTAAGCCCTACAAGTCTGCTGGACCTGATAGTATTATTCCAGCCAATCTACAGCAAACGGCGTCTATAATCCTTCCATGGCTCATTGTCATTTTTAAAGGTTGTCTTGACATCACATATATATCATTAAAATGGAGAGAGGTAAACGTTGTATTTATCCCTAAGGCGGGTAGGAGATCGCAATCGAGTTCAAAGGACCTTAGACCCATTAGTCTTTCATCTTTCCTGCTGAAAACACTCGAAACACTGATTGACGCTCATATTCATTGTAGCATAGACACAAATTGGCTTTCAGCTTCACAGCACGCTTACAGGGAAGGTAGGTCTGTAGAAACATCCCTCCACTCCCTGGTAGGTTTTATAAAAAATTCCTTTTTTCATAAGAAGAACACAATGGTTTTTTGAATATCCAAGGTGTCTTTTACGGTGTTCTTCAGTGGGCAATCATTGGCGCGGTCATGAAGCTTCGGGTGGATGAGTCACTCTGTGTACTGAAAAAAACCTGCTGACTAGCAGAGTCGTCAGTGCATCTCTAGGTGACTCAAAGGCCAGGAGATTTGTGAGTAGAGGTACTCCTCAAAGGGGTGTTCTATTATGGAACTTGGTAGCCACCTTGGCTGCAAGGTGATATCCTATGCGAATGACGTAGCCATTGCTGCACAGGGAAAGTTTTCTAATTCTCACTTGGAGCTACTTGGGTCAGCGCTCTCCGATATCAATACTTGGGTCAAAAAATGTGGGCTTGGGGTAAATCCCCAAAAAACTGAATTGGTCCTTTCAACGTAGAAATATAGAATTCTGCGTATAATTTCTCCACGTCTGGATGGTACTCTGCTAAGCTTTGTGAAAGAAGAAAAATACGTAGGGATTTTTTTGGATAGAAAATTAAGCTGGAAATCGAATATTTTTCAGCAAACTAGGAAAGCCAATGTTGCCAATCAATATTTCACGTTGAACTTACACAGCTATAGTGAGGCCAATCTTGCTATACGGTGTATGTGTGTGGTGTACAGCACTAAAACACAGTCTAATTGCAAATTGATAAGGAAAGTACAAAGAACTGTGTCCGTATGTGTCAGCGGAGCGCTTAGGACCAGTTCATCGGAAGCGCTAAATGCAGTTTTTGCTTAATACCCCTTGATATTATGGGAAAAAGAATAGAGCAGGAAACAGCCATCCGCTTAAGAGCAACCTCGCAGAGGACTAACACTCGTAGAGGACATACCTCCATTATTGATCTTGCAGGAGCAGTTCTTAGCAACATCGATTACACTATTGCCACTTCCTCATTCGAGAACGGCTTTCTCACAGTTATCCCAACCAGATTAGAATTTAACTGCCTAATATTACTGACGGATCGAATAGAGCTGAGAAATGGCTATATGGTATTTTGAGATAGCAACTAAAGATATCTAAATTTTAACGGACAGCCAAGCAGCGATTAAATTCCTTGTAGGTGTGTTCCTAACATCATCAACAGCCTTTAAATGTTGCTCGTCTCTTAATGAGATGGCCGATACGTTCGAATTTCATCTGGTCTGGGTACCGAGGCATAGTAACATTCCTGGAAATTGTAGAGCGGATGCGCTCGCTAGTAAAGGTACAGCGGCAACGCTGCTGCCGGATTTGGAAATATTAGGCATGCGACTTGTAGGCTGGCTCTAAGGCAAAATGCCGCAAAATGGGCTAATTTTACAGCTAGACAGATGTGGCCTAGTTTTACTAAAAACCAACGATGAAGCTCACTCAAATGGCAAGGAAAGATCTCTCCATTCTGATAAGAGTTGTAATAGTATACTGTTTTATAGGTACACGGAGAAAATGGTCCGTATATATTACTTTATTTACAAGAAAAACTACATATGAATACAGTACTTTAGTCATTTTAATGCAAGTAAATTTCCTTTTATTTTTGCTTGAGCCACACAGTACTTTTAAGTGACAGCTGCTGCAACCTGCAATGGCTACCCTGTTCTTAAGCGTTCAGCTTGCCTTTATTTTATTTTCGCGTCAAGTTCGTCAAGTAAGGCACGTAAAGTCAATTAAAGTTTCAAGAAATGAAATAATATTTGCAAGAAAGAAAATAAATAAAAACAACAAAAGAAAACGGTGTTTTAATATTAACAAAATTAATATTAAAACACCGTTTTCTTTTGTTGTTTTTATTTATTTTCTATATATATATATATATATATATATATATATATATATATATATATATATAATATTAATATTGTACTCAGTTGCGCAAACGGTAAAATTACGTTTGAACACAGTAAAATTTAACATTTAATACACAAAAATGTACATAGGATTGAATCAGAGAATGCTTTTATAAACACAGTAAAATGTGGTACTTTTATTAGGAAAATATTCAGTTTGGGCTCTCTTGTAGCACAATTACAGGAAAAATCAGTACATTTTGTATTAAGTTTATATGAAACTTTACAGATATAGTTTTTTGCGTGTAGGCATGCCCTTAAAATGGGGGTTCATGCAAATGACTTATACAGGAGTTGCAGTGATGAGGAAGAGGAGGAATCGGTATCGCATCTCCTCAGTTAATGTCCTGATTTAGCCCGCAGAAGACACAAGCATCTTAGAGCCTCTTTTTTGATGATCTCAGGGATCTTGAGGAGGTAGACGTTAAGTGAGTACTACTTTTTATTATTAGTTCAGGGTGCTTTCATGACAGTGCTTAGGAGAGGAGGAGTAGATCCCCTGTGATATCGCAACGGACCAAATATCTGGTCTAGTTATGTGGGTCGGTCTTTGACCCGCCGCCACCTTAACCTAACCTAACCTAACCTAAGAGCGCAGGCAATAGCGAGCCGGGTTTCAGCTAGTTATGTGTATGTATGTATAAAAAAACACAAAAATATTCTCGTACTGTTTTTCTCTTCTTTTAATTTTTAGCAAAAAAGTAATATGGGCATTTCCATCGTAACTCAAGCGACATGCATACGACTTAAAGCTTTGTTTTCAGGAAGTTAATGTTATTAATGTATAAAAATTTCTTATGTACATATGTCTTACAAGGTCGTTCCTGTAACTAATTAAGAATGACAGTGGTAAATATGGGCGTAACTCACGCGACAAAAAAGGAAGTGTGTTTTGTAAGCAAGATTAGATTGTTAAAACTCAGCGAATTTTCCCATATAATTTGCTTTAGTTTTTAATTTTTAAATAATGGGAAAATAGTGAAGTTTCATAATAAGCCCCTTTTACCTATGGCTATGAGTTTCCAAAAAATATTTGTCGTAAGTCTCGCGACATAACCCACGCGACAAAATTTCCTTAAATTTAAATTGGGTGATTAAGTAATTAGGTAGTAAAGTAACTATGTAATTAGTAATTAACAAACAAATTTAATACATTTTCCTTTTCTTGCCTCAAACATTTTTCTATTATCTTTAGCCAATGCCTTCCATTTTTACTAAAAAAAAAGTTTACGAAACATTTACTAAACATTTATTAAAAAGGAAACTATATTTGTGAAACAGTGCAGACGATTTGATCATCATGGTTAGTAAATTTATATAGAAATTTCCAAAATTAATAAAATTAAATAGTTTCTCTTAATATCTTAAAATAAAAAGTCTTTAATAAGTTTTAAGTTTTTGGTCACTGTAGACTTTTCTGTGGAAATGCCCATACAGTAATATGTTACTAATTACTCCAATTTTTAAGTATTAAGTAATATAATATTACATTTAGGTGTCAGCAATATGTATGTAAAAAGTAACATACCAGTGGGGAAATGAGAAGTTATTACTGCCATTACAAGCTAAGTAGCTAGTTATCCTGTAAGCACATGTCATTACGACTTCGCTTACAATTTGTAAAGATTTGTAAAGTTAAACAAATTGCCCTGTAACAGCCGTGAATGTAGCCTATCAACTCAAAACCTTACATCCTCGCTTACGATTTGAAAATAAATAACCCAGGCTGTAATACCTGATAATTTAACAACAAATATACATTTTTCGCCTCAAACAAAAACAACAACAAATCAGAGAATAAAAAGTGCGCATTCAATTATTGCTCTGTTTTGAGACCGGTTTCCATGCGTAAAGTGCAGATTCTAGATCTTTAGTGCTCAAAGTGTTTTCTATGCGTTCGGTTGATCAAATTTATACTATAAAGTGAAATAAAACAAAACATTTAATACAACAACAAAAATCAATACGGTAAAAGTGATTGGAAAACTAAATTACAGTTATTTTTATATCTTTTTATAAAAGATATCATTATATATTTTCTATTATAATTAGGGCATAGGCAAAAGAAATTTAGCTCGGCTAGTTAAAAAAGAAAAATATATTTTGAAGCTAAGAAAAATAAGTTTAACTCCGACAGACACTAGTAATTCTTCAGAAGTTTCTGAAAATTTATGAATTGTAGAAAACAACGATGATATAAAAAAAATTGAAAATTAGCCATAAAAGACAGTTCAGGGATCTCAAAAACGAAGTCCAAATGCTCTATGGTAAGAATTGCCTAAAGTTTCCTGTGTGGATATTTATTACTCTTTTTTTTTTCAACATGCAATGTCATCTCAAATAATTACTTTGAAATTAGTATTATATATTTAATTACATGTGCACTTTTAAAGGATGGCTATAGGAAGGAGAAAATTGAAATAGAATTAAAAAACGGCTTCAAAAATAATAAAATTATTTTCTTTACAAATAAATGTATCAACAAAAAAGTGATGGTTGGTTAAAAAAAGAATAGCTTTTATAAATTTGTAATTTAGGTGTTTAACGAGTTTTATTTTTTTTAATAATTTTTTTAAAAATTTTGTAATTTTTTAATACAAAAATGTTTTTTTTTATATTTTAAGTTTTTTAACATTTTTGTATTAAACTTATTTTTTTTTTTATTTTTTGGAAATTTCCATAAGGCATAATTTCATGATTGAAGCATAATTTATTAATAAAAAATTAATTTCAACTGAAACAAAATATCGAGCTATTGTTTGGCAGTAATAAAGCTAAATACTTACTCTTTGAGTTATAAGTTATACTACATTCTGACTTACAAGTTATACGAGAAGTAATTAGTTACCCTCTGAGTTATAGGTAATACTGGAGGTAAGTAGCTGACCTTTGACTTATGGGTAATGGAGGTGGTAAGTAGTTGACCTCTAACTTATGGGTAATACAGGTTGTAAGTAGTTGATCTCTGACTTATTGGTAATACCGGATGTAATTAGTTCACCTCTGACATAAGTAACGCTGAATGTAACTACCACACATTACCGCCTATGACAAGCTCATTTTTAAATAATGCCTTATTTTTGTGTATTGTATTTCAGCAAGGAACTACCTCCCATTACCATGTAATAGTTACTTACCCAACTGATGGTCAATATAAAAGTCTTCTAACTTTTTTCAAAGTCCAATTTAAATAAGGACATTTATGCACCTAGAAAAGGCTTATAGAAAGATATTTCATAGATAGGTATTTCATAAGGGGGAGTTTACTGAATCAAAAAATATTTGTTTGTTTTTTATTTCCATAAGGATTTCTGTATGCCTAAGATCTTTCAAAATTTCTTAACCGATTTCAACAATCGAAGTGAAGTGAAGAGTGAAAAGTGAATTTTAACTGAATACAAAATTTATTCAATCGCTCGGTTTTGAGTAGGCCGACAAGAATTTATTTAAGAAAAGCAACAAAAACAGAAACTTTAAAAAGATAAACATATTTATACATAGTTGTAAATTCTTATATAATTATTTATTTAATTTTTTTTGAGCGCGACACCAATTTGTCGATGAAAGTTTCTTTGTTCACAGAAATATCCTTATGAATATTTTGCTAAAGCAGTAAGGTTCCGCTCCATAAGCATTTAGAAGAAAATTTTTCAAAGGCTTAAATGTGCAAAAGGAACTTTGACTGGAATCTATATCACAGGGCAGAGTTACAATTATTTCCAGATTTTTGTAAAATGGCTGAAGCATCCATTTTGGAAAGTTTTAGTTTTCTATATCTCAAGTTCGGCTCCCAACTTTTCTATATCTAATTTATTTAGATACAAATCCTTATTGGCTGTTTGGAAAGGTTAAAATTATTTTTTTTAAGAACTTATATTTTAAATTTTACGCAAGCTGCGTAAAGGAACTTCGTTTCAAAATCCGCTTAAAAGTCGACTTTTGGCACCTTAACTTAATTGTCTATAACTTCGTTGATCTTCCACGAACTTTCTTCATTAGAGCGTATATTTTTTCTTTAAAAAGATATCTTTTTGCTGAAAATGACAAACTGCGCATTTTGGTACCTTCTTTTTTATTTCTTTTTAAAAAGATTTTTCCGTTTTATTGTTCACTGAAAAGTTTTTTTCTATATTTCTTTGGATTGCTCCGAATTTACTAAGCCGATTTGCAAAGTTGGAAAACTAAATTAAAAGAAAATTTATTTATCTTTAAATTGATATTCCTTTTAACCAAATCAGTCATATACTTGTATCTATATGGAAATCCTATCCACAGAAAAATACCATTAACTATTGTGATTTTCGTGTTCAGCAGGCCAAAATCTATCAGAAAAGTTTAGTGGCATATCGATTATGAAAATGGTGGCGCATAGTGTTATCATTTTATTTCAAAGCCTTTTTCAGAATAATTTGGTTCAATTTATATTCATACGTTCTGCAAACGTTAGTTCGTAAGCAACAATACAAAGAAAAAAAAATTAAGCAAAACATTTATACTGTATTATATTACACTAAATATCTGCTAACCAAACTAAGCATACACAATTTTCGATCTTTCTTCATGTTTTGGCAAAACTAAAATTTTGGAATATCTTATATATTAATAATATAAAATTTTAAGTTGTCGATAAGGTCGTGTAGTGCTCGAAAATTTAAGGTATATTTAGAATTTATTTTAAAGGTTAAAATAGTGAACAACGATATTTAAATTTTTAAGATGTATTGTAGCTCATTCATCATAAAAAAGTTTTGTTTTTAATTTAAAAAATTGTTGATCATAGAGAGCTGCACAAAACATTCTATTTGTGATACTTCACTGCTGTGTAAGGGGTTACGCATTAGCGAACTTGTTCCTCAAAGAACATGGCGGGTCTAACTTATTCGCAAAAGGTAGCGTTCAAATTAAAGCAACGTGTTCGTCATAGAAGCGTCGTCATCATTTTGTTTTACAACCCTGGTTTGAAGGAGAAAATCAACAATTTTTGCCAACAGGTTCGACAAACTTTATCGTCAAATTAGCTTCTTAACTATCAAATTTGTTCGAACATGGCCGCCGTATGACGAACAGATTCACTAATGTGTAACCCCTTTATAGTACTTCAGTGCACTGCATTTCAGTGTAGCGTTGACATGAAAAACACATGTTCTATGGAAAAGCTTAGCAACGAAACAAACTCTTCATAATTTGAAATGATTTTCGCTACAGTTACAACAGTACTTATGTTATGTTGTGAAACAGAATATCAAAACATAATGCGACAATACAGCCACGTAACGGGAAATTATAGCATGCACAGCGAATGCTTGCTTCAGTGTCGATCAGCTAGAAGCAATCTTATTCATTCTTTGTTGATGCGCTGGTCGCTTAATTTGAATCAGCGATCCATTTTTACCTGTAGAAGTGTTTGTCCCAGCTTCAAAATCGCAAAAATAAAAAAATTTTAACGTGGCAGCCCCATTGTCAAATAAATTTTGGAATTTGTAAATTTTGACAACGGATTCGGCATCAGCGACCCATTTTTACCTAGTGTTTGCCCCAGCTTCGAAAAGCAAGAATAAGGGTGGCAGCCCTGTATTTAAATAAATTTTGGAATTAAAAAAATATGGCGGATAGAGTTGCCACCTAGATTTTTTTGCACTTTGCGAATTCTTGTAGTCTTGAAATTCTAACAACGGATTTGATTTAAAATTTAAATTTGATGTGATTTAAATTTATATTAATAAATATCTATAATTTTTTTTAATATATATATATATACTAGCTGAACCCGGTGTGCTTCGCTACCCCCTCGTATAAAATAAAATTAAAAGTTTTTATATATATACAAAAATTTATTTATTAAATTTAATTATTGCAATGCTTCGCCTCTTTTTTTGTTGTAAACAATAGAATTCACCACTGAATCGCATGTAATTGGCTTCATGCACCCTTTTTTATTTTTAGACCAATCAAAAAGCAGCAATTACACAATCAGCTGTTTCGCAGTCAGTTGTGGGAGAATGAGAATGTGGTTACCGCACTCTCTATTTTAATTAACACGTATTAAAAAATCAGCTGTTTTGAAGACAGTGGTGGAAGAAAGAGAATGGGGCTACCCCACTATTTTAATTAATATGTATTTTAAATTTGTGGTAAAGCCGTTAATAAACGTAGTAAAAAAGTAGGTGCAGAAGTGTGCATGGTCGAAAAATATTATCATGTAATAAGTATTCCTGAGTCAAAGCTGAACGCTGTGAAAATTTAAGATCGGTTATCAGGTCCAGCATTCAATATATCGCAAGCAAAGGCGCGTGCCCCGCCCGTTTTTCTTTTGGTACGTATTTCTATTCATGCTTATACCATATATAGCAAATACTGCCGCCGGGTCAAAAAATGCCCAAGATATGACGATTTAAAATTTTGGGTTATATGGGCGAGGCCACGCCGATCGGTCCAGTAGTAAAGACTATATTGCGATTTTTATTTTTCCTAAAAAGGGGCGTGGTCCCACCCTGGACCTTCTCCTGGTACGTATTCCTAATTATGCCAATACCATATGTACCAAATAGCATCAACGTAGGTCAAAAAATGCCCAAAATATGGCCATTTAAATTTTTGGGTTATATGGGCAGTGCCACGCCCATAGTGCCATAGTGCCAGTGAAAGTTTCAGGAAGATCGGTCCAAGGGTTTGGCCTCCTATAAAGCACAAACAAACAAACAAACAGACAGACAGACATTCATTTTTATATATATAGATTAATTATAATTAAAGTGAAATGGGGCGAAAAAGGGGGATTTGGTAATAAAAAAATCTATGGCTACCTTACCTGTAGATAAGAAGTATATAAAACTTTAAGTAAATACATATTACAAAAAAAGTATTTTGTATAGCAAACATTATTAGTGGTATAAGTATCTGAATTAAAAAAGGGGGCGGTGAAGTGGGCGTGGTTCATAGTAATATGGCGGCGTTAACAGTATTAAGAGCAATATACTACCAAATAAAAAATAATCCGTTGGAAGGAACAAATTTGTACAGAGAAAAAAAAGTTTAAAACTTAAATTTGGCGTGAAAAGGGGCGTGAAAGGGGGCGTGGCGTAATAAATGTTTATTTCTACCTCGCCTGGAGTATAATGTGTATACAATTTGAAGTAAATCTGTTAAAAACTATATGGGAGCAATTACAGAATTTTAAAAAAGTGGGCGAAAAAGTGGGAGTGGTCGAAAAAAGTACCCTATTAATCATGCCAGAGTCCCAGTTAAATGCTGTGAAAGTTTCAGGAAGATCGGTCCAGAGGTTTGGTCTCCTATAAGGTACAAACAAACAAATAAACAAACACACATTCCATTTTATATACACCTAATCCTGATTTTACACGGTCTTTTTTTACACGATTTTGAAATAACACGGTCGACAGAAATAAACTTATCCTGTTTTTACACGTTATTTTTAAAATAACACGACAAAACTTATCCTGTTTTCACACGTTTCTTTAAAATGAACTTTAAAATGATTTTGTTTTTTATGTTACTTGAAGATGTGATTTTTTTTTAATATTTAGGTTGTGTTTTTATATCTAAAATGTGTAAATTTTTTAATTTTTGTTTTTATTTCTTTAAAATTATCTTGTCTTTTTGTGTGTCTTTTTTTACACGATTTTTTTTTACACGATATTTTCTGGAACGTATGTACCGTGCAAAAACAGGATTAGGTGTATATAGATATACATATAAATATCTATACAAAAAAATTCCTATGTCACAGTTTTAAAATCTAAGATGGAGGTAAGGGTTGCCACCTAAATTTTTTTATTTTTATGAATTCGGTACCGGCGCAAGCACTGGTTAAAATGGATCGCTGAATCCGAATCCGTCGTCAGAATTTCAAAATTATGGATTTTTTTTATGGGTTGCCACCAAATAAAATATATTTTTAAAAGTTTTAAACATTATTTAACAGTGCTAGGGAGTCGCTGATATCGAATCTGAAGTCAGAATTTTAGAATTGCATACGGTAATATTTTTTATTTTTGCGAATTCTTGTAATTTTTAAATTCTGACAACGGATTCGGATTCAGCGACCCATTTTTACATAGTACTTGCGTCAGCACGGAATTCGTAAAATATTAGGTGGCAACCCTAGTAACCATTTTGGATTTTAAAATTCTGACTTCAGATTCGAAATCAGCTATCCCCTAACACTATTAAGTGATGTTTAAATCTATTAAAAATACATATTATAAGGTGGCAACCCTATTAAAAAAAATTAGAATTTTTAAATTCTGACAACGGATTCGGATTCAGCGACATATTTTTACCTAGTGTTCGCGACATCACCATATTCGTAACAATAAAAAATTGAGATGGCAACCCTGTTAACCATTTTTAATATTAAAATTCTGACTTCAGATTTGAAATCAGCGACCTCCTAACACTGTTAAGTTATTTAGTTTAATTTAGTTGTTTATTATCTATAAATTTTTAAAATATTTTCAGACAAGCATAGTAAACAAATTTAATACTTAAAAATAAAATTATAGCTAACCTACAATAAGTTAACAGTAATATGAATTAAGAGAATTAATAAAAACACTCTTATTATCACAAAAATCAATATCAATTATACAGCAAAATGAATTATATTCTTTAAGAGCTCTCAGTAAAGGTTCGTGTATCTAATGACGCAAGTTTCTTGCCGGAACATTAAAATTAATTGAGCTTAATAAGTACGGACAATTAATATTACCACAAACAATGTCATACAGAAATATTAAAGAGCAAATTTTAGGAATTTTTTCTGTATTCGTTCAAGTCTCAGTTAATGGACCGCATAGTAGGGATTCCATATAAACACGCATATTCCAAACGAGATCTAACAAAGGATAGAAAAAGACACTTTAAAGTATTTGGATCATTGAAGTTCGAACAATTTCTCCTTAAGAACGCATACATAGAATAAGATTTAGATAGCATACCAGTCAAATGTCGAACAAATGAAAAATTTGAGTCAAAACAAACACCCAAATCAATAATTTCATTAACACAAATCAAACTGGAATTTTCTACATTAAATGATGAAGCTACAACATTTCTAATTTTTGCATAAGAAACATGAAAGCATTTGTTGATATTTAAAAGTAAACGGTTACGTTTACACTAATCAAAAACAGCATTTAAATCTAATTGCAACAAAGATACATCCAAACTGTTGCGTACCGCTTTGTTTTTTTTTTTAAATCATTAGCATATAGTAAGTAATTTGAAAAAGAAAAATAACGACTTATGTCATTAATAAATAAAATAAAAAGAAGAGGTCCCAATAGAATGCCTTGTGGGACACCAGATTTTGCAGTAAATGATGTAGATTTAATATTATCGAATTCGACAGAACAACGTCTGTCAACTAAATAATTTCTAATCCAATTTAAAAAGTTAGAATAAAAACCCATTTTGGCAAGCTTCGCAACTAAAATAGTATTTGGAACTTTGTCGAACGCTTTGGAAAAATCTTTGTAGATAGTTTCTACTTGGCATCCATCAGCAAAAGAAAATAAACAAAAGTGTGTAAAGACAGCTAAGTTAGAGGTTGTTGACCGCCCTTGTATGAACCCATGCTCTGACGGTGTTATTACCGTTTTTAATACAAAATCCAATTCAGTTTTAACTATATGTTCAAACAGCTTAGAAGTGTTAGAAAGTTTAGAAATCGGGCGGTAATTAGAAACAAAATTTTTCTACCAGACTTAAGTACAGGGGTAATAGATGCAATTTTCCATTTACTTATAAAATCTCCTAAAAGAAGAGATTTATTAAAAATCAGACACAAGGGCTTGACAACAGATCTTGCACATTTTTTTAAGCAAAAGGCAGACAAACCAATAATATCAGCTTTCATAGAATTTTTTAGGCGAGATATTCCATTTAAAACATCGCATTCATTAAGAGAAAGGTGTCCAAAATTTATGCAAGGTTCAACTTTATCAAGAACTTCCACATAGTATCCATTAAGTAATTAGATTAAAAAACTCAGAGAAAAGATTCGCGGTATCTAAAATGTTGTTCGAGACTCCATCTTCAAAGAATAACGATGTTGGAATGAAGGAGCTATTATTTTTAGATTGAACAAGCTCCAAAAATGTTGAGGGTTTGTTTTGATGTTTTGTTCAATTGTAAGCAAATGCTGCTTATATAAAAATTTGTGCTGCTTATATAAAGAATAGTGCAAATATTTATCCTGATGGAGAGCATTGTTTTTTGGTTTTAAATAGTTTATAGAATTTTTTCTTAAATTTTTTTATTTTTTTTTTGTTAAGCCTATGAATTTTTTTCTTCAATTTTGGAACATTATAGTACATTATTTCGCATACCTTATTTAGAAAAAGATCAAAGCAATATTTTGCATCTTTTTTGTCAAAAGCATTTATCCAATCTACACTAGAAATCATGTTATTAAGGGGGTCCTCTGGTAATCCGAAAAATTTTTTTTCGATTTTTTTTTTTTCATATTTCTATTGCTCAGATACTCAAAAACATTTTCCCAAAAGGATTTTTCAAAATTCGAAATAGTTTAGGAGATACAGGCATTTTTGTGTAGGTATGTTTTCGTCAAAATAACGCATCAGCAAAGTTGTTTATTTGCCTGCAGTCATTAGTCGAAAATTCTGTGGAATTCTTCCAAAATATGTATTGATATTACAAAATATACACACACAGTATGTATACATGCAGTATGTATACATGCATGTTTTGATTTAGGGGTTGAAATGATTTTGAGCCCAGGTGTTCACATGAAAGAAGCAAACGAACGAGATTCAGTTTATTTTCGAACGCTGAAAGCTACGCGTGCGCGATAACTGCTGTTGTAAAATAAAAGAAAAATCGTTTTGTGTTTTTTTTTTTTTGCTATGGATAAAAAAAGCCACCCAAACGAGTAGAGGACACCGACTTTGCCAGCACATCGGCCAAAAAATTGAATAAAACGCAAGACTCAAGGCTCATTAGCCTCATTTCACCACACGTACGCCCCACTTGATGGAAAGGTTCTGCAAGTAATGAAGCCCATATACGAAGCGTTATCATCCGACGATCTACTCAACCGATGCACTGGAGGTGAAACGCAAAATTGTAACGAATCGTTCAACTCGCTTTTGTGGACCTTTGCGCCGAAACATATCCACTGTGGTGCTACCACAGTCGAAATCGCAAATTTTCTGGCAACCTGCATTTTCAACGAAGGCTTCACAAGTATTTTAAAAATAATGTCAACAATGGGTATTGTCATCGGCCCACAAGCCGAGATGTATGCTGAATCTCGCGACGGAAAACGACTTCAACGCTCAGAGCTAAAAACGTACGCATCATCGAAAGAGGGTCGCACAGCCCGCAGAGCCCAAAAAGCCATGGAAAACTCGTTTTATGAGATGGAGGAAGGCACACTCTATGGGGCTGGAATGGCCGATTAATATTCGTAAGTATTGTATTAAAAAAATATGTGTTAATGTCATTTGTGTGCCTCAAAATTGAAGTCAAAACTTTAAACGCGTTTTTCTCGAAACCATGTTTTTCAAAACTTTGCGCACGATAACTCAAACAGTTTTTGACCGATTTTGATATATGAGGCATGAAACGACGCAGAATTTACGCCGCTATAGCCCCTACCTCAAACTTGCCGAAAAAAATAATGTTTACTATTTTTTTTCTACACTAGACTACAAAAAAAAAGGTCGAAATTCGATTTTTCATTTTCAAAGTGGCGGCTCCCCCCCTAAAAAAATTTCGATTTTTGTTTCCGAGGTAGGGGCTATAGGGACATTCATTCTAAGTAACTGAATATTTTTTTTTTTCTCAGACGATGTTTACTCTTGGAATCGTGCGCAATTTGGACCCACCTTTTTTCCGGAGAACCTCGTTACCAGGCCGAGAACGTTCTGAACGGTCCATAAATTCACTTTTTCAAAATTTTGTATTTTTTTCAATAAATTAAGCTACCCAAATCAAAAAACGGAACTAAAATATCTTTACTCGTTCTCTTTCCACAATATTTTGAAAAAAGGCTAAAATTTGGCATAGATTACCAGAGGACCCCCTTAAGGGTGTCAAAATTACACAGATTCAAATTAAATTTTAAGACTTTGAAAAATACATATTAATAAATAACAACTCTATTATAAAATACTTACATAATTTTGAAATTCAGAAAACGGATTGGGAATCAGTGATCCATTTATATCTAGTGTTTGCCGCACCCATGATTCAATTATTATAAGCTTATTCGTATTTTTTGACGTATGCTTATTTTTTATAAACAAACATATTTTGACAATCTGCTAACAGTGTTTTGTGCTGTTGGAAAAAAGGTATGTTTCAGTGTTTCGTTGTGTAGTTTTTTAGTGTAGTAGTTTTTCAATGATTTCTTGCCAAGTTAATAAAAAGAATCTATGTAGGTGTTGCGTCGTAAGTGTATGCTATGTTGTAATTATATTCTAAGAACTTAGAAAGCTCAAATTTAAAATAAAAAGTTATTTTTGTCATTGCTCAAAACCTAATTAGTTAATTTTATTAATTGAAAGTGTAATTTAGAAGAAAGTTAGTTAAGGCAAAAAACAAATTATAAAGAAATACTAGTGGTATTCAATGAACGCCGTATTGTCTATGTAAACAGCGTATGTTCGGTAAATTTACAGTAGCGTAAGTTGCAATAATAAAATTGTAAGGGATTAAACATACGCAGCTTGCGGCACAAAAACGTGGTGACCAACATTTCATGACCAACATTTTCAAAGCAAAAAGAAGTACACGCACAGACTTTAAAAAGAGACACAAAAGAAGTACATAGAATAAATATAGAAGTACAAAATAGAAGTACATCCACAAAAAAATATGAAAATATTAAAAGATGCATGAATAAATCTATTAAACAAAAACTTTAATTTATAAGAGATTTAAAATTACATTTAGCTTACAATTCATTGCTTATTAAGGCAGTAGTCCAGTGTGACGAATTCAAAAAATCATTGATTTTTCATTTTTCGCAATAGAATATAAAAATGAAATCTTAAAAATATTCTCTAAAAGTCTTAGACCTAAATTTAAAATATTTTTAAAGTTACAGCCAAAAGAAGAGAAAGCGTTGTAACGATAATGAAAGTGCTGTAAAAACTTTAAACTCGTTTTTCTCGAAACTACGTTTTCGAAACTTCGGGGAAGCACTGACTAAAAACTATTCGACCGATTTGGCTAAAAACTTTACTCGTTATTTAAGACATACATAGCTAGTTTCAGAACTTTAAAACAATCAATTTTTCAATAAGTTAATTTTTTTAATCATATTAAAAAAGTTAGATTTTACAAATTTTTTTTCACAAGTCCGCCATTTTTTATTTGTTTTTTTAAATAAACATATAATAAGGTAGTGCACTACAATAAAGCCTGCAAAACGATATTCTCTTTGATTTTTTTATTTCAGATGAATACGTAAGGCTGGGTGCTTCCCCCAAAAAAACACACCTTCTTTCGAGTACTCTTCTTTGATATAGATAACTATAAGCAAATTAATGTAAAATCAAGTCAAAGAAAATTCTTTTGCACACTTTAAGGCATCAATAATTAAATACATTTTAAAATTTCAAAACGATCGCATTTTATTTTCTTATTTAAAAAAATTAATGAAAAAAGTCAACATTTCGGTAGTCACACTGGGCTACCATAAAATAAATAAAGATACTTGAATCGAGTACTGAAACAGACGTTAAATAATATTTTGCAGTAGTTAGAGAGGAGTATTTTGAATAGATTTATGAAAAAATTGTCAAAATAATGTCAAAAAGAAGTAGAACAACAATTAAAAAGAAGTACTTTTAGCGTACTTCGATACAAGAAGTACAGCGAGAAAAAAGAAGTAAAACACTCCCAAAAGGAGTACGGTTGGTCACATTATGTATACAGTACGTATAATGCGTATTATGCGACCGTGGTTTAATTTTTGTTTTGACGAATTTTTGGTTCTTTTTTCTTTCTTAACAATTTAAAAAAATATAAATGCACTTAACATTAATGGATCTAAAATTTTTGAAAAGTTCCAAATAATTTTGTGATGGAAATTTCTTTTTAATACGATTACGCAATTAACTCGGTTAATTAACTTATCTAGAACGCGCCACTAAGCGCTCTTGTTTAGGTTTCATAGCTAGTTAGGTTTAATGTGTTTATTAAAATAAACGAACAAAATTTATATATATTTTAGTATTTATATTTCTTATATATTTATTAACTTAATTTTCATTGAAGTTAGTAACTAAAAATACTTTAAAAAGTTATTAATGCTCTAAGAAATCGGAGCAATAAAAGTACTAGAACAAAATTAATAGTAGTCAATACAGTAGCAATAAGTATAATATTTGGGTAACCGTGTGCATTTTTATCTCTAATGACATTGCTCTCATGATTTTTTTCTGCGCTCATTTTCAAATGAGCGTACTAATTTGAGAAAACGTCAAAAATACGATTAAACTTTAAATAATTAAATCATGGCCCCACCATCGAAATCGAAAAAATAAAGGTGGCAACCCTATCGTCAAATAAATTTGAAGTTTGTAAACTCTAATAAAAACAAATAAAAAAAAACAAATCATACTTTATACCTGTAAGTAGTTCAGTGTCAGTGCAGTATGTTCTACTTCAGTTTGGTTCTATTGTTCTATAGATTGAATGTTCTACTGTCTCTTTTGGCAGTATTTGTTTATATATCAAAAACTCTCATCACTCCAGTGTTTATTTTGAAATGAGAGAGTAGAAGACCGGAAGTATTTGAAAGCAGAGATTATGGCTGGCAAGTCATTTGTATAGTGCTTGTGCAGCTCTTAAGTTGATCCTGTTCAAACTGGCGCCCAATGAGACCTACTCAAAGAAAAGGGGCCTGGGCGGTGTTGTATATTTTGACTCATCTATTTATGGATAAAAATAAAATTATTAACCATTAAAAAACTAAATATTTAAAATTGACAGAATGGTTCGCTTTTGAAAGTTATAAAAACAGCTTGTTTTTACCGGTTAATGTTTTTGAAATAAAACTTTGATTCTAGTTTTGCGATAGCCACAAATGTTGTGAATAGCATATTCAAATGAATGTATACGAAACGCTGTGGCTCGATACCTACTTAAACGGCTGTAGAAGCGGAAATAACGTCAGTATCCTTACAAAAATTTAACAGTATATTCTCGAAAGACTATACTTTCGAAATATAAAAAAATCAATTTCATAAAAATTCTAGACTTCCGCACTGCCTTAAGCATATTTTTCCATCATATGACCTCTTTTAATTCTGTATAGATATGGGTTAACAATAAAATATATACATTCTATCAATTACTAAGAGTATGAATATACAAAAATACCTACTTGTTTGTATGTAGGTACATTAGGCTGGTCGCATGATATATTAGAGTAAAATTTTTAACGCAAATTTTATACGCCATAGGCCTAAAATATTCGATATAAATCTAAAGATATATAGTTTGTTAAAAAAAGGTGTTCATACTATCTCTAATTTTATTATACCCCCACGCATACTGTGTAAGGGGTATTTCAACTTTGTCTCTCCGTTTGTAACGACGATAAGGAGTAGTGGCAGGTACAGAAAAGTATTTATATTCTTGATCACCACTACCTCCTGAATCTATCGTAATGAAATTTGGTATATGTTCTTAAGGGGGCACAGCTAGTTAGAATTTTCGGAAAAACAAAATTCTTTTTCCATTTTCTAAAAGTGGAATATGTATTTCAAAAGTATTTTTTTAAAATTTCGAAATTATCGAGTTATTCTTTATGGATATAAATAACTTTTAATAGGGGTTTTTTTATCTGCATGCAAATCGTAGTCCAAACTTCAACTTTTTTTTATCCGAAAATATGAGTGAAATTTTGGTAAAACAAGCAACTGTGCATTTCAACATCTGCTATTTTTCGAAAATCAAATTTTTCTTCATTCATTAGGAGCTATATTTCATTAAACCTATTTTATAAGCTTTTATTTAACTTGCTTCGTTCGTATATATGCCTTCAAAACTTGCAAGCCATTTTTCTACAACTTGTTGGTATCCGATTAAGCTGAAATTTAGCACACATATGTAAGTCCGGTGACAATGCAATATTATGATAAAAAATTTTGCCACACCCCCTTTTACCGCCCACAAATCAATAAAGATGCTATATCTCTAAAACTACTGGGCCGATTCAGCTGCAATTTTGGCAGTAAATTTACTTCGATAATTAAGTAAACATTTTTGCCACTCCCCTTTTACCGCCCACAAATCCATAAAAATGCTATATCTCTAAAACTTCTTTACCGATTCAGCTGAAATTTTGGCAGTAAATTTCCTTCGAGAAGAGAATAAAAAAGGAAAACGTTTGCCACTCCCCCTTTTACCGCCCACAAATCCATAATAATTATATATCTCTAAAACTACGGGGCTGATTCAGCTAAAATTTAAACAGTAAAGTTTTATCAAATAAAGCATGGGTTTATGAAAGAGATTTGGCCACACCCCCTTATACCGCCCACAAATCAATAATGCTATATCTCCAAAACTACGGGGCTGATTCAGCTAAAATTTTGGCAGTTAATTTCCTTCAAGTAGAAGATGGTTCAGGAAAAATTGTGACACGCCCCCTTTTACCGCCCACAAATCAATAAAAATGCAATATCTCCATAAGTTTTGAAAATAAAAGATTTTAATAATAAACCTTTAAGACTAAAAAGTAAAAAATAAATAAGAAGTAAAAATTTTGGCGGTAAAAGGTGGTGTGGCAAAATTTTTTATCATAATATTGCATTGTCACCGGACTTACATATGTGTGCTAAATTTCAGCTGAATCGGATACCAACAAGTTGTAGAAAAATGGCTTACAAGTTTTGAAGACATACATACGAACGAAGCAAGTTAATTAAAAGCTTATAAAAACGGGTAAGTCTCTTAAAATTGTACAAAAATTAATTTATTGAAATAAAATTATGAACATACGTGCATTTCCGCCAAAAGGTCTACCGCTACTGAAAAATTCAAACTTACATAAAATGCTTTTAAAACTCCATAATAAAGAAAAAATGTATAAATTTATATTGTGTAAGTACTGAGAACTGATTTTGAATTTTATTTGAATTTTAAAAAATAGCAGCAAACATGATAAATAACAACAAAAGTTAAAAAAATGGTGAAAAGAGAACATTTTAATGAAAGTTGAAATTTTATATGTATAATAAATACTCGGTTTTATTTCTACAAAAATTCTATATTGAAAGTTCTGAATATTCAATAGTAAAAATTATACACAAAAAAACGTGCTTGAGTTTTTCACTATGTAAAAGATATTTACTGCATTATTCTGTATCACGAACAAGCACAGCAACGATGAGAAAGACACGAGAAGTAATACAATTTTGTATGGAAGAAAATATTGCTTCTCGTGTCTTTCTCATCGTTGGTGAGCATCTTCGTGATACAAAATAATGCAGTTAATATGTTATGAAACTAAATATATATTCATAAAAAAAAATTAAAAAATTATGGCTAAAAACATGCATAAAGTGTTTTTTTGTATAGTGTGCAACCCAAGATATACCAAAATAATTTTCATTAAAAATGAAAAAAATATAAAACACTATTTAAGTCATTTTAAGTAAAAAAATATGTGTTTGCCAAACCTATATAAATTTTTTGTGTTTGAGCTCGAACCTTGGTTCGACACTTGGTTCGAAAAGGGCACTTTTAAGATTTTCGAAAAAAATCAAGTTTGAATAGCTTTTACTTTAGTATCTACTTTGGAAAAAATTTCACTTTTAGCAAAATATTTCATAACGGACAGGTACTTCAGTTTAATTTATAAGTTTTTGTGTCTTTATTAGTCATGTCTTCAAAAAATATGACCACTTTAGTGTATTAAAACAGTTTCATTTTTGCTTTTTTTTTAAAGCAACAAGAAAAAAGTGATTCTTTAAAAAGTGAGAAAACGGAACTCTTTTAGTTTAAGTCATATTTTTATGTTTATTAGTGCATTTTAAAGAAAACAAATTTAATTTTTGTGAAAACTGGCGACTTTAAGAATTTCATTGGGTTTTTTTAAAACAGAACACTTTTCCATATGGAAATATATGGAACTGAAAAAAAGCCTTTCAGAATAACGGCCAACTTAATGCACAGGCATAATTATATATGCCGTCACTTTCTATCTGTAAGAACGTGTGAGCTGTTAGGTCCATAAAATGATTCGCGCAATAATAAATTAATGAAAGATTGGTGATCTGTGAACTTAAACAAAATGTTTATCTTCTTTTAATTATTGGATTTTACACTAAGTTTCCATTAATTTCTCGTTGACTGCGTGGAAGGAGCCGCTGGACCGTTGCCGACAGCATTAGCACTAGCAACATGTTGACTCAAGAATATAAAATAGCTTTTAACGATTTATTTTCATTTCTGTTTTGTTCGCTTAATTATTGTGCATATGTTGACATTTGTTCTGAAATATTTATTTAGGTGCGGTTCGTTTGTATTATAAATTTATTATGTTTAAAATATTTTCCCGAATAAACTCAATGATGTGTACTTCTGCTTTTGTGTGCTGGCCTATTGCTCGCCCCTGGTTTTGTTTGCATTTTGTAAGAACCAAAAACAAAATGTTTTGGTTCAGTGAATTATAATTTCTTGTCTTTCTTTTCTCAAATTTGCTTTGTTTTTAGTAAAAGTTGAGCCTAAGTAACAGATTTGTGAAGTTATTATTTAGAGGTTTCAGAACACGGAAGCTGAATTGAAAAATTAAAAGAATGTGGTTGTATTATTGATATTGCAAAGGTCTTAAAAATGTTCTGAGGCTACAGCTTCAAAAACATCAAATATGTAATTTTTATATCGATGATTTAGCTATTCAAAAGTGATAAAGCAAAATTATTATTTCGAAAAGCTTAAAACAGTACCCTTAAAAGTAGTCACTGAAAGTTAAAAAAGTCTTATATTCTTTATAAATTTTATAACTTAATTAAAGTCTAACGCTATCAACAAGATTTGTGTTCAAGTGGACAAAGTAAGCTTTCTGATTTGAAGGCGTTTTGAATCTGGAAAACCTAATTTTTACTTTTTGACACATGGAGCTTACTTGCTACGAAATTTCAATGAACCAAATATTGCTACTAAAAGTTTATTTTTTTTTTTAATTTTTGAAAGGTCTGTTTTTTTAATTTATTTCTGTAAAAAATTGTTTCCATGTTTTTAACGATTTTTTCTGTTTTTGTACTTATTAAATTCGTGCCTATGTGGAAAAAGTTAGGAAAAATATTTTATAGTTTTTCCGGAAAATAATACAATGGGTTGTGGCCGAAAATGAAATTATGTATGTGGGGTTTTTTTTCCAAATCCACCGAGCCCGACCGGAAATGAGATAATTGTACCAAAATATGAAAAAAAAGTGTTTTTAATTTTTAGACGATGCTACCAGTGGTTTTCTGATTTAGTTGAAAAAAATTATCGAAAAAGCCTTACAGTTAAAAAATCATACCTCACTCATTTTTTAACATTTAATCGCGATTTTTTTGACAGAATACGTATAATAGATCAGAATTTATAAAAAATGGTTCAAATTTTGGATACTAGGAGTTATTTTTTTTTAGCCATTAGAGTGTTTAAAAATAAAATCAGTGGTAACTTTGGTTTCCATGGGAAAATCATTTTTTTTTTAAATGGGAAAATATTTTGAGACGACCATTTATTTCTTTCTTCGATAGTATTTGACAGACGTTGAATAAACTGGGATAGTTAAGCTAGTTTAACTTAATTATAAGTTTGGTTTTTAAGCGGCAGAGAACTTTAAATTTAAACAAAACAGAGGAAAATGTTAGTTATTGCTGAAATGTGTATATATTAATACTACATAAAAATTATTAAAATTACATTTAAAAATAGTTTATGAAGATAGAAAATAATAGTTTCTAAAGATAAAAGCTTAAGGAAGAAGGGAGAGATATTTATGAAAAGCTTTTAGTGTTTAAAATATTTTTTGTTTATAGCTTATGAGTTCCACGATCTGATTAAGACATAAAAGTAAGGGATGGAAAGAACAAAGTTTGTAATGGTCGTCTTCGAACCAGGACACCAAAAAAAAACCTCCATTAAAACAAAACACAAATATGAAAATGTATATGTCTAAAAAGTTTATTATCATAGGTATTTATATAGCATACAGAAACATGTATGTTGCATTAAGGTTTTATTTAATAAAAAATGCATAAGCTTAAATTAAACATTTGTTTAAAAAATAACCAAAAAAATAGAAACTTCAATCGATACCTCAAATGCAATAAATCTATATCTATCTATACTTCTATATCTATCTATACTATTTTATAAAAGACTTCTCGCGTATCTGCGACGACGCTAAACTTAGAAACTACTGAACCGATTTTAGTAATTCTTTCACTAATATAAAGCTGCATGTTTAACTTAAAATCTTGCATCATTCATTTTTTCAAAGCACACCGAAAAGATATTAAAATTTAAGTTTATAAAGTAGCCGAAAAACATAGTACAATAATCATTGCTTCATTAAAATTCTAGAAGACACACAAGTAGCGTAAA
The DNA here is from genome assembly GCA_963920525.1 of Dichetophora obliterata. NCBI lineage: Eukaryota > Metazoa > Arthropoda > Insecta > Diptera > Sciomyzidae > Dichetophora > Dichetophora obliterata. The sequence goes on along the minus strand of OY986436.1, from coordinate 150,619,484 downwards.
GCTTTTTCTCTCTTTTCCCCTGCTATAGTTTTGCTCATTGTTTCTGTTGCGGTGTCGGGTAGCTTTTCACATTTATACTCTCCCATATTGAGTACCTTACACAGCAGACCGTTTTTACAGAAATCTTATAAGGCTTTGGTTGATTTTTTTTGTGCTCTGATTTATATTGCAAAATTAAATAAATATGTAATGGACGGACTGTCAAAAGCAAACATAACGACAGACGGATAATGTGGAATACATGTAAACAGACGGACATGTTAAAATACAGACGAATACTTAAAAAACAAATATTTTAAGCTGGAACCAAAACTGACATATGAATTTACAGTAAAGTGGAGCGAAAATTATTTCTTAAATTTTTACCCGCGGTAAAGTTTAGAAAGAATGTAGAACTTATTATAAAGAGTGTGCGCACTAGTTAATAAATATTGCTAAGAAGCTACTGCTAGATGTGCTGTCAGGAAGAATTCATTAGCACGATCCCTAAACTAAAATTATTGGAACAATGTGTAACCCAAAACTGCTTATTTTAAATCATGATTTTAGAAAATTATAAAGCTTTCAAAAACTTTTTATTCGTGTTCAATAAAACAAAATGAAAATTTTATTTTTATATGAAACTAAAATAGATTCCTGAGGAAAAATATTATCGGGATATAGTATATACTATTATATAAAAGGAGACCATCAAATTTTAAGCCAGACAAGCTCGGTAACCGCCGAACCGATTATATTTTGATAATTCTTTATATTAGTTCTTTAATTACAATTTGGTATTTCTTTGATTATTCAATTTCTATGATAATTTCCAGTGTCATAGCTTACTAAGTTTTTCGAAGAGTCTATTCTTTAATTATTACAAAATTCACGTATTTTATTTGGTGCTTTCATTCAACAAGCAGCACAAATGTTGTGAGGGGAGTTGCTGTTATAAGCATAAATTATGTTTTGTAGCCTTGCCGGAACCCAATATCGAAATATTGAGAAAGTTTCGTTAAGAAAAGTAGACAGATATATAAAGAAAATTCGTCAAGGAATTAAAATCGAAACTTGCTTCTAGACCGAATTCAACGTCATACGATATATTTCATAGGGGATAAAAATATTTCATCCTCTCTCAACTCTATTGGAAATCGACGTAATGTTGGTTTCGTAATTGCCTGACACCACACGGTCCACTCGGGCAGCTGTCTAAGCCCATTCCTTTACCATTGCCATGATGCCGCACATAACCTGACGTTGTAGTGAAAATTCGCTCTTTAGTCGTACGGTAAAGTTGTGGAATAGTCTCCCTGCGTACGTGTTTCCCGTCAGTTTTGAGCTGTGCAAATTTAAAACAAATCTTCACCGAAACTACTCCATCTTTTCAACCTCTAATTAACTATCACCTATCTTTCAAATCAACACAATGCTCATACATTAATAAGAAACATCACCTTAGCTTTCACTCAACAAAACAGAAAAAAATTATATCAAATTGTCAAAATCAAACGAATTCGACAGCAATGGCAATGACATCTAAACAGTGGTGTCAATGAATATTTAAATACTATCGAAAACAATCGATAGTCACGATAGTGTGAAATTATCGATAGTGTCATCTATAATTTGCGAACTCTGCAGTTTAGCCTCTGAACGATTTGACGAATTAAAACAATCATGAATATCTTGAAGTTGTCGTAATAGAGTGGAGAAAGTTAGGCGCTGACAACCTCTACTTTGCATTATATTTTGTATGAATTTTTTTAAGTCCAGCAGGTCATGCGGAAACTTCCTTTAAGAAATCATCACGAAAAGTTCGTCAATGATGCCGCGAACAACTGAGTATCTATCTATCTATCTATACTATTAAAGGCGTTGTGACACTGCACGGATGTTTGACAATCACGCGAGAACCACTGAACTGATTTAGACGATATGGGTACCAAACGATTTGTTATGTCAAAGTTATCGTGATAGACTATTAGTGTTTTTCCACTTTTACTTTTCACGTCTACAATATGCTAAAAATGCCATATTTCAGACGGTTTTTGTCGTACAAGACAAAAATTTGGTTATTTTATTTGTATGGTTACTTTCGAAAGCTGTACTAAAAAGGGATTTCCACGCCCCTTTAACCGCCCAAAAATCAATGAAAATGCTATATTTCAAACTGTTTTGGTCGAATAATACTACGTTTAAATTGGGCCAAATGACTAATTTGGAATCAGTGACAAGAGCTTTGAACAACTGCTTCTTTGATTTTTTTTACTGGTTGATATTGATGATGATACACGTGTGTAAAATTATTATTTGTTTGAAGTTTTCCTTTGTTTTAAGTGTGTTCGGTGTTTTTTTATAAATTCTCCATTGAATACGTTTGAAATAGTTTGTTATAAGTTTTAAGAACTTATCGAATCTCATTCGTTTGTTTTTAATGAGTCGAATTTCAACTGAGAATTTGTATAGGAAATGAAATGACTTCGTTTCTCATTTCGATGAATGGGCTGAAATGAGTCATTTGACCCAATGTTAGCATAGCATAAGATTAAAATTTGATAATGTAGTTTTTCATATTTGATATATTTTTTTCACAGAAAATATTTTTAAGCTGTAGAACATTGTACTAAATATACTAACATTTTGAAAAAATAAAATTTTATACAAAAAATAATAGGGGTGGTGATTGAAGAAATGATTTTTAATGATTTATGATTTTTAATGCTGTTTATTGAATTTTGTGTCAAAATTAAGCAATTTTTTCAGATAAATGATATGTACTATGAAAGAGTGGGGAAAATGGAAATTGAAAAAATAATACAACAAAATTACTTTTGTCTTATTTTTTGAGCACAAATAAAATAATTTAAATATATTTTGAAAAATATATAAAACAAGGAATTGGTGAAGTAACGGTTAATCTTTTCTCATTTCCTTACATTCACTTAATTGACCTTTCAGACAAAAGAAATTTGATGAACATCGATTTGAAAATTGCTTGTAAATCAAACAATTAAAATCTCAATCGGATTTTTCTAATTCTACAGATAATTTGTTATGTTGAGAAAATCTGTAGTTTTCAAGATATCGCACTAATTTTGATGTCATAATAACGGAAATTCTTTCAATATACTATATATTTGTACAAAATATTTTCGAAACAACTTTCGTTTACCGTTATTTAAGTCCTGTTATGCAGGACTTATAAAAAAAAAATCAAAATACGGAAAAAGCCAAGCAACTTTATGTCACCATCACAATTACTGTAAGAAGGTAATTAAAAATAAGTAAAGTAATTTTTTAATATCTATACCATTTTTTAATTATTAAACAAATACAAATCTATACTATTATATAAAAGGCTTCTCACGTATCTGCGACGAAGCCAAACTTAAAAACTGCTGTGTATGTCAAAACACAATATTCTTTTTGCTTACTTTTCTTTGTACTGAATTGAAATCTCACGGAAAGCTTCAAAATTCATTTTCGAAAAGTTGCTGGAAGCTTTAAATATACGTTTGAAGAATTTTCCATACTTTTCTATAGAATTGAGGCATGTTTGAATTCCCGTCCAATGTCTCCAATGTCAGATGATCCATTTGACAATGCCGCCTTAACTCCTGGTCACTTTCTTATAGGAGGTCCAATTCATGCTCCTCTAGAACCTGCGATCCACGAATCATCCGTGTCTATAATCAATCGTTGGCAACGTCTTAAACATTTTTGCACACGATGGAAAAATTAGTATCTCAAAGAGCTACATAAACGCAACAAATGGAAGCAACCGCAAGACAATCAAGGTAAAAATTCAATGGTCGTCGTCAAAGATGAAAATCAACCTCCAACCGAATGACGACTTGGTAGAGCTACCAAAGTCTTTTCTGGAAACGACGACAAGGTCCGAGTGGCTGAAATTTTAACACAACGAGGTCTTATTCAACGACCTATTGTAAAGCTTGTGGTTCTTCCAACCAATTAGCATTTTCATATTCGTTCCTAAACCATTCCAATTTTTCTCATATTTCAATCTTATTTCAGCAAAATCATTCCAAAAGGAAACAAGCAGGAAATCAAAGATATTCTCATCATAATCCTAACTATAAGGCCAAGCAGTTCAAATGTCAACTTTGCCATCGTTCACATGCGCTGAGGGTGTGCAATAAATTTCCAAATATGAACACGGAAGAGAGGATGCGTGCCGTCCTCCTGCATAAGTACTGCGGCAACTGCTTGGCCCATAAACAGTCTAAAGGATCCTACTTTACCAAATCTGGTTGCCATTACTGCAAAAAAGACCACCATACTTTGCTTCATATGCATGAGCGTTTGCGCAAAAACAAATCCAAAGCTCTGCCTCAAGCTTTGAAGTCATCATCCAACGGTCCATCAACGTCTTCAATAAAATCATCAGAGTAAGTCTCATATTCATCAATACGAGCTCAACATTTTGTTACAATATTGTCAACTGCGGTCATCCAAATTCTTCAAAACGGGAAAATCCATGATGTAAGATCCATACTGGACCCTTGTACAGCTATAAGTCGAATTTCATCTACGTAGGTCCGATCTCTACAACTGAAAACGACTTGTATTGGAGATGACGTATTATGTTCCGTGGATATTCGAACTCGATCTGACGCCAACATCAAACTGCAAGGCACACTCAGTGTCGATCGACGCATTAACATGCTAACTCCTACCAAAACAACTGATGATTCCATCTTGCAGAATGTCCATAACTTGGTTCCAGCAGATCCTAATTTCCACAAGTCCGCTACCATCTCCATAGTTCTTGGTGCCGACATTTATCCTAGAATTATTCAATCCGGAATTATACCGAGCAACGGCGGTTTCCTCGTTGCACAAAACACCATTTTTTGGATGGACCCTTTCTGGGTAAGTTTGAATATAAAAACACCCAAAAATCTTAAATTTATACAAAAAAAAAAAGCTTAATAAAAAATTTATGAAATTAATATCCTTACTTGCACTATAAAAAATATGAATTATACTGAAATTAATGCAAAAGTATCTATAATTTTATTTACATTTACATTATCACATAATTTTCATGTTGTGTTTTTATCTTTAATTGCTTCACAATGTTTTGTTTTACAGCCGTACTGCAAGGCGGGCGGCGATGTTTATGTCAAAACAAAATATTCTTTTTGCCTTAGTTTTTTTTGTACTAAATTGAAATCTCACGGAAAGATGGCGCATCTCGCAGTGGAGATTCATTTTCTTAATTCAAATTCATCTTAAATTTACACTTCCGTTTTAACTCAACTATCTTAAGTCTCTCTTGATAACAAACCTTTGAAAGGGTAAGAACTCTAAACAAAACTGCATAAGATTCAATTCCAATTTCCATTTTGTGTCTTCTTTTTTATTCCGTATCTTGAACTACTGGAGTTTAAAACTAGATTCCTAAAAGAAGAACTCTTAAAAGTTATAAAAATCTAAATTTATAAAGTAGCAAAACAAACCAAATATAAAAATCATTAGGGCAGTTCACGATCTTGTTGCATCGTTGCAAATGCAAAATAAACAGCTTTTACAAAAACAAAAAGCATATGTTGCAAAAGCTTTTCAATGCATTTTGTTTTTGTAAAAGCTGTTTATTTTGCATTTGCAACGATGCAACAAGATCGTGAACTGCCCTATTGCTTCATTAAATTGTAAGACACACAAGCAGCATAAAGCTTTATCTCTCTTTTCCTTTGCTAAAGAGTTTCTCATTGCTTCTATTGCAGTGTCGAGTAGCTTTTAATATTTATACTCTCCCATACTGAGTATGTTTAATGAGCGCTTTAAAGAGCACACTGAAAACAATCCAGTGGTAAATGGACACATGATGTAACCAAGTATTTCTTAAATAAAATGTAGCTGCGAGGCCTCCAGCACCTGTATACAATTCTGAATTTCAATTGTTTGGGCATGGCCGCTAAGCCACTGATGACATCTACTTAACACAGTAAACTGCTTTTTGCAGAATATTGCAAAGTTAAATAAAGGTGTAGTGGACGGGCTGTCGAAAGCAAACATACAGACAGACGGTTAATATGAAACACAGGTAAATAGACGGGCATGTAAAAATGCAGACAAATAGTTTAAAAAAAAAACAAATATTTTTAAGCTTGAACAAAAACTGACAAATGAATTTACAGTAAAGTGAAGCGAAAACTATTTGTTTTTTGCAAAATTTTTTTGCCCGGCCGCAGTAAAGTTGAGAATAAATGTAAAACTTATAATGTGTGTGCGCATTAGTTAATAGGTATTGCTAAGAAAGTATTGCTAGATGTTGAGTCAGGAAATTCATCAGCAAAATCTCTAATCTTAAATTATTATCTCAAAACTACTTTTTACGCGTTGCTCGATTGTGTATCTTTCCATGGCCATGGTTCAAATTGAATTAGTCTGAAATTGATAAATGTCAAATGAAATGCAGAAAGAACTTGACGTTAAGGTGTCGTTCACATTCAACATCGGCCCTTAAAATTTAACCACCCTTTATCTCACAAAATTCAATTTTTTTATAGTCGCTGGGATACAGTATAATTATCTAAAAAATTTTAACGAGATGAAAATAGCTGATCAAAAAATAACTAAAAAAAAACTTTATTTTTGAAAACCAATAAAGCTTTTTTTAATTAATAGAGGAAATGCGGATTTCTGTATTTTTTTTAATTAATGGGATATAATAAACATTTTCGTTTTTAAAATATAAATATTATACCATTGCGTTTTAAAATGTTTATTGCTACAAATCGAATGAACATTTTAAAACCGCATTCAAAATTTTCGTTTTTAAAATGAAAATAAACATTTTACATTTGACAATATTTGTTATTAAAAATCAAACGAACATTTTATAATCTCGTTTTAAAATATTTGTTTTCAAAATGAAAATAAACCTTTTACTGCAGCATTTTAAAATATCCATTGTTAAAAATCAAACGAACATTTTAGAATCTCATTTTAAAATGTAAGTTTTTAAAATGAAAATAAAGGTTTTACTATTTCATTTTAAAATGTTCGTTTTTAAAATTAAAATAAAAGTTAGAAGTGCAAAATCTGGGTTAAGCGTTTTTAAAAGTAGCTCGTTTCTGCCACTTTTGAAAATGTAGTTTTCTCTGTGTGCTATTAAAAGCGTTGTGACACTGCACGTATGTTTAACAATCATTCGAGAACCACTAAACCGATTTAGATGATATAGTACCAAACGATTTGTTCTTTCGACGACATCGTGGTAGGCTATTAATATTTTGCCACTCCTATTTTTCACGTCCACAATATGCTAAAAATGCTATATTTCAGACGGTTTTGGTTGTAGAAAACTATTATAAATTTGGTAATTTTATTTGTATGGTTACTTTCGCCACCTGTACTAAAAATCCACGCCCTTTAACCGCCCAAAAATCAATGAAAATGACTCATTTGGAATCAGTCATTCAAAAGTGCTTACATTGGTTTTTTTTTTTGCGGAAGTATCTCATTTCGTTTGACAACTGGTTCTTTGTTTTGTTTTTACTGGTTGATAGTGATGATGACACACGTGCATAAAATGATTTGTTGTTTGACATTTTCCTTTGTATTTGGTTTGTTATGTGTTTTTTATACAGTATCCATTGAATGCGTTCGAAATAGTTTGTAAAAAGTGTTAAGAACGTATCCAGTCACATTCAATTGTTTTAAATGAGTTGAATTGCAACTGAAAATTTGTATGAAAAATGAAATTGCTTCCTTTCTCATTTAGCTGAATGGGCTGAAATGAGTCATTTGACCAAATTTTAATGTCGTAAAAGACTAAAATTTGATAATGTAGTTTGTAATATTTGAAAATTTTTTTTCACAGAAATTATTTTTTAAGCTGTAGAACATTTTAAAAAATATAATAATATTTTGAAAGTTTGCCCATGATTTTTTATGATAGAAACTGTTTATTGAATTTTGTGTCAAATCTAAGCAAATTTTGCAGATAAATGATATGTGAGGAAAAAGTGGGGAAAATGGAAATTGAAAATAAAAATTGCAACAAAAATAACTTTTGGCCTATTTTTTTGAGCACAAATTGAATAGTTTAAAGGTTTTGTGAAAACAATATAAAACATTGAATTGGTGAAGTAACAGTTAATCTTTTCTGATATCTCCAAATTCACTTAATTGACCTTTTAGACACAAGAAATTTGATGAACATCTTTTTGAAAATTTTTTAATGTTTACTTGCATATTCAAAAATTGAAATTTTTGTCGGTTTTTTCTCATTCTAATTCTAAAGAAAATGTGGTACATTGAGTAAATCTGTAGTTTTCAAGATATCACAATAATTTAATAATAATTAATTTAATAACGGGAATTTTTTTCAGTTTTGTTTACCGTTATTTTTAATAATCAACGACTTTTCATAAAAAAAATTAGTTGTACTGTGAAAATCTATAGTTTTCGAGATATAGACTAAAGTTTGAGTCATAATAATGGAAAAAATTACATTTTTTAATTACAATTTTAAAAATTTTTTAACAAAATTTTTTTATAATCCTGTTATGCAGGACTTACTACAAAATCAAAATACAGAAAAAGCCAAGCAACTTTATGTCATCATAACAATTACTGTTTAAATACGGTAATTTAAATGAAGTTAAGTAATTTTTTACTATTTAATGCATTTTTTTAATTATTAAACAAACACAAATATTTTTATATTTTGCATTTGAAGATATAACAAAATGCATTAATTTTAAGATTTCAAATTTTTAAATGGTATTTAAAATTTTATCGCAAGCGAAGCAGTGGGTATTTGTTAGTGTTTTTATATTTTGCTTTCAAAGATAAAACAAAATACTTAATTTTAAGATTTCAAATTTTTATATGGTATTAACTATGTTTATCGCAGGCGAAGCAGCGGGTATTTTCTAGTGTCATTTTAAAATAATATTTTTTTATGTACGTTTAGGTTCAATTTTTCAAGCATAACGCTTTATTCACGTATTATTTCACAAAAGCAAACTTGAAGTAGCATCGAACGCTTGCTACACTTTAGTGAAAAACTCTCTTATCACTTGCATTGTGTCCCCGTATTGCACATAAATACTAACAAATTTTCAGCAAATTAGCATTTCTTTCTATTTCGACAGTTTTTTAGCAAATAAATCTATTTCTCTAACTTGTACATTTCATTCTAAAGTTTGCTTCGAAAAGACATAAAAGATTTTAATTATTGAAATTCAATGTTTAGTTAGTCTTTAACTATACAAAAACTACCTTTTAACTCATTGATCTAAAAACTTGGAACTTTTGCAAAAGAGTGGTCTACTTTTCTAAAGGGTGGTTAAATTTTAAGGGCCGATGTTGATTTTGAATAAAACACAAATTATTAAGGAAATTATTGTCATTTCTTTTTATTATGATAATATTGGTATGATTCAATTATGTATGGAACAAAATATTGGCTAAATAGCCGCCGTGACCTCGGCGGCAAACCTCCATCCGATGGTCCAAATTTTCGATGACGCTGAGGCATAATTGGGGTTCAATACCTTTAATGTGTCGAATTATCTCATCCTTTAGCTCTTGAATTATTGCTTGCTTATCGACGTACACCTTTTCTTTCAAATACTCCCAAATAAAGAAGTCCAACGGTGTCAAATAACATGATCTTGGCGGCAAATTGACATCGCCACCACGTGAGATAACACGGCCATTAAATTTGTCGCGCAAAAGAGCCGTTGCTTCGTTAGCTGTGTGGCTGTGACCGTCCTGTTGAAACCACATATCATCCACATCCATATCTTCCAATTCGGGCTATAAAAAGTTCGTTTTCATCTCACGATAGCGAACACCATTCACAGTAACTGCCTGACCGGCCTCATTTTGGAAAAAATACGGCCCGATGATGCCGCCAGCCCATAAACCGCAACAAACAGTCACTCTTTGTGAGTGCATTGGTTTTTCGACAATCACTATTGGATTATCATTCGCCCAAATACGGCCATTCTGCTTTTTGACGAGTCCACTGAGGTGAAAATGTGCCTTATCACTGAAGACTATTTCCTTCGAAAATTGATCATCATCCACTGTTGCCATTTCTTGCCACCATTCAAGAGGCTTTAGTTCTTGAGTCAATTGTACCTTGTAAGCGTGTAAATGCAAGGCTTTATGCATAATGTTCATCAACGACGAGCGTGATAGGTGCAATTGTTGGGTACAACGACGAGTTGAGTACGAGCTGTACGAGCATGCACTGGTATTTTCACCTCTCCTACAGACCCGGTTTGCTCAAATTTTTGCATGATTTTGCCGTTTGTACGCACATTTGGACGATTAAGGGGGTCCTCTGGTAATCTATGCCAAATTTTAGCCTTTTTTCAAAATATTGTGGAAAGAGAACGAGTAAAGATATTTTAGTTCCGTTTTTTGATTTGGGTAGCTTAATTTATTGAAAAAAATACAAAATTTTGAAAAAGTGAATTTATGGACCGTTCAGAAAGTTCTCGGCCTGGTAACGAGGTTCTCCGGAAAAAAGGTGGGTCCAAATTGCGCACGATTCCAAGAGTAAACATCGTCTGAAAAAAAAAAAAATATTCAGTTACTTAGAATGAATGTCCCTATAGCCCCTACCTCGGAAACAAAAATTGAAATTTTTTTAGGGGGGGAGCCGCCACTTTGAAAATGAAAAATCGAATTTCGACCTTTTTTTTTGTAGTCTAGTGTAGAAAAAAAATAGTAAACATTATTTTTTCGGCAAGTTTGAGTTAGGGGCTATAGCGGCGTAAATTCTGCGTCGTTTCATGCCTCATATATCAAAATCGGTCAAAAACTGTTTGAGTTATCGTGCGCAAAGTTTTGAAAAACGTGGTTTCGAGAAAAACGCGTTTAAAGTTTTGACTTCAATTTTGAGGCACACAAATGACATTAACACATATTTTTTTAATACAATACTTACGAATATTAATCGGCAATTCCAGCCCCATAGAGAGTGCCTTCCTCCATCTCATAAAACGAGTTTTCCATGGCTTTTTGGGCTCTGCGGGCTGTGCGACCCTCTTTCGATGATGCGTACGTTTTTAGCTCTGAGCGTTGAAGTCGTTTTCCGTCGCGAGATTCAGCATACATCTCGGCTTGTGGGCCGATGACAATACCCATTGTTGACATTATTTTTAAAATACTTGTGAAGCCTTCGTTGAAAATGCAGGTTGCCAGAAAATTTGCGATTTCGACTGTGGTAGCACCACAGTGGATATGTTTCGGCGCAAAGGTCCACAAAAGCGAGTTGAACGATTCGTTACAATTTTGCGTTTCACCTCCAGTGCATCGGTTGAGTAGATCGTCGGATGATAACGCTTCGTATATGGGCTTCATTACTTGCAGAACCTTTCCATCAAGTGGGGCGTACGTGTGGTGAAATGAGGCTAATGAGCCTTCTGCTGCTGACTTTTGATAGGCGCACCAGCTGGACTCACCAGGTGGGCAATACATATGTTGTGGATTACTATCACTTGAACTTTTGTGATAATATGTTGACCATATTTCTTTTCTCATGTTTTCCACAGAGTCCTTATTACGTCGAATAGCAAGTCCATAGTAAGTAGTCAGCTCGCTTATGACTTTGTCTGTCAGTTTGCCAGTGCCTTTTCCACCGATGCCTTTGTTTTCTTTTTTGGCCTTGCGCAGCCGTGTGTCCATGCGTTTTTGCATGTGAGCGATGCACTCCTTTTTTGTGACAACGGGGTCGCCGTTATACGGATCAAGGTCTATAATGGCCTTGAAGGTTTTGCTGTCGCCATCGCCAATATATTTTTCATATTTTATGCCATATTTTTCGATCGATGAGGCAAACATTTCCTTCACGGCATCTACCTCCATCTTGCCCGCACTCCCACTGTGGTTGTTTGTGCATGTTTTCTGGTGCGATTCGTACCATTCTTCGAAGTCTGCAGAGTCATTTTTTTTTTTCCCCACATTTTGCATGCCTGGCAAAGGCTTGATTTGACAACGGAGTCAACCACTTTTTTGGTATGTTTACCGACGAGCGTAGTGACACCAAAAAGAGACGAGAATCCCCGTTTTTTCCAGGTGCCATCCCCTGAAACGGTCAGCACTGAGGAGTCACAGTCAGGATTTTTTTCTTTCTGCTGTTCCTGCTCTTCTTTAACCGCATTCAACAGGCACTGCTTGTAAACTGCTTTAGCAGACACATGCATGTTTTTCAAGGTGCCATAGTACGCATCAAGGCACAATCCTTGGCATATGTCCATTAATCCGCAGAACATATTAATACCTTCTCTCCCTATTCCAAGCAATCTCATGGCAAATATCAACCGGCGATTTACAACAAAAGATTTACCGACCACCGGCGAAGAATTAATATACTGCGTAGCTTTACATTGGCACTGCAGACTCACTTTGAAGCCGACTCCACGCATACATGTTTTTCCAAATCGAATTTTTTGTTTACATTGGGCGCAGATAACCAGAGCAGCAAGCGTTTGGAAAAATGAAAAAAATTCCAAGAAATAGAACTGGAGGTTGTTTTCGATGATGACTTCATTGTCTTGCGTTTTCTTCAATTTTTTGGCCGATGTGCTGGCAAAGTCGGTGTCCTCTACTTGGGAGTGCTGGTTTCCACGGAAATGCCTCTTTTTTGTTCGATACGCGTACTTACGCGGCGCGTTTGGGTGGCTTTTTTTATCCATAGCAAAAAAAAAACACAAAACGATTTTTCTTTTATTTTACAACAGCAGTTATCGCGCACGCGTAGCTTTCAGCGTTCGAAAATAAACTGAATCTCGTTCGTTTGCTTCTTTCATGTGAACACCTGGGCTCAAAATCATTTCAACCCCTAAATCAAAACATGCATGTATACATACTGCATGTATACATACTGTGTGTGTATATTTTGTAATATCAATACATATTTTGGAAGAATTCCACAGAATTTTCGACTAATGACTGCAGGCAAATAAACAACTTTGCTGATGCGTTATTTTGACGAAAACATACCTACACAAAAATGCCTGTATCTCCTAAACTATTTCGAATTTTGAAAAATCCTTTTGGGAAAATGTTTTTGAGTATCTGAGCAATAGAAATATGAAAAAAAAAAAATCGAAAAAAAATTTTTCGGATTACCAGAGGACCCCCTTAAATTGACCCAAAAAATCACGAAGTGCACGATATGCATTTGATTTGAACGTCCATTTTCATAATAAGCCTGAATAACTTTTACGCGTTGCTCGATTGTGTGTCTTTCCATGTTTAAAATTGAATTAGTCTGAAATTGAGAAATGTCAAATGAAATGCAGAAAAAACTTGACTTTTAGGTGTGGTTCACATTCAACATCGGCCCTTAAAATTTAACCACCCCCATTTCTGTTTCAGTTGTATTAATCGAGCTATTTTTCTTGAGCTTTTCATAGATCAGTTTGGTTTGGTTTCCCAAAAAATTGGTGTTTAGCCTCTCGGTTAAATTTCTGCATGTATTATCAATAATAGTTTAAACTTCTAACACTGTGATAAAAAAGACACAGTTTCGATAGTATCGTAAGTATAAACGTAGAATTCCTTTTTATACAGTAACTAGCTGAACCCGGTGTGCTTCGCTACTCCCCTCATTATAAAATAAAATTAAAAGTATTTATATATTTTTCACGCCATCAAATTTTCGAAATAAGTCCACCCCAGCGCCACCTACCGTGTCCATTTATACACAAATTATTTTCTTATGATCAAACAAACATACATTCTGAATTTCAGTTAAATTGGTCCATTAATTCAAATTTTCGATATAATTCCACCCCAGCGCCACCTATCGGGTCCAAATATAGCCTATGTTACCCACCGTACCAAGATGAACATTACCTGAAAATTTCATCAAAATCGGCCCAGCCGTTTTGGAGTCCATACGTTACATACATACACACATCCTATTTTATATATATAGATAGATAGAGAAAAATTCTGTTTTTTATATTTTTCAAAACTATTTTAAAGCATTTCATCTTCTAAACAAAAATTATTCAAAAACAAATTTGTTGTTACCTGATCTAAAAAGCTCACAATTAAATTCATGTAAAAATTTGTTTTGTTTTATAAAAAGTTTTCGTTTGATATTTTTGTTGATGAATTTGTTGTTCTTGTTCATTTGTTTTGTTGGTTAAAACTAAATGTAATTCAAAGTTATGTTTAATTAATGGAAATAAATATGGGTAAATTTGAATTATTTTAATTATTTATAATTATTGCTCCGAGAGCAATAATTCTCTTACTCTGGTAGCAAGATCTCTTTGTCCCGCTTTTCAATCGGCAATAATTGCCTTTGCCGCAATCAGTTTGTCGATTATTCGCCCGCATGAGGGGGTTTAAGAAAGTCCCCTTTAAGCCCGAGTAGTCATCTACTGCTTGTGGCGAAAGCAATTATTGCTCATAGAATTGCCGAGTGAAGAACGGTCCTTTGCAGCGCATGCAGAACCAAAACAACAATATCAGCAGCTAGTAGCAACGTTGCCAGTTATGTTGGATAAATCCCATTCATGGTAATTTTTAATTGCCCTTAGGAATTTTTTAAAGTAAATTTTTTATTTCAGCGTGGTATTTTTTAATTTTCGTGGGAATTCAGTGGAGTATTTTTTGAATTTCCGTGGGAGTTTGGTAAAATTATTCTTAAAATTTTTTTGAAGTGAAAACTTCTTTAGGCGCGTTGAACGATTTTGGTAGAGGGTAAATCTTTGGTTTGCGTCATGGTATTTTTCCGAGGAACTCTCTTCATCAATACAGACAGCAAAGATAACAAGATAGGAAACTTAGAAAACATAACCTCAAAAAAGGTTTGCATGTATTTGTGCATAAGAAAAATCAACAACGATCGTCACTCTTGTTCTTAATCGGCCGCAAGCTCACAAAGAAATCACTTGGCAATTCCTGAAATTAATGCATAGAATTTGTTTGTTAGTATATAAATACTTAAGTTAGGTTGCAATAAGATGTTTGCAACCAAAACTTATTATAAATTCGCTTTATTTTGGTCTATATATGCTTTTAAAGTTTGACAATTTCTTCAGATGTTGTATTTGTCAACATTTTTGAAAAATTTGCTTTTACTCAAATAGCCGCTATTCATGGTGAGATTTAAAAATGGAACGATCTTCTTCTTTTTCTGCTTTTTTCTGCTGGAACTTCGTTTGCATTTTAATCTTTAAGTTGCGATGAAGGAATATGTTCAACATTCAAATAATTACATGCATGCTCTTATTTTATTATATATCGTCAAACAAAGTTTGACAATTTTTACACTTGTATTTGTCAGTGGCTTTTTATTTTCACCACTGCGGCATTTTATTTTCAGAGTTGTCAGCTATCATTGTTTTATTAATACATTTTTTCATAAAGGGTGTGTGTCAAAAGGAAACTTTTCAGTCGTGGTAGGATAGAAAATATCAGGTTAAATAAAATGTGTGTGTGTTGAAATAAATTTGTCTTTTTTGCTGTGTCAAATGGACGATGAAATTTTGACAATTGCAAATTTTGACGTTTCACATATCTGTCGTGTTTTAGAGCAAATATTTTATTTAATTTGCATTTTATTCAATCTGCGATATATTTAATTCGAGTGCTTGTACTTGCAACTTATTTCGTAAGCTTGAAATATTGTAAACTTAAAAAACTTAAAAAATAAAATAATAAAAAAAAATAACGAAAGTGCTTGAGTTTGTGTGTGCGTGTGCGTGTGTGTGGGCCAACGATCTCCCAGTGCATCAGCAAGTGCAGCATAGTTAAATTGACTTTCTTTGTTGGCGAACGTCCTCCAAGTGCCACGACCAGCAAGTGCAGTGCAAAATTTGTTGCTAGCCAACATCCTCCAAGTGCCATCACCAGCAGCACAAGCCAGTCCGGCGCAAATTTCCTGATTCTTTTGCTTGCCAACGTTCTCCGAGAGTCGCAACGAGCAGCACCAGCAAGTGCAGCACAATTCAATTGACTGGTCAACTCTCCAATATTTCAGAAGTTCCATTTCAGCATGTCTCAAGAACAGAGGCAAATTTTTGCCATTATACTCCGACGTGAATTTAATAAATTGAAAGCAGAGAGTTTGCGCTTCATTTGCTTGTGCTGCTGGTGATGGCACTTGGAGGATGTTGGCTAGCAAGAAATTTGTGCTGCACTTGCTTGGGCTGCTGCTGGTGGCACTTGGAGGACGTTCACCAGCCAATTTAACTTTGCTGCACTTGCTGATGCACCGGGAGATCGTTGGACCACACACACGCACACACAAACTCAAGCACTTTCGTTATTTTTTGAAGTGAAAACTTCTTTAGGCCGTTGAACGATTTTGGTAGAGGGTAAATCTTTGGTTTGCGTTATCGTCATCGTCATTTTGCGAGTAACTCTCTTCATCAATACAGACAGCGAGTAGGTTTTTAAATGACGCTCTTGGGTCTTGACTACAAGGCGCTCAGCAAATGTAGCAAGCAACCATCAATAAGTTCCTCTGCTGACGCATCGTTTTTTTGCCCTCCCTTTGCTCCGCTGCGAAGCTTTGAATGATACTGTTTTTTCAATGTATATGTAGAGCTGCTGTAGGTTAAAATAAAATTAATTTAAAATTTTTGATATTTGGTTTTTGTTTGACTGGCCGTAATGGTTTTTGTTTGACTGGCCGTGAAGTCTTTTTTGATGCCACCACTCATAGTACAACTAGACAAGGTAGTGTTAGGGCTGAATGTGTTCGCTTTCTTAGTAACTATAACTTTCAAACTCAGCCATTTTGGTATTTTAGCCAATTTTTGCTTTCATATTGAATTCTCATTGGTTGCAGATTTTGTGTGAAATGTCAACTTCGTTTTGACAGTTTCGGTCACCGGCTCTCCGCCCTAACACTACCTTGTCTAATTTTGCCAATCCACTTGAGGTTTTGCTACCAGGCAAACAAAAAACATAGTACATAGAAAGTAAAATGCGGTTTTTTTTCTGACATCGATTCGTTCATCCCCTCTAACGCTGCGCAAACGCTGGGATCTTGTCATTCTCTTTGCGTTGTTGTTGTAGATTTGCTTGGTAGTTATTGTTTTACTGTAAGCTTTAATTTTTTGTAAATGTTTAATTGTAGCTACAGTCAGCATATGACATCGAACTATTTAAACTATTTGTTTTTAGTAAAAGTGTTACCGTATCGGATATATATATTCAATATATATGAACAATTTAGCTCATGGAGGAAATTTAAAGAGTATTTATGTATATTTATGTAATGAGAATTACGTAATAAACCTGCAAAATAATTAATATTTTCAGTAGTAATTGGATAACTAAAGTCTGCTTATCCTAAGCATTCAATTTTTTAAACGGTTTGGCATCAATTTCTTATATGAATTATATATAATTTATATGCTATAGATATTTCTTTATTTTAGAATATTCTATTTTTAATACACAACTCAATTTAGATATGGTGAACATGTATGTATATTGTGTTAGTGTTATGATATAAATAGATATAAATAAGCTTTAATTTTTTATATTAATTCAATAATGAAATAATTTAAATAAATGACTTTAATTATATGTATTTTTGATATGGTAACACTTTTGCTTAAAAGAAATAGTTTCAGTAATATAAAAAAATTTAATAAATTGCTATAAGCTCTTAACAAAAATAGTTCTAAATTCATATGCCGACTGTAGCTACACAATTAGAATTCACAACGTCTACAAAAAATTCCCAGCTAACTGCGCCAATAGGGGTGTTCACATTTCAAACCGCTCATCAAATCGTTTGTCAAATCCAATAGAACAACGTGGGAATTCCATGAAAATTTCACGTTGTTCTATTGTATTTGACAAACGATTTGATGAGCGGTTTGAAATGTGAACAGCCCTAACAGCAAAACAAGGACGTACAGAGAAGAACAAGATCATAGCGGAACTTTTAGAACTTTTTGATTTTCATCCTACATGTAGCTGCAGTATGAGCTTTCGCACATCCTATATGTCCGTCCGACCTGTCAAATCCGTCCTATATGTAGGATAGTCCGAAACCCTTTATAAGCATGAAAATTCTTATATAGCAGTAAGGCGGTCCGTGGTAGGACAAAGTCTTCCAGGGAATACTAATATTTTATATATAGGTTTTCGCTTCGGTCGACAGTCCCCTCACTGCTACACTTTTTTTTCTTTTTAGTAAGCAAAATTTCTTTGTGGTATTTCTAAATGTTTTTTAATTGCTTGTGCATATGGGACTTATTGTGGTATTTTTTAATGCGAATTAGATTTTTGTAGCAATTAGGGAATTAGGGAATACTAATATTTTATATATAGGTTTTCGCTTCGGTCGACAGTCCCCTCACTGCTACACTTTTTTTTCTTTTTAGTAAGCAAAATTTCTTTGTGGTATTTCTAAATGTTTTTTAATTGCTTGTGCATATGGGACTTATTGTGGTATTTTTTAATGCGAATTAGATTTATGTAGCAATTTTAAATGCGTATGGAATTTATGGTGGTATTTTAAAAACGCGTGGTATTTTTGTAGTAATTATTAATGATCGTGGAATTTTTTTGATATTGTTTTATTGCTGCAGAAACTTTTTTGTTTATCTTTACCATTGTAATTTTTGTTTTACTCAATTTATGTTACTGTGAAAAAAGTAACTTTAAGTCGGAATTGTTTTAAATTTTAACTGGCAACCTTAACTAGTAGTAGTACATTTTTTTGTAGCCAAAAACTGGCTCTCTAGCTACATGCATCTGTAGTCTCTATTATATTACAACCCAACAAGCCATACATGTCACTGTTCCAGCTAAACCTTTGAACCGTTCTCTATATAATTGTAAAATCCTTTTTTATATTTATCAAGAACCGAATTGAAATTTATCTCATATTCGCTGGATGCGTCTTTTGTTTTTGTCTTTTTTCCCTCTCTTTTGTGAACGGGTGATCACCAAAAAACTCTGAAATATGCATTGAATCTTGTATTGAAATCAAGGTAGTGCAGTTGAGTTGCCGTTTATTGGACAGTTTATTGTTGCAACTTAATAAAAAATATTTTAAGAAAAGGTGACAATTGTTTAACAACAAATAAAAATACTATACAACTTAAAGTTTTCAATATGACCTTGTTGTTTATTATGTTGATTTTCTATGATTTAAATAAAATATCTTATTGTTTGATAGCTTAAATCATTCTTGATTTTAAAATCAAATTCTAGTTGTTTGATAGTTTAAAATCGTTTATTGAGCTTTAGGTCAGGTTAAAACAATTAATTGCTCTAACTAGTTAATCAATCAGCTAACTAATTAATTAGCTAGTGATGTTTTACTTTTCATATTGAAAATGTTGTTGTTGTTTCTTTGAAAAAAATTCGTTAGAGCAATTAATTTTTCTAACCTGACCTAAAGCTCAATAAACGATTTTAAAGTAGCAAACAACTAGAATTTGTGTTGAAAATCAAGAATGATTTAAACTATCAAACACTTAGAATTTGTTTTTAAATCATAGAAAATCAACATTAATATAAAACTTAATAAATGGTACGCTTTTATGAAACACACAATGCATAGTTTACTGACAATGAAACGGTCCGCTTCAGTGCTTTTTAAAGTGCGCACTGTTTTCAAACCGAACCGATTGGTTATCTGGGAAACGAAATAAAATTAAAGCAACTGATGTGTATTTATATATGTATATTTTACATACATATTAATAAAAACAACAAGAACAAAAGCAGCGCAACGACCCACCGGGAAAATGAGAATTAATTCGTAAAAAAATCAGCAATTGAATGGATTCTCGTGATGCATTTTAGAATGTATTCCAAAGAATATATAAATTTAAAGCAAAACCTATGAATTGGAATCAATAACCAAAAAATTTATTGATTCGTTTTTATTGCTGCAGGAATCGATTATGAAGTATATAACAATTTATAATAAAGTAAATGTTGTTAGATTCCTTGCTTGCTTTTATGGTAAGTGAAAAACGAATTGATTCTGAAACAAATTCTGCTATAAGCGAAAAAAGAATCGATCTGTTATGGTTTGTATTTTCTGTTTGTTGTTGATGTTTTTGTTTTTGTCAGATATTTTTGAAAAACGATTGTTCTGTTGTTTTCCTTTCACGCGTTTCTTAAAAATTTTACTTTCTGTTTGATTTGCCAGCGCTGAAGGAACAAACTGCTTCAGAAGGCTCGAAAATTTTAATAATGTATTGTTTGGTAAGTTATGAAAAGCCATTGCTCTTTACATGTTTAAATCATTTCTTACTGTTTTTATTCAAATACAGAGTGCATTTGCAAGGAAGGATACGACCAGGAACAGTCCCAAAAAGATATGACGGAAGCTATACGCAAGTCAAAATGTAAATACTATAAGGATACATTCAAAGCAAAACGGAAGGAACAACCTACATCATAAACATCAATATTTTTGCAATAAATCTGGTATTATTATAGTCTAAATCTCGTCTGTCTAAATATTATTTATTCTTTCAAATTACCTAATAATTATTCCTATTAATTTGAATTATTATAATAGAATTTTTTATTAATTATTTAAAAAAGAATAAAAGATTTTCAATTCTGCCATACAAACCTATGCATTATGGAATTCATTCATGTATATCTATTCCAAAAGGGCTTCTTAGCGATTCATACTTTTCTCATATTCAAAAAATTCATACTTTTTTCATTTAAAAGAATCCATTTTATAAGCAAATAAAAAAATCGATTTCAGCAGTGATTCAAGTGGAAGGCAGAAAAGAATGTACTCCTTTTTGTAGGACATCACAATGTTAAAAATAATCAATTCTAGAATCAATAATTGGAAAAGTGAATTGATTCTTTTTTCATACACAATTGATTCTTTTTTCCAGGTGGGGAACGACATGATTACGAACCAAACGAACACACACAACAACAACAACAACAACCATAAAAACAGCATAAGCAGCTACTGAAAGCAGCTTGCGCATTTCTCATACGAATATATGAATTTTTTTCTTCTTAGATTTTGCTATTTTATTAGATATTCGTTTTATTTGCACTCCAACTGATATTTTGGCATTTTTTTTTCTTTGTACGATGAATATTAAAGGCTATAAGTCAAATATCACTTTGAAAAAATTTCTGAAAATGACCCCCATACAAACCTCGCTGTAAGACGAATTCTACGTCCAAATTTTAAATTTTGTTTGTAAAGTCTGTAATTGCTTTTGGAGCTATTTTCTCCCACAAAAAACTCTTTTGGACAGTTTTGTTAAACCATAAAATTGAAACGAAACAAAAATAAGAGACATTTAGCTGATTTAAGAAAATTAGTCAGGACACCAGGACAGAACCCTCGAAACCAGTACATGTCCTGGGCAAACCGGACGTATGGCAACCCAATGCTTGACCTAAAAATATTACAGTTTTTCAAACAATTAGTTTTTTTTTCTGGTTGAACATTCAATAAGATAGATCAATAACATTTTCATAAAAATTGTTAAAGTTGCGTCCACAAGCTTCAAAAAGACTCTTTGTAAGAATTTTATGATTTTATAATTTTTTTTTTTTTATTAAGAAAATGGTAAGTAAGACAATTGTCTTAATGGATTTGCCTTGAAAATTATACGAATATAAATAACCTAATTAGCTGTACAAAATTTTTTGTGTTATGCCAGGGGACGAATGACCAAATTTTTTCTTCCACGGGCGACTTAAAACAACGCTTTTTAACATTTTTCTCAGAACACAGAAGTTATAGACAATTTTGCAGTGCATGTTTTTGCACAAATTTTAAAATTTGTATGGGAAATTGCAGAAATTTTAAAAAGGTTAAACGCCAATTTAAAAAATTATTTTTAATATTTTTTATCTTTTAGTATGACAGTAGTCTAATAACATTGAAATAACGTTGAAAAAATACTCCAATTACACTTCAATTTCAATAATATTCCAAAAACTCTTATAACATACCAATAACAATCAAATAATATTCAAAACATCTAATAACATAAGAATAACATTTCAATAACATTAAAATAATACTCCAATCATAATTCCAAAGCATTAAACAAATTTTCCAATAATATTTCATATTCTAAGAAAAATACTTGAACATGAGTTTGACAGGTTTTGAAGAAATAAATTATTTTTCAGTATGATTCATAATAAGAGATAAAAAATATAAAAAATTTTTTTCTTTTAGCGTTTTAAACTTTTTGAAATTTCTTCAATTTCCCATACAAATTTTAAAATTTGTGCAAAAACATGCTCTAAAAAATGTCTATAACTTCTGTGTTAGAGAATTGTTGCAAACCAAATTTCAGAACTATATTAAGAAAGCATTGTTTTAAGTTATCAATGAATTAAATATATGAAAAAAATTTTGGTGTAGCCTTTTACGAATCTTAAATTTGTATTTTTTTTTAGTTTATAGGACATTTTTTTGCTATAGCAGATTTTGTTTCTACTTAACGATTTTAATAAAAAAGTAATGCAGTACTGGGGAAATATGTGTTAAAATTTGTTTGCATATTTTCATGGGCAACCACAGAGGGGCGCTTGCCCCCATCCCTGTAAGCAGTGAATTTTTTTAAATATCTTCATATTAAATCAAAAAGCCGTAAGCTACAATTAAAAAATTCTACGGGAGAGCCAAAAAACTTTCTAAATTGTTATTGTATGTTGCATTCAAACTAAGGGATTTTAGAAATTTTGTACTAAAAACGTCGTTTTTATATGTAAGAGTCTACAATTTAGCAGGAACATGTATTTTGATAAGGTGCATCAATAATCAATCAAAAAGTCGACTTTGAATTTATTGTAACTTAGGGCTTTTTTGATTTTATATGACGATATTTTCATTATTAATGTTAATATATTTTGAAAAGAACTTAAAAAGACTTTTTTTAAAGTATATTTATAAATAAAGCTGAGCTAAGCCATGCTTGGATTTTTAAATAGTATGTTGTACCCATCGCAGTGATGAGTTGCGATATCATTTCATTTACCATTGTTTCACAGGCACATTTCAATACGTATTCTTACACTCAAAAAATTTTGTATGCAAATATTACTAATAACTGCGTCCATTCTATGAATTTTATTCGTAGTTTTCAGTCACGAATAGGATTCGTAGATTGGACGCAGGTTTGAACATATTACAAATATTTTATTCGTATTCGTTCAAAAACAAATGTGTATTGTTCGAATACATTTGTTACATTTACCAGAGCTGTAAGAGATCAAATTGATTTTATACACAAAAAAGTGAATTAGTGAATAAAGAAGTAAGAATGCATTCAATTGATTGCAAAAATTGATTTATAAACAAAAATTTTAATTTACATTCATTTTTTAAAAAAATGATTAATTATTCATTTCAATTTTCATTATTCAGAACAATGAATAAGTTTTTTATGCATTTGAAAAAAGAATGCAATTCACAAAGAATTTCAGAATTTTTAATCATTTTCATTCATTATTCATTTAACCAGAATTACTAATTTTCTAGTGAATTATTTATTTTTTATTCATTATTCACTTATTATTCATTATTCATTTTGCTTTCTTTATTCATTTGTTATTAATAATTAATTTTTTATACATTATTAATTTTTTATTTATGGCTTAGGACTAAAATGAATAAAAAATTAATGAAGAATAACAATTATATAAAGAATAAAAAATTAATAGCAAATAATAATTGAATAATGAATAAAAAATTAATAATGAATAAAAAAAGAATAATTGAAACTTCTGAAATTCTTTGTTCATTATTCGTAATAACAAAAAAGAATATTAAATCATTTTTGTAAAAATGAATGTGAATTAAAAATTTTATTTATAAATCAATTCTTATGTAGTTATTAAGTTGCACTTAAAATTCTGAATATGAATGCCGATTTTATAGCTCTGACATTTACTAATAACAAAAAAAAAGCATTCTATCTTAGCTGGGGTTTGCTGGGGGTTTCAGTAGACTACGGCCACCTTTCAATCATACATTTCCTTATATTCGGAAATTTTTCAACAAACCAGGCTGAAAGATTTCGGTTGTAAGTTTTTAAACTCATCTTATACTAAATAGTACGAAGCCATTAGTAAATGCTACGAATGCAATGGAAGAAATTGCGATGTTATTACGAGAAATTGAGGAATAATGAGGAATAATATCCTTAGTAGCCGAAGATCATTCTTCGGAGGAACAGATGGTAAGGGGCATTTAAGCCAATAACGCATATGAACTTGGACGATAAGCATATTTTTTGTTTTAAAGTAATTAAACACAAGAAGAAAACAAAGTAAAATTAATTTAAAAAACTTAATGCTTTCCCAAAAGCCGGCTTAAAAAAAATGTTTTTTCTGTCATAAAGATGATCCAATTTGGATAATTTTTTAATTTTTGGTATACTTAAGAAAATTGCTAACAATCTTGCAGCATTAAAATTTGAGAAAATTGCAGCGATCTAGGCGAGGGAAAAGCTTCTAATTCAAAAACGAAAAAATTAGGATATTCTGAATAAAGTTGGCTAATTTTAAATCATGCACTAATTTTTAAAAAAATTTGATGAAAAATTCTTATTAAGAAAACTCTTTTGCATTAAAATATCTTATGGTCAAAATTTTTTTATAACTAAAATTCAAATAGGAACATTTTTTTGGTTATATTTTCTTTATGTGCATTCTAGACTCCTTCATTCCTTTGGCCTCTCCCCGCCCCCCACCCCTAGAACAAATAATGCGGACGCCCTTGTCCTCTTTTAATATGTAGGTTACTAAACTTGGAAAATTTCCAAGCCAAATTTTGGGAGGCGTGCCATATCCACAAATAATAAGATATTGCTAAGTCCTTTTAAATTCGAAATAATTGTATTCTTAACTATGATTCTATATACATCGTTTTCTAAATTTACAACCAAAAATATTGTTTTACTTTTGTCCGCACCCGCGACATTGTGCGGCGTCTTAAGAAAGAAAAAATTTTACCTTCAAGATGGGCTATTAAACATCTTTATAGAGTTTTTGGTTTAGGATCTATGACTATTTTTGTGTTTAAAAAACGAATTCTTAATTTTTTGTCTAATTTTTTTTAATGAACCCATCGCAGTCCCAGCATCAAATTTTGCATACTGGTAGCCAAAATATATACAAACCTTATATAAAAAAAAAAGAATTATTAAAAATCAATTTTCAGAATTTCAATTCAGAATAAAAATCAGAATTTTCAAAAAATAAAGTTTCAGTAACGGCTAAAAAAATAATATCGTGTTGCATATCACATTAAAGCTGTTTGTTTCAGCTTTAAAATGAGCTAGTAAGCATTACATAGCTACTAAAGTTTGAAATCTAGGACTATTTTTGTGTTTCGAAAAAACAAAATTTTAGCTTCTATTTTTTTTTTAAATTCATACAAAATTAAACTTTCGCAAAAAAAAGTATACTGTTTGATGCATAATCATAAGCACTACATAAAAAAGAATTATACAAATCTGAGAGATGAAATTTAAAAGTTGGTTGATTTAATATGGAATGACATACATTTATCACATTAGCAACTTTCCACATGTCCGGGAACGGTGAAAATGAAAAACAATATTTAATAAGGTGTGTAAGCTGGTTAATTATATGAGGCAATATGATTTTTATGAACTTAAAGGGAATTTCGTCTTCACCCATCGCATTTGCAAGAAAACAAATAATTTTCGCACCTTACTGTACGAATAATATTTGTTTATTTTAAATATTCGTCCGCATTTTACATGTCTGTCTGTTTACCTGTATTCCACATTATCCGTCTGTCGGTATGTTTGCTTTTGATAGTCAGTATAAATGTGAAAAGCTACCCGACACCGCGATAGAAATATTGAGGAACACTATAGAAGAGGAAAAGAGAGAAAAGTTTTATGCTGCTTGTGTGTCTAACAATTTAATGAAGCAATGATTTTTAAGTTTGATTTTTTGGCTACTTTATAAATTTTAATGTTAATAACTTTTAAGAGTGGTCTTAAAAAAGTAAAGGAAATTAAACATTTAAACTAAACATGTTGCTTTATATTAGTGAAAGAATTACTAAAATCGGTTCAGTAGTTTTTAAGTTTGGCGTCGTCGCAGATACGTGAGAAGCCTTTTATATAATAGTATAGATATCCAATAAACATCCTATAGATTGAATATATAAAATTTTTGCTTGTCCTGTATTTTGCTTAAAACAATATGGTCACCGTAGGTATAACCAGTGTTGCCATATTTTTTTGTAAGTAAAAAAGTCATTGATCGATTCAAAATAAATCAAAATACGTTAATTTAAAATATTTTCGAAAAAAACATAAAAAATAGAAATCCATATTTTTATAAGCAGTTATTAATAGATAGTAAAACAAAACCGTGTTAATTATATAAAAGTATTTATTACGAGATAAAAAAAGGTAACAATAAGTTCAACTTATTTAGCAACTTGCACTTTGTAGTTTTCGTTCGAATTGAATAATGAAGGATTTAACGTGAAGCCGACAACGGAAAAAATGGATTTTGTTTATAATTGGGTTAATTAAACTTATTAAGAACCAGTAGAAGAATTCCCAAAAATTCAATGGTAATAATCTTTGTCATTATCGGTCATTGTGCGTGCCACGATTATCGAAAATTAAAGTTATCGCTAACTAACAATTACGTTAATCATCGTTAAAGCGTTTTGGATATTCACTACTGAATACGTTTAAATCATTATTTGTTGACGTAGATTTACGTATTATAGAGCCGTTTATATGGGGATTATTCTCACAAATTTGTTCAAGCACATGCAACGTTTTTAGTGGACACTTTGGGGTATACCTACAGCCTTTAATATTCATCGTACAAAGACTAAATATATGCTGAAATATTAGCTGTAGAGCGAATGAAACGAATATCTAACTTTGGATTTTATCATTTCTTCAATAAAGTCACAAATTAATAAAATATAAGAAGACAAATGCACATTTTAGTATGAGAAAAGTTAAGCATTAAATGCTTCAGTAGCTGATTGTGTTGTTGTTGGTTTGGCTCGTAACAAAATATATATAGGACATTCTTTATCAAATCGGTGTACAAAAAGATTACCCCCGCCAATTGTGCTGTTATGAATATGATAGTAACCATAAGGCAAGCCAATACAAAAAACAAATTTTAAAATTTTTTTTAGTGAAAAGACAAAAAGTAAAAGACAAAGTTCAAGGTCACCAAAATGTCATAATAAATAGAAACAGTAGACATTTTGAAAACTAATTCTGAAAATATGTCATCACCAATTTTCGATTTTTAAAATACAGAGCACTTATGCATACTTCTACTAAATGGGAAAAATTTCATTGTTGTTTCTTCGAAATTTTCAAAGATATGACGGTTTTTATTTAAAATTAATGATTACACTGTGCACTTTTTTGTACACTTTTTTCCTTGTAGTTGATAATTTCATCGGTCTTTAGCAAAATAGATCCTATTATTCTGACCAATAACTATGCTAAAAAAATAAACATGATAAAATCGTTTGAAATTGTATTAAAAACTCTTAGAAGTCACCCGCTTTCAACGCTTCAAAGCAATTAAAATAACTCTAACGCTAAAATGATCTATTTTTTTCGTTGCAACTTATGCTGACTTTAAGCTAGGCTTTTTGTAAGAACCACTCGGTCTATTTGTTTATCAAAGTTCAATACATAAAATGTTTATATTATTAAATTTGTTACTTATTTTTTAATTTAGCCAACATGAAATTATATTTTTATAATTGTATATTGGTAGAATAAGAATGTATATACATTACGGAGAGGCAGACTGCCGAAACTGTCAAAACGAAGTTGAGAGCTCATAAAAAATCTGAAAACGATGAGAAAGCGAAAATTGGCCGCATTCAGCTGAGTCAACTGTTGTGGACTCTTATGGTAGCGATACCTCAGTGAGCGATGTTTTTCTCTGAATATGTAGTTCTCTAAACGATAAAAAATGTAAAAATTATTCAATTTCATTTATATAATTGTTTAACTATGTAAATAATTTAATTGCAAAGGTTTCTCAAGTAATTTTAACACAAAAGTCAATTACCAACTGTTAACTCCGCTGAATGCAGCCATTGATTTCCTTTAGGACTTTGATAATTTTGGATAAGAGAAAGAGAACGAAGTCCGAAATGAAACTACCTTCTGTAGTATCAGATCAATAAATCAGATAATTTGTAACCGATTTAAATGAATAACACTATGCGACAATTCAAGGGTAATGGAATCTAACGGAAAAGCGACCAACACAAATCGATGGTACTGATCTAGACCAACAAAACCCTAAAAGGGTTTTGCAAAGTTAGCTTGCTTTTAAAAGATATAGGCATTGAAAGTTTACCTCTTGCAGAGTATTTTTTAAAAATGAAGTGTTCATAAGGGCGTATCGAATTAAAAATTATTTTTTTAATTTCTCAATCTAAAAGGTCTCCAAAGGGTGGTCTCCCAAAAAAAGGATGTCTCTCTCTACCGCAAGGACAAAGTTGTTTTTTGAGAAAAACAGTAAAAATTAACGATCTATAAATGCTTTGATTTTTGTAAGATTTTTATATCTTAAAGCAAAAGTAAATAAAGACTTTAATAATATCTCGCCAAGCAAGATGCCATTCTTGATTTTTACTCACAGTGTCCTGTGTGAAGGATATTCGATTCTTAAGGCACACTCGAAATAGCACAGAACTTTTGATTGTGTTTATTTTAGTGGTATTTATTAAAGAGTTTACGTTTTCCTTATTTTTGGTGTATTTAAAATTTGCACATTTTTTGCCTATGTATTTACTGTTTTTTGATAAAAGTAAACTTGAACGCAATTTTTTAACTTTTCAAAAAAAATTAATATAAGGCTTTATATCTCAGGCATCAGAAGTGGTAAAATAATTTTCGCTTTTTGAATTCTTCAGATATCTCCTTTAAGGTTATTACTTTTCTTAAAAACACATCTTTAAAAGCAATTGTTAAATCAATTGAGACTCATCGAATGGCAGGCTCAGAAACTTAAAATTTTAGTTTAACATTTTGGCAAATGATGAGTTGAGGTGTTTTGACGAAATAATAAATTTCATGCTGAGCAGAAAATTTTTTTTAAAAAATCGAAACACAAAAAGGAATCGTGGTCTTAACCTGGTGTTTTAAAAAATACTTTCACACAGTGTTTCGTTCAGAAAACTTTTAAGAATCCAAATTCACAAAATTATCTTCGGTACCACCAAGAATATATAAAACATTATCTTAATTTTTTGAAAAACTTATAAAATTGCATTCAAAATACATTTCTCGAAAACAAGAAAATGCATATGCGAAAAATATTGAATTCGCCAAATTTAAATAGAACGTAAACACTTCAATCAATAACACCAACATTTAGACAATCAGATAACAATCAAAAGTTCTGTGCTATTTCGAGTGTACCTTTGGATTCGAGTATCTCTCATACAGGACAATGAGGGTAGAAATCGAGAGTTGCATTTTGTTTGGCGAGATATTCTTGGTTAAAGTCTGTATTTAATGTTGCTTTAAGATATACAGGGTTGTCAATATTCGAAGCGCCCATCTGGCAACACTGAAACTTTTCGCAGTGATGCCAAATCGACTAATGACATACCGCGTTTGAAGCGTCATTCCAAGCAAATGTTTACAATGGAACAGTACACGCCACGCGAACGCTCTAAAATTGTTGAAATTTACATTCAACAAAACAAGTCAATAGTGAAAACTCAACTCAATGAGCGATGAAGCTCATTTTCAGTTGAACGGAACGGTAAACAAACAAAATTGCCGTAGTTATGCCACTGAAAATCCACAAGAGATTCAAGAGGTACCTCTTCACGATGCAAAAGTCACTGTTTGGTGCGGCGTTTGTGCTAAAATGGTCATTGGGCCGTTCTTTTTCGAAGATGATAATGGCCACAGAGTTACTGTCAATCAGGAGCGTTATCGCGATATGATAAACAATTTTTTCATGCCAATCGTTCGTCGAAAGCGTATCAGGCACTACTGGTTTCAACAAGACGGCGCGCCACCACACACAAGCCGCACTACAATCGATTTTTTGAAGCAATTGTTCCCTGGCCGTTTGATGTCAAAAAATGGTGATTTCGATTGGCCGCCAAGATCACCAGATTTAACGTCTCCAGACTTCTTTTTGTGGGGTTATTTGAAATCAATGGTTTACGTCAACAAGCCAAAGACCCTAGAAGAGCTGAAAACCAACATCCGTCAAGAAATAACCGCCATTCCCATCGAAATGTTGAAGAAAACCATGGAAAATGCTGCAAAACGAGCACAATATGTCGTAGAGCCCAATGGCGACCATTTACGAGATATCATATTCAAGAAATAATGTAAGCAAATCTACTTGAACCTAATTAAATGATATTCATAACGAACAGACAAAAAATTGTGGTTTCTTTGATTTATTTAAAAATAAAATGGGCACTTCGAATATTGGCAACCCTGTATGTAGTTTTTCTTACAAAAATCAAAGCATTTATAGATCGTTATTTTTTACTATTTTTCTCAAAAAACAACTTTGTCCTTGTGTAAGAGAAAGACATCCTTTTTTCTCTTTATTTTTTTTTTTAGATTTTGACCACCATGCAACTTTTGAGACCACTTAGAGTGTGAAATTCGAAAAAATTGTAATTCGATACGCCTTAATGAGCACTTTATTTTTAAAAAATACTCTGCAAGATACTAACTTTTAATGCCTATATCTTTTAAAAGCGAGCTAACTTTGCAAATTCCTTTTAGGGTTTTCTTACTATACACTAGTACTACCATCCTGTGTTATCCGCTCTTCCGTTAGAAAAATGTGTTGCACAGTGTAATAGTCCGTATAGATATAAGCATAAAAACCTTATCTGTATTAATTTTATCTATATTAATTTTTTGCACCAAAACTTTATTGAAAAAAAAAACAAAAGAAAAGCACAATACAAAGAAAAATTTGCGATGTCAATATGTGCAAACAGTAATGCAAAACATGAAAATATGTGTGCAACTTTAAAGGTGATTTCACAATGTCGTATTTTAAGTGTTTTTATATAACATTTTAAGGGACATTTTACACGCCCAGCGTGCAGAGCATAAAAGAGATTATTGAGAAAACAATTTCGTTTTTTTTTTATTTTGTTCGTGTTTTTGTGCTTCGAACTACTTTGTGGTTGTGTGAAAGAGTAGAAAAAAAATTCCATAGCATTATTCAATATTGCAATAGTTTTTAATCTAATATTTTTACAGTGCATATTGGAACGTGCCACGTGCCATATTTTATATAATAAAGGCTGAAGTAGAATGATTTGCTTATATGCAAAGAGCACACTGCAAAAACTTGTGAGCAATGTTAGCTGCTTATCTAAATATGGGCATTTCCATAGAAAAGTCTACAGTGATCAAAAAATAAAAACTTATTAAAAACTTATTATTTGATAATATTATCTAAGCGAAGCATTTAGATTTGATTAATTGATGCAATTTACACATAAATTCATTTACCATAATGATCAAATCGTCTGCACAGTTTCACAAATGTAGTTTTTCTTTTTGTAAATGTATAGTAAATGTTTCGTAAACTTTTTTTAGACAAAATTGATGGCATTGAAATGAAAAATTGGTTGAGGCAAGAAAAGGACAATATATTAAATAGTTTTTTTAATTACATAACTACTTAACTACCTCAATTACCCAATTTAACTGCAATGTAAATTTAAGTAACGTAACCAGATCAAAAAGCCTAATAAAAAAAAACCAGAGAAGATTTTTAAATTAAATACCTTGGAAAATAAACTTGTGTTACTCGTCCGTATTTTAAACCCTTCTAAAAAAGTGGTATACAAAAAGTCTTAACCAATACAGGGAGTTTTGCAAATTTTATAATTCAAGTCAAAAATCACTTCCGTTTTTTGTAACGTTAGACCAGCACATATTTTTGCATGTATCTTTAAATCCTTAGGGTCGCTTGTTTTCACTGTTTTTACTTTATTAGGTATAACTTAATTTCTACGAAAATATAAAAAAAACCTTTTTAAAAATTAGAAATTGTCATTATTTTTGTTTTCGTACAAATCGTTCGTAGCGCCATTTTATGTATAAGATACCATTAGAAATACCATATAACATCTTATTTAAGTCGCCGAGATGGAGAAACATATGTAGGATACTTTTTAAGCAGGCGCGTCCAGATGGCATCCATGGCAACAAAAACTTAACGTAAACACTTTTTTCTCGAAGCAACGCTTTTCGACCTCGTTGACGTGATTACGAAAACTGATTGGACTAAAATTTTAAATATTATTGTACATATGTGTATGTAGTACAATTATATATCTTCATTAATATTTAACCTTTTTTGATTTGACCTAACATAAGAATATAAGTTAAAAAATGTTCATTTATGTATTAATTTCTAGAGTCAAGCGGTGAAATCGACTTTTCAGACACCCCGGAGAAGTTTTTTCGAAAATCGCTTCAAAGCGTTAAAAAAGACATTATTAAATTTTTACAAAACCATATAATTATTTGGTTTTTCTTATTTTATGTAACCCTCACATTGAATATTTTCATATTTGTTTTGAATCACACATTCACCTTAAGATTTGTATGTTATAGTATTGCCATGAATATAAAAATATTTTCTACCATTTAATTTTAACTATTTTTTTACTAATAGTAAAAAAGTGTTATATTTTTCAACATTAATAAAATATGTTAAAAATTATGGTATTAAGGATGTACCTGCTTTTTACAAAGAAAGTACAATATGTTTTGAGTATACTGTACAAAATTGAGATCAATATAAAAATATTAACGAAGTAATAGCACATAGTCGAGATCGCCTCATAGCTGCGCGCTGTATGCTTCTATTTGTATAATTTCGCGCTGTATGTATAAATTTTGTCAAGCCGATTCAACTGAAATTTTAATATGATATTATATACGCCAATGGCTTTTACAGGTAGTAGAATTGTACATTTAAATGAATTTTTTTCTTATTTTTCCCCCGATTTTCCAAAAAAAAAAGACGCGGTTTTGTAAAATTTCTATTTAGATGTCCGCCATTTTGTTATTTTTTCATGAAAATATTTAAATCAACTTCCTGTCAGAATGACAAGTCTATAGAAGAATAATATTTTTAAATTGTTTGTTTTAAATTACTTCAAGTGCCGTTATCACCCGGACCAGCAAAACGCCTTCTGTTTTTTTGTCAACTTTGTACGTAGAAATAAAAAAAAAATTGTAAAATAAAAAAGTGTTTTTGTACAGTTTGAGATGTTTATAAAACTATATAAGAATATCTAAGCGATTGTATTTTATTTTATTATAAAATAAATAAACCTTGAAAATTAGGGCGGAGCACCGGACTACATCCTTAATTCAACACAATTATTCGAAGTTATTTTCAATTTAGTTTGTATAAGATAAATGTGCAGCTTTTTAAAAATATTAATCTTCTTAAAATTTAAATCTAAATATAGTTTTAATAATACAAATATAAAACCAGTTTACAAAGTACTAGCATACATATGGTTTCAAAAAGACTAGAACAAAACTTATACTAGCATACATCTAGTAAACCAAATACTAAAATTTAACTGGCTAAAATAATAGTAATATGATACTGGTCAATATAAAACTAATATTTAACTTGTTAAAAATATACTAGCACAAATGTGGCTCAAATTATACCAGTAAAAAGTCTAGTTTTGATTATACTAGTATTTTACTGGTCTAAGACTTACTACTATCACAACTAGTTCAAATTATGCCAGTAAAAATACTGCCTCAATTCATATCGAGAATAGGACAATTGTCTTTTCCACTTTTTTCAATTGTCTATTCAACATAGGAGAATAACCAGTTTGCGCAATGTAAAAAGCATTTGAGCTGAACTAGTAGTGGTATTTTTTGACCTAGTATATTTACTAGTATTTTATCTAGCTGGCTACACTGCACGGTATCGTTGAGATATTTCAATTAAATTTAATACTGTACAGTGCCTAAAAGCTATAGAAGCAAAACTCTGTTGTTTTTAAGTGTTTAGGAGAGAAACTCTTCTAGATAACAGAAAGGTTGATGATGTTTAGGAATTTTTTTGTCAGTATAACGCAACTCATTATTAGTATAACGCTGTCAGTATAACTAATTTCTGCCAATGTGAAGGTGTAAATGAACCCAGTAAAAAATATGCGATCGCTCCTATGAGGAGCGACAAAAGAGCGCTATTTTGCTGTTTTATTCTATCAAAAATGAGCACTTGTGTTCCTTTACTGTTTTATAAAATCAATAAGTGAGCAGTCAATGAAAAAAAATAACATAAAGTGAGGCATGTGCTTTGTAAGAAACTCGATCATTTTTTCTGTGAAAAATCGGCCATTGTACTCTAGTGGAGAGTGCGCTAGACTAACAACCCAGGGGTCCCTAGTTCGACTCCGGGTTCGTACATGGTTCTTTTCACTTTCTTTGTTCTTTCCTACATTTAAGAATAATGGAAAACTAAAAATCCACAATTAAATTGTGGGAAAATATGGAATTAAGGGACAGGAACAACAAAGGGCTGAAAATGCTTGCCGAGGTTAAGGCATAACACACTAGCCTCGGTTAAAAGCGATTGAAAGCATTGTCTTTCACGTCTGTTTCGTCTAATCAATAATTCACGTATGGTTATAATCAATTCCTCTAGCTAATCTATCCCTTTCCTTTCACGTCAAAGACCAAACCTTGTTTGTATAAGGCGCATGTTGGTTCTTTGATCTTTTAAAAAAAAAAAAAAAATATTTTAAATGTTTCTTTGCTGATCCATTTGGATCATTTATTGATCGCTCCTTTTGAGCTCCTCTGGGATGTTAAAGGGAGCGCTACCCTTCCGAGGAAATGCAATGTTAAAAGAGAATACAAAATACACCTAGCTTGGATCCACTGCTCCTCAGGGAGCACTCCCAGATCGCTCATAGGATGATGATTCCCACTTTTCTACTGGAAACATTTAAGAGTATCAGATAGTACTCATCTATTATAAACTGCAATTAAACTGAATATCTGTTTTACGAAGGCTCAACAATGAGTTAACAATGAATGTACTATCGTCGTTAAGGAACTTCTTTTTCTGAACAAAATTTAAAAAACATAAAAAATAGTTTTGCCATTAATAACAATAACCACTAAAATACTTTTTCATGGTCTTTGGTGACCATATTTAGCTTTTAACATTTAAGTAAAAGCCATTTGTTAATCCTTAACATGTTTAATCTTAAATGAAATTAATGTGTAAATAAAAATTTATACCTGATATTTGTTTCTCGCCGGTTTGGAAAAAGAATAATAGTTTATAAAAAAATGGAAAAAGTTTCAAGTAAAACGTGTTTAAATTTTAAATAATAGCTTATTGTAACTAAACAATTATATTTTCTACATTTTTGTGGGACAAACTTTGTTAATTGGCTCATTTGTTTTTGCGTAATCGATGTCCATTTAAATTTTAATCAAACATTGACTTGAAACAGTCGGAAAAATCGAGAAAACACCAATTTTTATATTTTGTGTAGAGATAGGCGTTTAAGGAAAGTAAACAATTGTTGTTGAGAAAATTCAAACAAATAACTAAAGGAAAAATAATAAAAAGAAAATAAACGGAGCGAAAGTCCCAAGATTTATGCACAACATTCCAATTTAATTTAATTTTATTAGTTTTTCTAATGTACTCACTCTTATTTTGTTATTCTTATAAGAGGTACAGACATGACATTGAAGATTTTGAAGATAAACATCGAATAAATCCATAAAGAAACATAATCATGGATTCTGGAAAGAAAACATCATGTGCGTTTGTATTTGGTTTCTTAAATTACAAACCTGTTGACATATGATAAAACATCTACTGTCCATATAAAACATTTTCAGCATTTTAGTTATATACAGTTGCGAACGAAATAATTGCAGTACTCTTATATTCAGACATGTTTGTATAAATAATACTAGTCTTCGAATTTCGTATCCGGTATCCGTATTCCTATATGTACTTTCAACGCTGATTTCAAATCTGTACTCAGTTTTTTCCTGTATTATAATATATAAATTATAAAGATACAGTGTGTTTTACGTTTTGGCACGTGTTTAGTGTTATTGATACAGAATCTAAACTACACACTATAAAATAAAATATAATATTTTGTATTTTAGAAAAGATATAAATTTTTCAATCAATATATCAACCACAATCGTTTCTTGTGTGGTAACGGAGCAAACATTTTGAGATTATCCAACGAAATATCAACAAATTTTGTATCTTTTGTTTTAGCGGAGCAGTTGATATACTTAATCAACAGTTTTTTCTTAATTCTAACTTCCAAACATGTCTGAATAAAAGAGTACTGCTATTATTTCGTCCGCTGCTGTATATTAAATTCAAATACGCTTCGTTTGTATTATTACGATTTTAAGTTCATGACATCGAAAAAATCAATCTTTCAAAATTGGATTTGTCAAAACAGCTTCTCTTAAACAGTTTATGCACTTAATAGAACTAATTAGAATAGTTTTAATGTTTTTCTGACAAAACAACCTATCTCCATGTAACGCTGGGCCGCTATATGCTCCAAGTTCCTTATGAAAACAACTTTTTCGAAAGAAGTAAGTTAGTCAAATATATTTCAACAAAAAAATTTACTTGTTCCGACATAAGCTTCCACGATTGGATACTATTGTTTGATGCAAAATAACTTGCACTGTTCATGCTGATTTTTTTACGAAAATTCGTTTGACAAATAGATATATTTTAACAACTTCTCCATCACCTTAAATAAGTGAT
Organism: Dichetophora obliterata; assembly: GCA_963920525.1. Taxonomy (NCBI): domain Eukaryota; kingdom Metazoa; phylum Arthropoda; class Insecta; order Diptera; family Sciomyzidae; genus Dichetophora; species Dichetophora obliterata. The sequence continues at coordinate 150,582,698 of OY986436.1, read as the reverse complement.
TAAATTTGATACAACAACTTCTCTTGAGATAAAAAAATTTTTCAGAATTTTTATAATTTTATTTAGGCGATATTGCGATTTTTCGACAAAACAGCTTCTCTCAAACAGCTTATGAATTTCATAGATAATGTGCAACTATTCCTTCGACAAAACCACCTCTCTCCATTTAACGCTGAATTATATACTCAGAATTCTTTTTGACAAAACCACTTCTTTCGAAAAAAGTTACCTTGTCAAATACATTTCATCAAAAAAGTCAACTTGTCTCGATATAAGCTAATAAGAGACATTGTAAGATACAAGCTGATTTTTTTCAAAAAATCTGTTACACAAAACATTTTATTTATTTAGAAAACAAAATTGCTCGTAGATGAAACAAGTAATTGAAAAATACTTGTTTAATATTTGTGCACAATATAAATCTACAAAACTTTCGAACGAAGTTGTTTTGCCAAAAGTACACAGAAATTATATAAGAAACTATTTAAAAGAAAAGCTTAAAAAATGAGTAAATCGAAAATCTAGCCATTCTTGTGTTAAATCGATAAGAAAAGTGTAAGACATGTATTGTGTAAATATATTTTATATTATATCTCATAGTTATCATATTTTTCACAAAAAAAGACTGCATTTGTATTCCTACATTTATAACTACATTGTATATTAAAATAAAAATATAATATAAAAGTTATGCAACTGAAAACACTTGCCAAAATTGTGTAATCAGCTATCCTTTTAATCACTTTTCTGATGGAGATGCATCTCTGTAGAATCAGAATCTTGTAAATTTTTTCAACTCACAGGTAAATTTTAAATTCCGACGGCACATCAAAAACGGGAAAAAATTGACCAATTTTCCGTTTAGTATGAATTAAATCCAAGCAATTGACATTTCACTTGCGCAGAAAATTTGATTTTAATATGTAACTGAAAATCGTTTAAACACCGCTGCAGCAATAATAGCATCAGCAGCCACATTTGGAAAAAACAACAGAAACGTTTAGGTGGTATTCTGAGAAAATTCACTTGGTTCAATTTTATTTCGAATTTTCTTAAACACTTAGACGCACTCGAATGCACACACACAGTCTAACATACACACGCGCTAAAGTACACACGAACACACGCACCTCGGACAGCAATTGGATACCATTATTTTTAAAAAAAAAACTAAAAACATAATAACCAGCAACAAATTGGAATCGTTTGTGATGAATTAAGTTTCCTTATCCGTTGAATCCTTTGCGCCCGGAAGATTGCGCTTCGATTCGCGTCAACAATAACACAAAGGAAAAAAAAATTGCTAAACAATGCGACGATTGAGAATTTATCTGGGCAACACGGTTAGAGCAACCTGAAGTGTCCTTTGTGAATTTTTTGAAAGCCACTAAAAAGTCAAATAATACGCTGCAGTTAAGTGTTCCAGAATCAAGAGTCCTGGCGCAGCCATTTACGCCAAGATTCGAACTAGAGCATTAAATTGCAAGCAGCAGTGCAGAGGCAGCCGAAACGAACTCACGTCAGAGATACACAGATACTCAGATATGTAATTGCAGAGACGCCGTTCTGCACTTGGCTGCGGTTGGAGCGCTATGTTAAGTGAGGGGCAAAAGTACATCACAAATATCAGCAGAAGAGCTTGCCAGTCAGGCGAGGGTTGTTGTTGTGTAGCCTTCCCTTCCTTACAGCACTTGCGTCGTTTGGTATCTGCTGCTGTCTGCTCTTTTCTTCTTTTTATTCGAACTTCGAAACTTCGCAGTGTGTGGCGATGAGAATGCACGCAAAAACGAATAGTCGCACAGAGAGATATTTCCTCGGTCACTAGGAGGAAGTTAAAGTGGCTTACATACGTGTGTAGCAACTACCAGAGACAAAACCTGTGTTAGCCTTCGTCACAGTCAAGCACACTGATTTATAATATGTTGCAACATTCAAATTTTGGAACAGCTGGAGAAGCAAATACCCATTCAAGTGGTGGCTAAGTAAAAGCTGACTTAGGTCAAAATATCTTAAGTCTGCTAGGAAGAAGAGAACTTCAGTCAGACAAAGGCGAAGTATGAATACATATCTATGTATATGCAGTTTTTTTTTAGTTTTCGACATTTAATTTAGATATCTGACGTTGTTTATTTTTCATCATTTTGCTTTAATGAGTTACTTCTGCTATATTAAAAACTATTATGATCATATAATAGCTGACATGACGCATAAAAATAAAGATAATATGGGGGATGGCGAGGGGTGCATCCAAATTAATGTTATCCAGTGTTGCCAGACACTATCCCTAAAATATTCTAAAATTAATTTTGTTTCATTAATTTATTAAAAATTTCACAACATTTATTATAGTGATGCAAATAAACAAACATTTCAGAACAAAATAGTATTTGTGTCGCCCAGATGCAAGCCCCCACAAAAGAGTTGCAATTGATTAAATTTTTTTTTTTTTTGAGTAAATCCATGCTCTGCGAGGGTGGAGAGTAGATAGAAAGTTGTAAAGCTAAAACTTTTGTTCTGTTTAGAATATTCTAAGTGTGGCAGAAAGCAGTTTTAACATGTGATATTGAATCTGAGTCAAGTGTTATGTCTTTGCCTCAATCAAATAAAGTTACTAATCGATCCTATCCACAAACTTTTCCAATCATAACCAAGTACAATTTTTCGTCGTAAAATGGATGTGTTTTAAAGCTATTTCGATTAGAAATAAGGAAAGCAAGGTTGAAGCGTAGCACCATGACTGACTAGGGTTCAAACCCGGGACTCCTAAGTAGCAGTCAAGCGTACAAGCTCAAAATTCAATATAACAGGTTTTGCATCCTTACCCGTCCGTCAATTTGTCACGTTTTGACAGTGTTTTGACAATGTATGGAGGGTATAAAAAATAGAATAAAAAAATAATATTTTGCTTTACGCATAAGACATACATGCATTCTTTTGATGTGGGCTACTTTATCTAAATATGTATATTAGAGTGGAACGAATTTTTAACCACACCGAATTCATATTTTTTTGAAAACTCCTCGTTCAAAACAAATTTGACTGCATCTTTAGTTTTTTCCGCGACATAACTTTTGACTTTGCCCGAGGGTTTTAGCAATTCATTGCACAGTCACAAGTTTTTTGATGCTATGATATACGAGCGGTGGTAATGTTGCTTAAAAACGTGTTCTTTATTTAGCATTTACTTTACGACTAAAACTGACTAAAAACTAGCTTACAAGTTGATATTCAGAACCAGTAAAGAGAGAGAGAGAGAGAGAATGTGTGGTGAATTTAATAATGTATAGTTATGTATTTGCATATACCACACATACCCCCTTTCTAAAAAAAAATTATTCAATTCAATATATTTATATATATTATATACATTTTTCATGTTCTTAATTATTACGTGTTCTTAAATTATATCTATGAGAAGAAATTACTTTTTCGGTTTTTTCGTTGTTAATGGGAATTTCTTCCATTACATTTACATTTTTGTCTCTTAATTTAGTTTTGTTTTCAATATTTTTATTACACAATTCATTATCATAACAAAAATTTGGTAAAGCATAATTGTAATCTGGAGCCTCAATATATATATATTTGAAACTTTATTAAGTTTTGTTAAAGCAGCCAAAATTATTTGATTGGCATGACGTTTCCAAATTTTTTTATCGTCAGTCTCAACCAAATAAGTTTGTCTACCTAATTTTTTAACAATTTTGGCTTTTCTCCATGATACTTTTCCAGGCTTTGTATAATCTTTTACCATTACTTCATTATTTAATTCAAATTTTGTTTCTAGAGAGCCATGATATTTTTGTTGACACATTTGTTTCTTAATAACATGATCTTTTACATTAATCTGATTATCAATTTTTCGTTTTGGATTTAACAAATCTAACCGTATACGCAACTGCCTATTAAACATTAATTGTGCAGGCGATACACCGGTGGTAATATGTTTTGTATTTCTATAATCAAACAGAAATTTAGCCAAAACCATACTTAATTCTGAGCTGCAAGTGCTGAATAAATTTTTTTAAGTGCGTGTTTAACCGACTTTACCATATTTTCAGCTTGGCCATTTGTAGCTGGATGCCCTACAGGTGTGGTTACATGTTTAATTCCATTTTCTTTCACGAATTCCTGAAATTCATTCGATACAAATGACGTACCATTGTCAGAAACTATAATTTCTGGAAGGCCAAATCGAGCAAACAACTCTCTTAACTTTGCTATGGTTGCTTTGCTTGTTATATTTTTCCCCATTTCCAAACACTCAACCCATTTACTATGAGCATCCACCACTACGAGACACCAACGATCATGGAACGGACCAAAAAAATCAATGTGAATCCTCTTCCACGGACTTTCTGGCCAACCCCAATTTATTAGTTTTTGTTTTCCCGGTGTTGCTCGTGTTTGCAAACATCCTTCACAAGATTTAGTAACCCTCTCTATATCTTCATTTTGAGTTGGCCACCAGCAACATTCTCGCGCCATACTTTTCATCTTTACAACACCCATTTGAGAACTATGCAATAACCCTAAAACCTTGTTTTGTAAAACCTCGGGAATAACTACTCGATAACCCCAGAAACTGCAACCGTCTTTTTCTAATAGCTCTAGCTTCCTATTTAAATATGATTGCAGATCTGCATGCCTACATTTCGCTGGCCATCCATCGCATATCCATTTTCGTATCTTTTGAAGTGTTGCATCGTTAGCTGTTCGCTGCTTAATTAAACTCACATCCATAGGTATTTTGCTTATTTCTTGAACATAATTAATTTGTATGCTATTTGGTAGCTCAGATAATTCTTCCTCTTTCCTTGGAAAACGCAAAAAATAATCGGCGACATTCCTTTCAGACTTGATATGAACAATATCATAATCATAGGCAGACAATGTCAACGCAATACGCTGTAACCTATTAGCGGCCATAATTGGAATTCCTTTTTCAGGACTAAAAATGTGACATTATGGCTTGTTATCCGTGACAAGCACAAACTTTCGGCCAAACAAATAATTATGAAATTTTTTTACTCCGAATAAAATAGCTACCGCTTTACGATCTAATTGAGAATACTTTTGCTCCGTTACGGAAAGTTTCTTCGAAGCAAACTCAATTGGTTTTTCATGACCTTGTGGGGAAATTTGGGATAAAACTGCTCCAACTCCTATAGGGCTTGCATGAACAGTCAATCTTGTTTCCCAATTAGGATTAAAATGTTGTAAGCACGTTTCAGTTTTCAAGCTTTGTTTTACTAACTCAACTGCTTTTTGACAATCTGCAGTCTACACAAAATCATTACCTGTTTTTAATAGATCGTACAAAGGAGCGCAAACTTGTGATACGTTAGGCAAAAATCTTCTGTAAAAATTTATTACCCCCACAAAAGCTTGCACTTCTTTAACATTTCGAGGAAGAGGCATACACTCTATCTCCCGGATTTTTTCCGGATCAGTATGCAAACCCTTTTTACCAATGATATGCCCTAAGTAACACACTTCCTTACAAAAGAATTTACATTTGTCCTGTGCTAGTTTCAGGCCACTGTCCTGCAACACTTTTAGAACTTTCCTTAACCTTTCCTTATGGGTTTTCCTATCAGGAGCGGTAATAAGGATATCATCCAAAAAAACCACCACACCTTGCATATTTGAAAGCAAGCTTTCCATAATTCTTTGAAACAAGGCAGGTGCCGAAGCCAACCCATAAATTAAACGCGTGTATTGGAAAAGTCCTCTAAAGGTTGAGATTGTGGTGAACTTTTGGGATTCCTCATCTAATCTTATTTGCTGATAGGCCATGGACAAGTCCAGCTTCGAGAATTCCTCCCCACCACACAAATTCGCAAATATATCCTCAATGCGAGGTAGAGGGTACTTGTCTACAACCAAACAAGGATTTATAGTCACTTTGAAATCCCCACAAATCCTCACTTCTCCATTTTTCTTTAAAACAGGCACTATTGGCGTGCCCCATTCGCTAAAATCAACCGACTTCAACACTCCCATCTTTTCCAACTTCTCAATTTCACGCTCAACCTTAACTTTTAATGCCAATGGCACGGGTCTCGGCTTAAAAAATTTTGGAACACTTCCTTCCTTTAATGTTAACTTTGCTAATGATTTTTTAAAACATCCTAGAGAACCATCAACCAGAGACTTGAACTCACTTTCACTATTGATTTGGGATTCTACAAAATTAAGCTCTTTAATTATAACATTGAATTCTCGCAAAAAATTTCGGCCTAACAATGGCGGACCACCACCCCGAATTACCACAAACGTAACTGGCTTTTTATGGTTTTTAAACGCAACTAGTAAGTTAACCACACCTACAGGTTTCATCGCAGCGCCGTTGTATGACTTTAATACTAAATCGGTATTTTTAAGCTTACTCATTTGAAAAAAATTTACAAAATAATTGTATGCCAGAACACTATACTCGGACCCTGTATCCAATTGCATACTTTGTTGTATGTCATTAACTTTAACATTTACATATATAGGCCCATCACCAGCACTTGATACAGAAAATAAAGATAAATCTTCGCTCACAAAATTTAATTGTTTTTGGCTTTGATTTCTGCACATTTTTTTTAAATGGCCTCTCTTCTTACAGACCTTACACTTCAAATTTTTATAACGGCAATTACTGGTGGTATGATTATCATACCCGCAAACTTGGCACTGTTGTTGTTGTTGTTGTTTTTGGTGATGCTGTCTATTTACAGCCCTATTCTGGTTGTTAGCTTAACAAGAAATAGTTAAGGAGCTCTTGTTAAGCTGATTGTTATGTTATGTAAATCTTGGTATTCTTAAAAATCATTAACAACATAAAGCTTAAAAAGCTTTTAAAGTTCACCATGCATGGTGAAAATCGATATGCCTATTGAAAGAAGAGATGCGCTATATAAACAGATGCTTCGAGTGCAGCTTGTGACTTTGCAAGCGCTTGAAAAATTTGCGACGGCTACTGAAAGATTTCATTGTCAACACTTAAAATAAGTAAAAAAATCTTCCATTTTTCAGTTTAATGTATTTAAACTCAATATAATATTATAATTTGTATTTTTTTATAATTTTCACAACAATTTTCTATCTAAGCACATACATTTCATTCATTGTTAAGACTCTTTCAGTTATTAACAAAATTGTAAGGAAAAGAGCTTTTAAATTTGCAGCAGAATACGAAACCTTAACAAATTGTTAATATTAACTATTTTGTTAATGTGGTGAGCTTAGTTAAGCTGCCAGAATAGGGCTGTTAGTCTCACATTATTTCCCTGCTGTTGTTGTTGCCCGCTTCTGTTGCTACCGGCTATTCTGTTTCTTTTGTTGTTGTTACCGATAAATAGAAGACCTTCGCTGGTATCTTCTTTTTTATGTTAGCTGCTGAACTCTGATGTCTACTGTACTCTATTGTTCTGGCAATTTCGATGACTCTGCTAAAAGTGCAAGATGCTATGTCTTCCATGAGCAGTCTGTCTTTAATAGGACCATCTTCTAATCCCACAACAAATCTGTCACGTATAGCTTCTTCCAAGGTTCCACCGAAATTGCAGTCCACTGCCAAAGAACGCACACGCACTACCCAGTCGTTTAAACTCTCTGTCTCCACTTTATACGCTTTATAAAATTTCAGGCGTTCTGCCAAACCTGACTTTGGAGGCTTGAAGTGTTTGTCAAATGCTTCCACACAAATTACATACGTCGTTGTATCATTTTCGATCAACGCCGGACTTAACAAACTTTTTAGAAGCACGTAGGACTTTTCTGCCAGTGCCGTCACGAAAATTGCTTTCCTCACTTTTGCGTCCGTTAAATTATTTGCGATTAGGAACTGCTCCATTTGCGCTTTAAATGCGCACCAGTCTCCTAAATCGTGGTCAAACCTTGGTGCTGTGCCAAAAATTGGGTTCATCTTTTTAGTATAACCTCGTCGCCACTATGATATACGAGCGGTGGTAATGTTGCTTAAAAACGTGTTCTTTATTTAGTATTTACTTAACGACTAAAACTGACTAAAAACTAGCTTACAAGTTGATATTCAGAACCAGTAAAGAGAGAGAGAATGTGTGGTGAATTTAATAATGTATAGTTATGTATTTGCATATACCACAGATGCAAACCTCTTTATAAGGTCACTAGCAAGTACCCGCTGCTTTGCGTGCGATAAAAATATTAAATATCATGTAAAAATTTAAAATCTTAAAATATAAGTATTTAGTTGTATTAAATCAAATGCGAAATATAAAATTTGTTATTTTTAATTATGAAAGAAAGGTATAAATATTTTTTAAAAAAGTCCTGCATAACAGGGTTATAAAAAATTTGGGTAAACAATTTTTAAAATTTGTAATAAAAAATTTAATTTTTAACATAGATTCTGAACATTTAAGAAAAATCCGTTATAATGACATCAACATTTTTACAATACCTCGAAAACTATAGATTTATTCAGTACAATATATTTTTGTATGAAAAGTCGTTGATTTCTCAGTATAACGACTTTTCTTAGCCTCAGAATGAGAAAAAAACGATTGAAATTTCAAGTTTTGCGTTAGCAAGCAAATATCTCCGCCATTTTTAAATTGATTTTCATCAAATTTTCTTTGTCTAAAAAAGTTCAATTAGTGATTTGGGAAAATGAGAAAAGGTGTACCGTTACCTCACAAATGCAATGTTTGATATTGTTTTCCAAAAACATCTTAAATATCCAATTTGTACTCAAAAATAGTCCAAAAGTTTTTTTTTGTTGTACTTTTTTTAAATTTTAATTTTCCCTACTTTCACATATAATTAATCTGCAAAAATTGCACTATTTTGGCAAAAACAGTTTCTATCATTAAAAATCATTTGCAAACGTTTTCCTGCCGCAAACCGCCATACTGCTGCTTCATACTAATTTTCATGCAATTCGGTAAAATTTTTTATATATTCGGGGCGTCCATTAATTACGTGAGGCTTTAGGGGGGCGGGGGGTTAAGCCGAATCTCACTCACTCTTACGTGGTTAAATTGAGTTAAACGTGTTTCTCTACTAAAATATGACTTAATTTTACACAATAATATTTATATTAATAAATCCAAAACAATGAAGCATACATGAACAAATTTACACTGAAAACACGCATTTTTAACGATCTCACGTGTGATGAGAGGGGGGAGAGGGGTCGAGATAAAGCTCACGATATCTCACTAGTGGGGAGAGGGTCAAAAAATCGCAAAAATCACCTCACGTAATTAATGGTACACTATTTTTAGTAAATTTGCGGAAAGTAACCGTATGAACTACCTTATCAAATTTTAGTCTAATACGACCATAACCGTTCGAAGTATACCATTTTTGTTTAACTGTGGGGGTAATGAGGGTGTGGCATAATTTTTTCACTTAAACCATATTGTACTCGAAACAAATCGACTACCAGAATTTCAGCCCAATTTAGCTTAAACCACTTTGCCTTACTCCACGCTTATCCCCCGAAAAGTGGACATAACTAAAGGGGGTCATACCCATTTTTAGTAAAGTTAGCGAAAGTAACGATACAAAGTAAATTGCCTAATTAGATACGACCAAAGTCGTCTGATATATAGCATTTTTTCAAATAGTGGGCGTGAAAATAGGCGTAGAAATTTTAGAATAACATAATACGATTAAATTGAAATAACAAACCGTTTAGTGTCTATATCATCTTAATCGATTCAGTGGTTCTTGTGTGGTTGTCAAACATCCGTGTAGTGTCACAAGTAGGGATTGATGGCTGGCAAGGCTGCAAAACATAATTTATGCTTATTGCCATCTGTTCTAGTTGCTTCTTTATTTATTTCAATATTCATTGGTGTTCGACAGTTTGTCGAAATGCACCATAGAAATGAAACTAGCTTCGCCGGAAGCTAGTGTTCTAACTGAAAGGTGGCTATTTTTACAACCAAATATTCAATTACACATGACTTTGATCGAAATCGATCAATTATTAGATTATTTAATTAATTTGACATTAATTAAACTTATTAGGCCGTGCTCCGCCATAGTTAGTTAATTAGTTTTAATGATCTATTGAATTATAACATGCAAAACTCGTTTTATTTCTATGGTGCATTTCGACAAACTGTCGAACACCAATGAATATTGAAATAAATAAAGAAGCTACTAGAAAAGATGGCAACCTTGGTAAAGTTGATGGCGGTGATCTATAAGAGCATACTACTTTGAAATATCTTATGATTAGCAGCCATACAATTCAAAAGAATGAACTCCAAAATCTGCTCAGTCATATTTTGATTTAAACAGTGAGTTGATCACAGCTTAATCACTCAAGACTACTGAAGAGGAAAATGTAGCGATTTCCGAAACAGACTTTCTAGTCAGCTAAGTGATTGACTCTATACAGAGTTGTTGTTGTTGTTGTCTTCTTTAAAAGTAACTTGATCTAAAGCTCGCAATTTTAATTCATGTTTTTTCCCATATATTTTTTATTTTAAAACTGAAAATCAGTAAACTGTTAAACAAGACTGCAATGAAGTAAGTAGGGGAAGTGCATGTACCTTGGGCCGATTGTACCTTGGTCCAAAGGCTACTTTTTCATATTTACCATCTCTAGCAAAAAAGTGTTGCACTACCATTCGTTCTGTTTATTTTCTTGACATTGGCAATGCTGTTATTGTGCCGCTTTAGTTCATATTTGCTCGTCAGCTAATCAACAACGAAATTAGCACGTGGTTCGTAAATTTGTGTGCAGTTTTTCATAGTTTATATATACGAACGCGGATATCTTTCAGTGCTGAGAGTCAATTACAGTAGATCGGTAAGGTTTATTCTTTAATTATTTTACTTTGAAAACTTGATTTATTCGAACAAAATAAAGTTTTGAACATTTTGTAAATTGTGTGCCTGACGTGTACCTTGGACCAATGCTTGGAATGTACCTTGGGCCGGTCCAAGGTACAATATTTTAAAGGTAACTTTTATTATATATATTATAGAAACATGCCAAGAAGTAAGACTGGACACCATCGATGTCCTATAAAGGTAACAGACTTATCCGCAGCAGTCGACGACGTTGTGCAAAGAGGTTGTAGTGCTACATCTGCTTCAAAATCGCACAAAATCTCAGAATCAACTTTATTGCGCCATTTGGCAGCATACCATGCTTCAGAAAACAAATCGTTCAAATACACGACCAAAATTGGTCATAAAAAAGTATTCAACAGCGAAGAGGAGGGAATGTTGGTTACCTACCTTAAAACTGCTGCAAAGTTGCATTATGGGCTATCTAGAAAAGAGTCCATGAAGCTTGCATACCAGTTTGCAGAAAAAAACAAAAAGAAGTTTCCTCAGACCTGGGTCGAAAATATTGCTGCTGGTAAGGAATGGCTTAATGGATTTTTGAAAAGAAACCCAACCATATCGTTGAGGAAACCAGAAGCCACCAGCATGTCGCGATCGACAAGCTTTAACAAAAAAAAATGTCGGAGATTTTTTTGAAAACCTCAAGGAGTGTCTAAGACGCTATAAATTTTCCCCAAGCCAAATATATAATGTCGACGAAACAGGAAATTCGACCGTTCACGTTCCACCAAAGGTACTTGCTGCTAAGGGAGAAAGGCAAAAAGGCAGCATGACATCGGGTGAGCGGGGTTCCAACGTAACGATGATCACTGCAATTAACGCAATTGGCAACCATGTACCCCCGATGCTTATTTTTCCTCGAGTGAACTTCAAAGAACACATGATGAAAGGAGCACCTTCTGGATCTATTGGCGCAGCAACTCCATCGGGATGGGTTAACGAGGAGTTGTTTTCAAAATATTTTGATCATTTTGTAAAACATGTAAAGCCGTCCGCTGAAGAAATGGTTCTTTTAATAATGGACAACCGTGACAGCCATATTTCACTTCGAGTTATTGATGCAGCTAAAAATAATGGTGTAATGCTTCTAACTTTACCACCTCATACATCACATAAGCTCCAACCGCTTGATAGATCTGTTTTTGGACCATACAAAAAATTCTATAACAGTGTGGAAAATGATTGGATGTTCAATAATCCAGGAAAACCTATTACCATTTATGATATTGCTGAATTAATTGGTAAATCATACACATTATCATTTAATACGCAAAATATTGTAAAAGGATTTGAAGTATCTGGAATTTGTCCATTGAACGAAAATATTTTTGGAGAAGACGAATTTTTATCTGCTTATGTGACAGATCGTCCCTTTGCAAATCAACATGTAACAGCACCAGAAAGTCCCTCGCAAAATCAAGGTAATTGCCTTTTTACAGTGGAGGACTCGAATTATGCATCTGCAACACAACTTCAAGAGGATGAAGCGATCGAAACTTGCGCAGAAAATCAAGGTAGGTAATAATTACTACGCTTCACATAAGATTCTCAGCAGCAACCGTTTTTCAGTGATATTGCAATCTGGAGTTACACCGCCACATGTAATACGGCCATTTCCAAAAGCAGCAGCCCGGAAATGCGCAAAAGCTGGCAGAAAGAAAGGAAGGACCAGAATATTGACAGATACTCCTGAAAAATAAGAAATATGTCAGACAAAAACCAAAATCAAATCAGAACGGGCAACAATTAAGACTGTCAAAAGGAAACTCCGAGATAATAACTCAAGCGCATCCTCAGATATTGAGAACTCTACTCCGAAGCCGAGAAAGAAATTATTACGCAAATCTAAGGCGGATTGCAAGCTCTCTGTGGCACTTGCTCAGTGCGAAAACTCTGACTTTAGTGCTGAAAGCGACTTTTCGATAGAAGAAATATTTAGAGCCTGCGGATCTAAGCGTCGCTTCCCTTGAATATCCACTTTTTGCTTATTTTAATTAAATTTTTTTTTGTGGTTCAAGGTACAATACACCATGACCCGAGGTACAATGCCTGATTGTACCTTGGACCATTTTGGCTTTCTGAATAAAAATATTTATAACTTAAATTCAAATCGGATTTTCAAATTTTTCTTTCTTTACCATAATAGCTAATGAATCAGACAATAGTATGTAGTTGTTATATTAAGAAATTAGGGGTTCTTTTAGAGCCGAGAAATGATTTAGCGCAAAGCGGTCCAAGGTACATGCAATTCCCCTACTGTTTCGGACGAAGCCAAAAGATAATATCGAAAAAAATCTAAAAGTTACACGCTGAAAACTTATGCTTTGCACGTTATTTAACCCTGGAAAAACATGCTTCGTCGAATCGACGACGCATGGTCACATTTTATCGTTTTTCTTTCTTGTTTTTGTTTGTTTTGTTCTCATTTGTCGTATAGCGTAAATCGTAGTCTAACTGTTGGTGTGCGCAAATGTACAGCCAAATAAATAGTGTGTTGTATTATTTTTAAGAATTGGCGTCGTCAAAACGACGAAGCATGTCTTTTGTGCGACTTTTTAATTTTTTATCTTATTCATTTTATATGAAAACTTGTCATATTTTCTGTAAAAATATCAGCTTTTACAGTTAAAATGGAAATTGTGCAGCAAAGAATTAATAAAAGTGGAGGAAATAAAAAATTTCTGTCGATTTGTGACGACAACAATGAATTCGACGATGATTTGGATAGCAACAACGATATATTAGGTGAAGAGGACTCTCAAAATAATCTGGACAACGACTTGGACGATAAGCCCTACAACAACAATGAGGAGACTGGTCAAGAGGACCCTTTCAATGAAAACTTCGAAAAATAAAGCTCGTCAGAGTATTTAAGAATCTTGGACGAAGGCGATGTACCGCTTGCTTAAAGAGGCGTCGATACATTTGATCTCATGTGAAGCGTTATGTACTGTTCACTAACAATAGCCAATATTTTTCTCAAAACATCATTTTTAAAATTAACTGCATTTCTAACTCGATAGCAAATCATCCGATCGATTTGAATTTTTTACTTTTTTGTACTTAACTCTGTACAATGAAAGCAGAGATGAGCAATGAAGTGATTTTTCAAAAACGCGGTTCTCAGTGAATGTGATAAGTCACTTTGAACGAATCAAAGCCGCTCTTACACTGAAAAAAATCTGTTTCCCTAAAGTTAAACAGCTGTAGCTTCAATTCATATGCATGGGTAATTCTTTATTATTTAGAGGTTTCCCCTTCCGTCTTAATTTCGTTGCAACGATACCAAATCAACTTCTTAGTTTTGAAGACAACTTTTTACTTGATGAAGGTATGATCAAAGTAAAACTTACAAAAATTGTATAAAAGCAGAAATAATTTGAAGAAAAACTGTATTGATATCAAGTCTGCTTGCAAAATTCTACTGCATGATTTCTTAAATTTGGAGAGATATAAATTACAATACTTGGATATTTCATAGATATACATGTAAGTTTTTCTTTCTTTCTTTGTATACCACAAGTGATTTTTTTTTAGGATGCTTTTCTAATATTTCTTCAAAAAATGCTTTAAAATTACTCCCAAAGTGAACGCGCTTATTTTGTTACTCTGTGCTCAAACGTTTATTATTAACGAAGCAAATTAAGCGAAGATTAGTAAACGACTGCTATTAGAGCTGCCAGATATGGTAATATCTCGCCAAACTGGCGGTTTGAGCGACCACTTTGGCGAGAAGATTTCTGATTTGGCGAGTTGACGAAAAAGTGGCTGATTTAATAAAAATTTCATAATAAGAAATTGGTTTGTTTCAATTGAGATTACGTAGTTAATATATTGTAAATTTAAGATATTTACTTTTTGCTGACTTTGATAGTAGTGTAAGTGCTTTTGAAGTCATTAAAAGTATAAATTTTTGTTAATAACATTTAAAAAATAATAACACTATAAATTGAAATCAATTCAACATTTAAAACATACAAAACTAGTGCAATAACATGCATCCATATTTTTACAAGTATTTAAATGCAAAACCTTTCATATCTCCATATAAAATAAAATACACTTACACCACTTTCAAAGAAAACGGCTTATTTGTTCACTGCAGCTACAGTGATTTTTCAATCGCGGTAATTAAACCACCAGTACCAAAAAATCACTCATCTCTACCATCTATTGTTTGCATAAAACTTTAATTGTGGTTAACAT
The DNA here is from genome assembly GCA_963920525.1 of Dichetophora obliterata. Lineage (NCBI taxonomy): Eukaryota > Metazoa > Arthropoda > Insecta > Diptera > Sciomyzidae > Dichetophora > Dichetophora obliterata. The sequence goes on along the minus strand of OY986436.1, from coordinate 150,567,647 downwards.
GCCACTGATTTTTTAGCGATATTTAGACTTTTTTCAAAACTTTGCCATTCTATACACTGAGAAAACAAAAAATCAAAAACGCACATTTTAAAAACGTTTAGTAAAATGAATATTTTTAAAAACATTTTACGCCATATAAAATTGAAAACGCACATTTTTAAATAGAAAAGTAAAACGAAAAATTTTTAAAACAACTACGAACGTTTTAACATGATATAGTAAAAAGATTATATAAATGTTTGTTTTACATACTTTGTTTAAAAACACTTGTTAAGAACGAATTGTTTGTTACATATGTTTCATTGAATTATGTATTTGATATTTGTTCAGGAAATAAAATATTAAAATTTACTTGATCTAAAAAGCTCACAATTATTAAATGCATGTCAAAATATTTTTCATTCTCGACTTCACCATTCAAACTAAGTATTAAGTATTGAGTAAGTATTAAATTATTTATAATAAAATTAATAATATCTGGATTTAATAATATCTAGATTAAAATTAATGCTATTTTTTATAGACACTGGGATACGGTAGCATCATCTAACATATTTAAACGAAATGGGACATTGCGGATGATAAAAAATTTGAAATAAAACTAAAATTTTGAATACCGATAAAACGCTTTTTATGTAATAAAAATGGGAATTTTTGAAAATGTTTTCAATTAATGGGATATAATGAAAATTTTCGTTTTTAAAATGAAAAAAACCGTTTTAATATTGCATTTTAAAATGTTTAAAATGTAGTTTTAAAATTTTCGTTTTTAAAATGAATATCAACGTTTTACTGATTCTTTTTAAAATGTTCGTTCTTAAAATTAAAATAAACGTTAGAAGTGCAAAATCTGGGTTAAACGTTTTTAAAAGTGGCACGTTTCTGCTACTTTTGAAAATGTTGTTTTCTCTGTGTAAGAAATATGAAATAATTTAACAACCGCTGTGATTGAGAGTTCATATTCAATTGTATTTAAAATCATTTATAATTTAGGTAACAGAGTAAATGAAAAATGTTATTTTAAAACATTATTGTAAAGTACTAACAGGGTTGCCGTTTTGTTATAAATGGTTAATTTGGATGGATACATAACACTACTTCACCCTCTATTTTAAAATTACAAATTGGAAAACAAACTTCAAACTTATATAGCAGATTACTACGTTTAAGACAATTTAAAAAATAACTTAAGGTTTCCGGAAATCTTGAGCCTCGTATCGATTAACTTCCTGCCTAACGCGAGAGCTCTTACGGAGATGAAGCCCCTCAACTTGATCGTTGACTTCATTAAGAAATTCAGTCGGCTGTTATAATGGTTGACTACTTGGAGCCGACGTTTGATTCTCGATTGCAGGTGCGGTTGCCGAAGTAAGATCATTATATAATTTTGGATCATTCATGTCGGAACTGCATCTGTATTTGAGCTGATTTGCGTGTCGCTTACAATATCCATTCGTAGTATGGACTACATAAACCATATTACCCAGATGTCTAACGATGACTCCTTTTAACCATGTTGCAATTTCGGCATAGTAAGGGCAAAAATTGGTTGATTTAACAGGAACTTTTGCTCACCCGTTGAAATTTTTTTATGTTGTCTAGGACATTCAAACAGTTGACTCAATAGCATATGAACAGGTCTGCCATGGAGAAGTTCCGCATGAGACCTACCGTCAGAATTTGGCATGAAGCGATAAGTTGACCGATATTTAACAACAGCGGAATTGAGCTGTAGGCCGTCATCGATGTTTTTCGCGCATTTTCAAGAACAATTACCACTGGTTCTAGCTACAGATACCTCATCGTACGGGATTGGAGTGGTACTGTCACACTTATACTCTGATGGTAGTGAAAAACCCGCGATAAGCATCAGGTACAAAACAGCCAAATAGAAAAAGAAGGGCTAGCTATCGTTTTTGGCGTGAAGCGTTTTAACCAGTATGTCTATGGTAGGAAATTTACTTTGGTCACAGACCACAAACTGCTTGTTAGCATTTTTAGTTCTCACAATCAGTTGTCTACGATGACGTCACATGGCTTGCAGCGCTGGGCCATTACACTGATGACTTATCAGTATGAGGTAAGATATCGCAAGACAACCGAACATGGCAATGCAGATGCTTTATCGCGTTTACCGCTGGGCTCAGATGAACAATTTGACCACGAGGAAGCGTGGTACGAGATAAGCGAGTTGTACACACCAATTCACGCTGAAATCATATGCCAGCATACAGACAACCATAGCATTGTTAAAAGAGTTCGTTCTTTCGTTGAAATGGGTCTCACGTTACTGCTTTTCGTCTTTTCTTCAATCATCATTTTGCTTTAACAAAAAACAATTTACTTTGCCTCCAAACTGAGTACAACCGCGTCATCATTCCTAGCTCTCTTAAACAACAAGTTCTTCAACTTTTACATGATGGTCATTGGGGAGTTTAAAAAATGAAGCAGCTGGCAAGGCAACGCGTTTGGTGGGTCAACATCGATAGAGATATCGCTGATCTCTCAGAGAACTGCGACAAATGCAAAGTAATCAATCCTGCTCCTGCACGGTATTACCAAAGCTGGCCAGAAGCTAATCGTCAACAGAAAAGGATACAGATCGATTTCGCTGGTCCAATTTTCAATTCTATGTTGCTCATCTGTGTTGTTGCTTTTTCATAATTTCCGTTCATCACACAACTCACAACAACAACAACTGCTGCTACTACATCTGCACTATCCGCAATTTTCGCAATTGATGGAAATCCAGAAACCCTTGTAAGTGACTACGGTCCGTAGCTTACAGCTGATTCTTTTAAAGCTGTGAAATGTAGGCGCAATGATGGAGTTTGCTGCTAATGCACCACCGGCTTGATTTTGGAGCATTGCATTCATCCACTCCTGTTGTTGCACTGACATTATTTTTGTGAATTCTTGCTGATTTTTCAGAACTTCCGTAAGAATTTCACTTTCGCAAAAATTAAATTTAAGTAGCTCATTATTAATAAAAGTTTAATAAAAAATAACATGCATACAAGTCTATTGAAAATTTACACGTAAAAAAAGGAACTGGAATTTTTTGAAACAAAATTTTATATAAAATCTATAAAAAATCGCTTGCTTGGAGGACGCGCAAAAAAGAAGTCATTTGAAGACTTTATTAAATTTTAATGCATATATTTTAAATTAAAACAAATAAATTTTTATGTGGAATTAAATTAAAAAAAATTATGTATAGTTTCATGTGAAATTAACCTTAATCACTCTCTGATTCTGTCTTAGAAGCGTGGGCAGTGGAACTTCTCACAGCAAAATATTTGTCAGAAATTTCACGCAACAAATAAGGAAATGTTGCCTTCAAAACTTCAAGGAAGCAAACATAGTACGATGCTTATGCGTTTAAAGTTTTTGTCAGAGTTAAAATTGTTTACATCTTCAATAAGAAGGTTCATTTATAAAAGACATGGCAGCTCTATACGTTACGTTCAAGGCGCGCATGGCACAAGGTACGTCCAACGTGCAAACGATATTTCCGCTTCTAACGATAGAGCGCCTAAGAACCGCTAAGATTTTTTAACAACACTGGTACTTATAAAGAATATGTGTCTAAGTATTAAAAGATTTGAACAAGGAAATATTTTCAAATCGATCAGAGCATGCACACAGAATATTTGCAGCATGCTCCCGCTGTACCCTAGATACGGGGCTGGCTATAATATTCCGATTTATGTAACACTTACATAGACCAAATTTTGTATTTTTTAAAAATTTTGACCTAATAGTGTTCCGTAACAAAATTGTCCAAGAGAAAACTCGATACTCGGGTCAATTAATTTAACGTAAAGAAAATAAATAAAAAATTGATCGACCGAATCTGAGACATCAAATTCTGGAATGTGTGCGATTTGCACAAGCATGATCATAAAAGTTTCTTGATGTGTTTCCTACAAAAAATCTCCAATCTTCTTTAGCGTCATTTTTTCTGTAATAAAATTATAATTCAATCATGAATTTTTCATTTATATTTCACAATTTAAACTTTATGCAAAAGCGGCTAAATAAAATTTGCTGCCAAAGTTGTAAAATTTTGTACCTTCTTCAAAACTACTTTTCCACACAAAAGTGGCGAGATCATTTTGCGAGCAAGTTGT
>OY986436.1:150561414-150563314 GCA_963920525.1 Dichetophora obliterata | reverse complement strand
AATTAAATTAAAATTAAATTTAATTAAATTAAATTAAATTAAATTAAATTAAATTAAATTAAATTAAATTAAATTAAATTAATTAAATTAAATTAAATTAAATTTAAATTAATTAAATTAAATTATATTAAATTAAATTAATTAAATTAAATTAAATTAAATTAAATTAATATTAAATTAAATTAAATTAAATTAAATTAAATTAAATTAAATTAAATTAAATTAAATTAAATTAATTAATTAATTAAATTAAATTATATTAAATTAATTAAATTAAATTAAATTAAATAAATTAAATAAATTAAATTAAATTAAATTAAATTAAATTAAATTAAATTAAATTAATTAAATTAAATTAATTATATTTAAATTAAATTAAATTAAATTAAATTAATTAATTAAATTAAATTAAATTAAATTAAATTAAATTAAATTAAATTAAATTAAATTAATTAAATTAAATTAAAATTAAATTAAATAAATTAAATTAAATTAAATTATAAATTAAATTAAATTAAATAAATTAAATTAAATTAATTAAATTAAATTAAATTAAATTAAATTAAATTAAATTAAATAAATTAAATTAAATTAAATTAAATTAAAATTAAATTAATATTATAATTAATTATAAATTAAATAAATAATTAAATTAAATAAATTAAATTAAATTAAATTAAATAAATTAAATTAAATTAATTTAAATTAAATTAAATTAAATTAAATTAAATTAAATTAATTAAATTAAATTAAATTAAATTAAATTAAATTAAATTAAATTAAATTAAATTAATTAAATTAAATTAAATTAAATTAAATTAAATTAAATTAAATTAAATTAAATTAAATTAAATTAAATTAAATTAAATTAAATTAATTAAATTAAATTAAATTAAATTAAATAAATTAAATTAAATTAAATTAAATTAATTAAATTAAATTAAATTAAATTAAATTAAATAAATTAAATTAAATTAAATTATAATTAAATTAAATTAATTAAATTAAATTAAATTAAATTAAATTAAATTAATAAATTAAATTAAATTAAATTAAATTAAATTAAATTAATTAAATTAAATTAAATTAAATTAAATTAATTAAATTAAAATTAAATTAAATTAAATTAAATTAAATTAAATTAAATTAAATTAAATTAAATTAATTAAATTAAATTAAATTAAATTAAATTAAATTAAATTAAATTAAATTAAATTAAATTAAATTAAATTAAATTAAATTAAATTAAATTAAATTAAATTAAATTAAATTAAATTAATTAAATTAAATTAAATTAAATTAAATTAAATTAAATTAAATTAAATTAAATTAAATTAAATTAAATTAAATTAAATTAAATTAAATTAAATTAAATTAATTAAATTAAATTAATTAAATTAAATTAAATTAAATTAAATTAAATTAAATTAAATTAAATTAAATTAAATTAAATTAAATTAAATTAAATTAAATTAAATTAAATTAAATTAAATTAAATTAAATTAAATTAAATTAAATTAAATTAAATTAATTAAATTAAATTAAATTAAATTAAATTAAATTAAATTAAATTAAATTAAATTAAATTAAATTAAATTAAATTAAATTAAATTAAATTAAATTAAATTAAATTAAATTAAATTAAATTAAATTAAATTAAATTAAATTAAATTAAATTAAATTAATTAAATTAAATTAAATTAAATTAAATTAAATTAAATTAAATTAAATTAAATTAAATTAATTAAATTAAATTAAATTAAATTAAATTAAATTAAATTAAATTAAATTAAATTAAATTAAATTAAATTAAATTAAATTAAATTAAATTAAATTAAATTAAATTAAATTAATTAAATTAAATTAAATTAAATTAAATTAAATTAAATTAAATTAAATT
>OY986436.1:150301414-150558914 GCA_963920525.1 Dichetophora obliterata | reverse complement strand
AAATTAAATTAATTAAATTAAATTAAATTAAATTAAATTAAATTAAATTAAATTAAATTAAATTAAATTAAATTAAATTAAATTAAATTAAATTAATTAAATTAAATTAAATTAAATTAAATTAAATTAAATTAAATTAAATTAAATTAATTAAATTAAATTAAATTAAATTAAATTAAATTAAATTAAATTAAATTAAATTAAATTAAATTAAATTAAATTAAATTAAATTAAATTAATTAAATTAAATTAAATTAAATTAAATTAAATTAAATTAAATTAAATTAAATTAAATTAAATTAAATTAAATTAAATTAAATTAAATTAAATTAAATTAAATTAAATTAAATTAAATTAAATTAAATTAAATTAAATTAAATTAAATTAAATTAAATTAAATTAAATTAAATTAAATTAAATTAATAAATTAAATTAAATTAAATTAAATTAAATTAAATTAAATTAATTAAATTAAATTAAATTAAATTAAATTAAATTAAATTAATTAAATTAAATTAAATTAAATTAAATTAAATTAAATTAAATTAAATTAAATTAAATTAAATTAAATTAAATTAAATTAAATTAAATTAAATTAAATTAAATTAAATTAAATTAAATTAAATTAAATTAAATTAAATTAAATTAAATTAAATTAAATTAAATTAAATTAAATTAAATTAAATTAAATTAAATTAAATTAAATTAAATTAAATTAAATTAAATTAAATTAAATTAAATTAAATTAAATTAAATAAATTAAATTAAATTAAATTAAATTAAATTAAATTAAATTAAATTAAATTAAATTAAATTAAATTAAATTAAATTAAATTAATTAAATTAAATTAAATTAAATTAAATTAAATTAAATTAAATTAAATTAAATTAAATTAAATTAAATTAAATTAAATTAAATTAAATTAAATTAAATTAAATTAAATTAAATTAAATTAAATTAAATTAAATTAAATTAAATTAAATTAAATTAAATTAAATTAAATTAAATTAAATTAAATAAATTAAATTAAATTAAATTAAATTAAATTAAATTAAATTAAATAAATTAAATTAAATTAAATTAAATTAAATTAAATTAAATTAAATTAAATTAAATTAAATTAAATTAAATTAAATAAATTAAATTAAATTAAATTAATTAAATTAAATTAAATTAAATTAAATTAAATTAAATTAAATTAAATTAATTAAATTAAATTAAATTAAATTAATTAAATTAAATTAAATTAAATTAAATTAAATTAAATTAAATTAAATTAAATTAAATTAAATTAAATTAAATTAAATTAAATAAATTAAATTAAATTAAATTAAATTAAATTAAATTAAATAAATTAAATTAAATTAAATTAAATTAAATTAAATTAAATTAAATTAAATAAATTAAATTAAATTAAATTAAATTAAATTAAATTAAATTAAATTAAATTAATTAAATTAAATTAAATTAAATAAATTAAATTAAATTAAATTAAATTAAATTAAATTAAATTAAATTAAATTAAATTAAATTAAATTAAATTAAATTAATTAAATTAAATTAAATTAATTAAATTAAATTAAATTAAATTAAATTAAATTAAATTAAATTAAATTAAATTAATTAAATTAAATTAAATTAAATTAAATTAAATTAAATTAAATTAAATTAAATTAAATTAAATTAAATTAAATTAAATTAAATTAAATTAAATTAAATAAATTAAATTAAATTAAATTAAATTAAATTAAATTAAATTAAATTAAATTAAATTAAATTAAATTAAATTAAATTAAATTAAATTAAATTAAATTAAATTAAATTAAATTAAATTAAATAAATTAAATTAAATTAAATTAAATTAAATTAAATTAAATTAAATTAAATTAAATTAAATTAAATTAAATTAAATTAAATTAAATTAAATTAAATTAAATTAAATTAAATTAAATTAAATTAAATTAATTAAATTAAATTAAATTAAATTAAATTAAATTAAATTAAATTAAATTAAATTAAATAAATTAAATTAAATTAAATTAAATTAAATTAAATTAAATTAAATTAAATTAAATTAAATTAAATTAAATTAAATTAAATTAAATTAAATTAAATTAAATTAAATTAAATTAATTAAATTAAATTAAATTAAATTAATTAAATTAAATTAAATTAAATTAAATTAAATTAAATTAAATTAAATTAAATTAAATAAATTAAATTAAATTAAATTAAATTAAATTAAATTAAATTAAATTAAATTAAATTAAATTAAATTAAATTAAATTAAATTAAATTAAATTAAATTAAATTAAATTAAATTAAATTAAATTAAATTAAATTAAATTAAATTAAATTAAATTAATTAATTAAATTAAATTAAATTAAATTAAATTAATTAAATTAAATTAAATTAAATTAAATTAATTAAATTAAATTAAATTAAATTAAATTAAATAAATTAAATTAAATTAAATTAAATTAAATTAAATTAAATTAAATTAAATTAAATTAAATTAAATTAAATTAAATTAAATTAAATTAAATTAATTAATTAAATTAAATTAAATTAAATTAAATTAAATTAAATTAAATTAAATTAAATTAAATTAAATTAAATTAAATTAAATTAAATTAAATTAAATTAAATTAAATTAAATTAAATTAAATTAAATTAAATTAAATTAAATTAAATTAAATTAATTAAATTAAATTAAATTAAATTAAATTAAATTAAATTAAATTAAATTAAATTAAATTAAATTAAATTAAATTAAATTAAATTAAATTAAATTAAATTAAATTAAATTAAATTAAATTAAATTAAATTAAATTAAATTAAATTAAATTAAATTAAATTAAATTAAATTAAATTAAATTAAATTAAATTAAATTAAATTAAATTAAATTAAATTAAATTAATTAAATTAAATTAAATTAAATTAAATTAAATTAAATTAAATTAAATAAATTAAATTAAATTAAATTAAATTAAATTAAATTAAATTAAATTAAATTAATTAAATTAAATTAAATTAAATTAAATTAAATTAAATTAAATTAAATTAAATTAAATTAAATTAAATTAAATTAAATTAAATTAATTAAATTAAATTAAATTAAATTAAATTAAATTAAATTAAATTAAATTAAAATTAAATAAATTAAAATAAATTAAAATTAAATTAAATTAAATTAAATTAAATTAAATTAAAATTAAATAAATTAAAATAAAAATTAAAAATTAAATTAAAACTAAAATTAATTAATTAAATTAAATTAAATTAAAATTAAATTAAATTAAATTAAATTAAATTAAATTAAATTAAATTAAATTAAATTAAATAAATTAAATTAAATAAATTAAATAAATTAAATTAAATTAAATTAAATTAAAATAAATTAAATTAAATTAAATTAAATTAAATTAAAATAAATTAAATTAAATTAAATAAATTAAAAATTAAATTAAATAAAATTAAATTAAATTAAAATAAAATAAATTAAATTAATTAAATAAATTAAAATAAATTAATTAAATTAAATAAATTAAATAAATTAAATTAAATTAAATTAAATTAAATTAAATAAACTAAATTAATAAATACAAATTAAATTAAATTAAATTAAATAAATTAAATTAAAATTAATTAAATAAATTAAATTAAATTAATTAAATTAAATTAAATTAATTAATTAAATTAATTAAATTAAATTAAATTAATTAAATTAAATTAAATTAAATTAAATTAAATTAAATTAAATTAAATTAAATTAATTAAATTAAATTAAATTAAATTAAATTAAATTAAATTAAATTAAATTAAATTAAATTAAATTAAATTAAATTAAATTAAATTAAATTAAATTAAATTAAATTAAATAAATTAAATTAAATTAAATAATTAATTAAATTAAATTAAATTAAATTAAATTAAATTAATTAAATTAAATTAAATTAAATTAAATTAAATTAAATTAAATTAAATTAAATTAAATTAAATTAAATTAAATTAAATTAAATAAATTAAATTAAATTAAATTAAATTAATTAAATTAAATTAAATTAAATTAAATTAAATTAAATTAAATTAAATTAAATTAATTAAATTAAATTAAATTAAATTAAATTAAATTAAATTAAATTAAATTAAATTAAATTAAATTAAATTAAATTAAATTAAATTAAATTAAATTAAATTAAATTAAATTAAATTAAATTAAATTAAATTAAATTAAATTAAATTAAATTAAATTAAATTAAATTAAATTAAATTAAATTAAATTAAATTAAATTAAATTAAATTAAATTAAATTAAATAAATTAAATTAAATAAATTAAATTAAATTAAATTAAATTAAATTAAATTAAATTAAATTAAATTAAATTAAATTAAATTAAATTAAATTAAATTAAATTAAATAAATTAAATTAAATTAAATTAAATTAAATTAAATTAAATTAAATTAAATTAATTATAAATTAAATTAAATTAAATTAAATAATTAAATTAAATTAAATTAAATTAAATTAAATTAAATTAAATTAAATTAAATTAAATTAAATTAAATTAAATTAAATTAAATTAAATTAAATTAAATTAAATTAAATTAAATTAAATTAAATTAAATTAAATTAAATTAAATTAAATTAAATTAAATTAAATTAAATTAAATTAAATTAAATAAATTAATTAAATTAAATTAAATTAAATTAAATTAAATTAAATTAAATTAAATTAAATTAAATTAAATTAAATTAAATTAAATTAAATTAAATTAAATTAAATTAAATTAAATTAAATTAAATTAAATTAAATTAAATTAAATTAAATTAAATTAAATTAAATTAAATTAAATTAAATTAAATTAAATTAAATTAAATTAAATTAAATTAAATTAAATTAAATTAAATTAAATTAAATTAAATTAAATTAAATTAAATTAAATTAAATTAAATTAAATTAAATTAAATTAAATTAAATTAAATTAAATTAAATTAAATTAAATTAAATTAAATTAAATTAAATTAAATTAAATTAAATTAAATTAAATTAAATTAAATTAAATTAAATTAAATTAAATTAAATTAAATTAAATTAAATTAAATTAAATTAAATTAAATTAAATTAAATTAAATTAAATTAAATTAAATTAAATTAAATTAAATTAAATTAAATTAAATTAAATTAAATTAAATTAAATTAAATTAAATTAAATTAAATTAAATTAAATTAAATTAAATTAAATTAAATTAAATTAAATTAAATTAAATTAAATTAAATTAAATTAAATTAAATTAAAGTAAAGTAAATTAAATTAAATTAAATTAAATTAAATTAAATTAAATTAAATTAAAGTAAATTAAATTAAATTATATTAATTTAAATTAATTTAAATTAAATTAAATTAAATTAAATTAAATTAAATTAAATTAAATTAAATTAAATTAAATTAAATTAAATTAAATTAAATTAAATTAAATTAAATTAAATTAAATTAAATTAAATTAAATTAAATTAAATTAAATTAAATTAAATTAAATTAAATTAAATTAAATTAAATTAAATTAAATTAAATTAAATTAAATTAAATTAAATTAAATTAAATTAAATTAAATTAAATTAAATTAAATTAAATTAAATTAAATTAAATTAAATTAAATTAAATTAAATTAAATTAAATTAAATTAAATTAAATTAAATTAAATTAAATTAAATTAAATTAAATTAAATTAAATTAAATTAAATTAAATTAAATTAAATTAAATTAAATTAATTAAATTAAATTAAATTAAATTAAATTAAATTAAATTAAATTAAATTAAATTAAATTAAATTAAATTAAATTAAATTAAATTAAATTAAATTAAATTAAATTAAATTAAATTAAATTAAATTAAATTAAATTAAATTAAATTAAATTAAATTAAATTAAATTAAATTAAATTAAATTAAATTAAATTAAATTAAATTAAATTAAATTAAATTAAATTAAATTAAATTAAATTAAATTAAATTAAATTAAATTAAATTAAATTAAATTAAATTAAATTAAATTAAATTAAATTAAATTAAATTAAATTAAATTAAATTAAATTAAATTAAATTAAATTAAATTAAATTAAATTAAATTAAATTAAATTAAATTAAATTAAATTAAATTAAATTAAATTAAATTAAATTAAATTAAATTAAATTAAATTAAATTAAATTAAATTAAATTAAATTAAATTAAATTAAATTAAATTAAATTAAATTAAATTAAATTAAATTAAATTAAATTAAATTAAATTAAATTAAATTAAATTAAATTAAATTAAATTAAATTAAATTAAATTAAATTAAATTAAATTAAATTAAATTAAATTAAATTAAATTAAATTAAATTAAATTAAATTAAATTAAATTAAATTAAATTAAATTAAATTAAATTAAATTAAATTAAATTAAATTAAATTAAATTAAATTAAATTAAATTAAATTAAATTAAATTAAATTAAATTAAATTAAATTAAATTAAATTAAATTAAATTAAATTAAATTAAATTAAATTAAATTAAATTAAATTAAATTAAATTAAATTAAATTAAATTAAATTAAATTAAATTAAATTAAATTAAATTAAATTAAATTAAATTAAATTAAATTAAATTAAATTAAATTAAATTAAATTAAATTAAATTAAATTAAATTAAATTAAATTAAATAAAATTAAATTAAATTAATTAAATGAAAATTAAAAATATATTTAAAAAAGTTATTTAGTTTTTGCATTCAAAGCGCTAAGATCCATCCGTAAACAAAAAAGTTACAGCACTTTGAAGTTTTTGTATCAACTTATCATGACATATTCTTAAAAATCGAACATCAATTACTAAAGTTATACCTTAAAAACGATTTTGGCAGTTTTTAGGTTCCTGAAGGGTTATAAAAATTTTTAGTGTCCTGAATCCCTCTCGCGATAAGCTTTCATATGATGGGCGCACTTGTGTAACTTCATTTTGTTGTATGGAGGTCGACCCACTCTAATGTACACTCGCGCCGAAGTACAGTAATAAAACTTTAAATGAGTTTTTCTCGAGAACCAGAAGTCGGATGAAGATACGGCGGGCTGAGTTTTGTAAGTAATCACGTCAGGCAGGTCCTGAACTAGGATAATTGGGGTAACTCTATTACCGGGGGTGGTGCAAAAACCCTAAAAAACAGCTAATTTTTGAACTTTTTTTAAAAATCGCGCCATTTTGTCAATTTTTTATATATTGTAAATATCCTAGTTCAGGACCTTGCTGACGTGATTCGATACGACATCTGTAGCTCGTTCTTGTAACTCGAAACGATCGCAGTTGCCGATCCATGTTACCGATTTGACGTCACTCTGATGTAATTCTCACCTACACTGTTTGTGTAATAATCTGAATCGATTTCTGTTCTATTCGTTTGTTCCAAATCGATAAGTTGTCACATGTTCTGATTTCACTTCAATAGAATCTTTAAAAAAGTGTTTGTGTAAGAAAAGTGAATCGATAAAACTTCATGTTTTTCTCACTCACTCTGCGGCAAGTGAGAATTCTACCGATCTGTATAAATATATAATGTTGTGTATATATTAAATAACAAGTACTCGCAATTAATATTCTAAAACGGGTACCTCCGCTTAAGTTACTTTTTTTTATTGTTATACTCTGATTATAATACTGTTTTTGTTTTAAAACGTTTTAACTTTGAAGGTAGTGCGATTTAAAAAGAATGCCCATTTACATAAAAGAAGGAAATTTAAGAAACATAATATTTGTTAGAACAATGCAAAATAACCCGGTTGCAAATATTTGCTAAGTTTATAATACACATCACTTATTGTCAAATTATTTACATTCATAATAGTTGATTATTTCAGCAAACACTATAACACATATGTCAACTTCAGATGGCAATCATGGCAAATGAGTGACAGCGTGGCAAAGGAGAGCGAGCAGTTGCTTGCATGCAGGCAGTCGTTTTTGAGAGTCCGAACTGTGCAGACATTTTAAAATTCAACTGGAGTCTTATATTTTTCATTTATTTTTCAGTATCTTTTAAGGGGGTCTTCTCATTGAGCAACTTTTTTTTCGACTTTTTTTTTTTTGCATTTATTTATAGTTTGGGTAGTTGTGAATATGCCCCTAAAAGGATTTTTCGAAATGCTTTAGAAGATACAGCCTTTTTTGTGAAGCAAGGTCTTCGTCAAAATGAGCTATTTTTTTCGACTCATTTTCGAACGAAGCGGCATAAAGTAACCACCAAATTCCGTTGAAAATGTTTATTGTTAGGTAAAAACGTGTTTGCACACATATTCATACAAACATACGAATACACATTTCTGCTTATTTTAGGGGTTGAAGCATTTTTTGAGTCCAGGTGTTCAACTGAAAGCATCATTTAGTTCAGTTTGTATCGAGTTGAGCAACAGACGCGTGCGCTTCAGTGAACGGAAAAGTAAATTTTTCATAAATTTATTGTGATTTTTGTAAAATGGATCGGAAAAGTAATAAAAAAAAAACGCCCAAGTGAGCGTCAGAATCGTGCTAAAAAACGCGGGTTTAGTGGAAATCAGCATCTTAGACCAGAGGATTCTGAATATACAAGTACATCGGCCAAGAAATTTAAGAATAACGAAGACGACGAAGTATCAATCAAAAACAATTTGAAGTATTGCATTCTCGAGTTCTGTTCTGTGTTTACCACGTTGTCAGCGTTGGTAATTTGTGCCTCATGCAAGCAAAAAATTGAGTTCTCAGAAGCCTCACCAAATGGAGTTGGATTTAAAATCGCTTTGAACTGCGCCTGCCCACGCACAACATATATTCCTTCGTCACCTATGATCGGAAAATCATATGAAATTAATCGTGCCTTGGTTGTTGCCATGCGGCTTTTAGGGATTGGGCCAAAAGGTATAACCATGTTTTGTGGCCTCATGGACCTCGGACAAAGATTGTCCAAAAATCTGTACTATACTATCCTACAAAATTTGTACGTTGCTGGAAAAGCCATGTACGAACATGTCATTTCTAAAGCTATTGGAGAAGAAAAAGAGGCTATGATCGAAGCGAATCCAGAGTGCGATCCCACTTTATTTACTGTGTCGGGGGATGGGACTTGGAAGAAGCGTGGCTTTGCTTCCCTTTATGGTGTCACAACTTTGATTGCTGGCAGAACGGCTCGCAGAACAGAGAGGGCAGCAGAAAGCAGTTTCTACGAAAAAAAGGAAGGTGGCCTGTATGGAGCTGGCATCGCCGACTAATATTTGTAAGTAAAAAATATCTGAAATATTTAGATTTTCTTTCAAAGGCCCTTTTTTGACTACCTGGCCAGTTTTCTTCACATCTACTGAACCAATTTTGATGAAATAAAGCTTTAATGACGCAGAATTACCTCCTTTTGTTAATTGCGTACTTTAATTTGTCACTGTTTTTCTTTTTTTGCCAAAAAAATAACTTTGATACCAGCAGAACTGCTTTTCTTGAAAAAAAAATTTTTGGGTTTTTTTGAAACCCTCGTATTTTGACCTATGAGTTAAGTTTTCTCCGGTTCTACCGGACCGATTTTGATGATACAAAATAAGTTCGACGGAGAATTGTCAGCTCTTTAAAACTGCATTTAAACATTTTTGATTTTTTCCAAAAAAATTACTTCAAACTTTAAACGCGTTTATCTCGAACCCACGTTTTTCGAACTGGCGGCCATGATATCTCCAGTTCAACTGAACCGATTTTCATGAAACAAAGTGGAATCGACGCAGAATTGTCACCATTCTCGGGTGAACCTCGACCATAATTTTAAAAAATTTTTTACTATTTTTTTTTTACACTAAACTAAAAAAAAACCCCGAAATTGAAATTTTTTTTTGAATTGCCGCCATTTTGTCAAAAAAAATCACAAAATTAAGCTTGAGGTTTACCCAAGAATTACATCTATACTTATTAAAACCCCGTTTTTGTTTTCATTTCAGACGCTCCGGAGACCCGGAATCGTGGCCGCCGTGACGACACCTTTTTTTTCATCACCAACTTTGAAGTCTCATTACTTTTTGAACAGCCCACGTATCGAGGCAAAAAAATTTTACTTTGAACCTTTTGTAATACAATAAATAAAAAAAGTTTTCAATTATTCTTTGCGTTTTCAAATAAGAATTTTTTTAAAAAGGGTCCAAAAACGGGTTTTGAATAAGAAGACCGCCTTAAAGATAAACAATAAATGAAAAATATAAGACTCCAGTTGAATTTTAAAACGTCTGCACAGTTCGGTCTCTCAATAACGACTGCCTGCATGCAAGCAACTGCTCGCTCTCCTTTGCCACGCTGTCACTCATTTGCCATCTGTAGTTGACAGCTCGGCCACTCCTGATAGATCGTCTCTTCTGGACGATTTTCCGTTGTCAACATCGTCGATGTCTAGGTTGGTGCAATCTCCTGATTTCTCAGCATCGTAGTCATCATCCACTAAACTGTTAGCACACCATGGTTTCATGTTGTCGTTTGTAAATACACCTGCATACCGTTTTCGCTGCTTTGGTAGATCTGGCAGATCTTCTACCACGTAGCGATTGTTGGGTAAAACCTTAGTTATAAGATAGGGTCCCTTGTTGGATGGACCAAGCTTGTGGGAGGTACCAGTGGGTGGAGGCACGTAGTCAACCACTACCAGATCTCCTTCATCGTATTGTCTGGGTGTCTGATGTTTAGCATCAAATCGCTGCTTCCATTTAGCTCTTTCTGAATTTATTCGTTCTGCCGCTAATTTTGTTCGGAAGTCATCGTGTTGAACAACTCCGTCATCAATGTCATCCTGCACTGCTTGAATTAAACGAATCGCGGTGACATCTCGTAGCTTATAATTAAATACTAAACTATTCGGCACTGCCTTGTTTTTGCATTGCTTTGGGAATTCATGTTCCATTGAAGTTGTGGTAGTGCCTCGTCCCAATCTTTATCGTTTTTCGTGCTGCATTTTAGCGATGCCAAAATCGTCTTATTAACACGATCGGCCTGTCCGTTGGCGCGGGGCGTGCGCACTGCCACTTTCACATGACGTACATCGTATGTTTTGATGAAGTTCTGGAATTCCTTGGACGTGAAAGATGTGCCCCTATCGGAAACTATTTGCCTCGGACATCCGTATACAGACATATAATCTCGTAGTGTAGTTATCACTGGTGTTGTCTTGGTATTGCGTAACGCTCGTAGAACTACATACTTGGTAAAACCACATACAATAACCAGTATGTAACAATTACCGTGTTTACTGCGAATAAATGGACCTAGATGGTCAATGTATACACATCGAAATGCTATTGGCACAACTTCGCTAACATGGAGCTGCGCTTCCTTTTTTCCACCTGCAACTTTATTAATACAGCATTCTGGACATGATGCAATATAAGATTTCACGTATGTACGCATACGAGCAAAACAAAAATCTTTAGATAAACGTTCGCAGGTCTTGTCCAAACCGAAGTGACCAGCTTCATCATGGCAAGCTCTTGTTAAGCTCCATTCAACGCCCCTTGGAACTACCAATCTTATGTTCCCGTTGATTTTTCGATATAAACGTTGACCTTGCAATACGTAGTCATCTTTCAGTTGACGTGCGTTAGGTGCTTCTTTGCCGTTGAGAACTTCAACGATATCTTTGATTATCTCGTCTTGTCTTTGCATTGCAGAAACCCAATCGTTGTCGATATCAACCACCCGATATATTGCATCCGCAATAGTTGTCGGTTCTTCTGCAGGAAGCGTTGGACATCTACTTAAACCATCTGCTAATGAATTCTGCGAACCTGCGCGGTGAATACATTGGAAATCAAACTCCTGGAGTTTGAGCCACCACCTTGCTACTCGTGGTAACAATGGCGTTGTTGCTTTTGTGATGGCTTCAGCATTGAAGTCGGTGACTACGTAAAAATTGTATCCAATAAGATATAACCGGTATCGTTGCAGCGTTTCAACAATTGCCAGCACCTCTAGCTCGTGACTGGCATAGTTCCGTTCTACGTCCGTGCATTGCCTGCTAAAGTAGAACACAGGCTTCCATTCAGTACCACCGTCGTTTTGCATAAACACACCGGACAACCCTACGGAACTAGAATCCGTATGCGCCTCATGTGGTTTCGTTGCATCGTAAATCGTTAGTACTGGCTTTGTAATAATCATAGCTTTAAGCTTTTCAAACGAGTCGTCTTGTTCTTTCTCCCACACAAAATTGGCGTTCTTCTTCAACAACATCGTTAATGGACGCGCTAAGATACTATACTCTTTAACGAATTTGCGGAAATATCCGGTTACTCCCAGAAATTGTCGTACTTCTTTTGTTGTTTTTGGTTTTGAAAATTCTTCAATCACCTTTGATTTGTTTTTGCCTGGACGTATGCCGTCGATATTTATATCGTGGCCAAGAAACTGAACCTGTTGAGCTAAAAATGTACTTTTGGATGGTCTAAGTGTAAGATTTGCTGCGTTGACAGCTTCAAGAAATTCTTTAAGTACTTCGATACCTTCGTCGACTGTCTTCGTGGCTATAATGACTTCATCAACGTAGTTAACTACTTTTTCACGATGCTTTAGGGGCTTAATCAGGTTGACAATAATCTCCTGAAAGATCATAGGAGTATTCACCAGACCGAAAGGCATAACATTATGCTCAAACAATCCCTCGTGCGTTAAAAATGCCGTAAAATTTTTTGATTCTTAGCTCATTGGTACTTGATAGTAGCCGGAGGACATGTCTAGCGTGGTGAAATATTTATTACCAGCTAGACGCGCAAAATGCTCTTCTACTACTGGCATAACGTAGTTCTTCTTAACCGTAACCTCATTAAGTGCGCGGTAGTCGATGCATATTCGACTCTCACCGTTGGACTTCTTGACCAAAAGGACTGACGCTGCATGTGGTGAATTGCTTGCACGGATAATGTCGTTGTCCAGAAGTTCCTTTAAAATTTGCGATAGCTTCGGCCGTTGGGAAAAAGGAACTTGATAGCGTTTGCCCAGAATAGGCCTTGATGTCGTTACCTCTATTATCATTTGCGCATTTATGCATCTACCGATGTGCCTAATCTCTTCTGCAAAACACTTATTATAAGTTGATAAAAGATTCAGTGTCTTGCCTTTATCTTCTTCCGACAAGCATCTAAATACATTAAATTCTGTTTTTCTTCTTTTTCGAGATGAAGCACTCCGTTGTCTACCACCATGTGGTACCCGACGTTTTTTAGAATGTCGCGACCCAATAAAATGTCATAGGGTAACAGCTTATCGGCGACAATATACAATATAACATCGCGCTGAACATCATCAATAGTCGCCACAACGTTGACTTGTTGAGTTACTTGCACTTCGGACCCGTGAAGTATCTATTTGCTTCCTGTGTTTGCATATTTGTTGCTGCAGATGCACGTATTAGAGAACAAACACTCCCAGTGTCTACAAAGGCTTCATGTCACTTTCCGTTTAGCTCTACCAATTTTATAACAGGAGGAGCCTCATCGCGTTCATGATCGTCACCAATCTTTGCAACCGACGCCTTTTTGTTGAAGTTCTTGGCTTCGTGACCCATTTTCATGCATACCGTGCACCGTGGCTTTCTTTGAGGCTGCGGGCACTTAACTGCAATATGTCCATATTCATTACAGTTGAAGCACTTTATTTGCGTTTGCTTCGAATTTATGTTCATTTCCGTCTTCACCATTTGCTGTGTTGGTGCCGTTGACGTCACAGATGTACTACTGACCATTGTTAAGTTCTTTAGTGCAACTAATAGTTGACTGCACGTTGCAAAATTCATTGCTGATAATGTCTTTGTTAATGTACCATCGTTGAGACCACTGATGATGTGCGTGTTGATGGATGCATCATCCACCACACCTGTCGACCTATCGTAAGCATAGAATAATAATACTCTAAATAGTCTTCGCCGTTTTTACGTTTGCGCTTCATAAGTGTTTTATGCGTTTCAGCTGCGTTGTGCGTTGATGGAAAGTCAACTTTAAATGAGTGTACAAATTGCGACCAGGACTGGAAAACTGTTTGAGCATCCAGCCAGCGTTTGGCCATGCCTTTATTTTGTGTTGAACTGCGATCAAAACTATTTCTTCTTTCCAACCGTAGCATTGCTGCAATTGTTCAGTTCGGATTAGAAATTGCCTCGCTGACGTAGAGCCTTTGAGTGGGTCGAATTCAGGCATTACACCTATCATATCCTGAATTGACATTCTTGGATGTGATGGCCTTCGTAGATCATCAGCTGATTCCCAGGTCGATGAACTTGACACTGGCCTAGCATCTTCGTTGTCATTGGGCATTTGTTGAATTCCATCGTTGTTTGATACCTGTACTGTAAGTGATATCGTTTATTTGCTTTTGCTGCAAATTCGTGTTGTCGATTGAAAATTCTGTATACACTCACAAGGCTACGTGTGTTTAAATTTCTTCAGATTTATACATGGACACGTTGTCGTAGTTGTGCAGTTGCAATTCGTGGCTGCGCAGTCGAGACGGTTCTATGTAGCGAAGTCAACGCCGCTTGTTGCTCGATTGCGTCTGTTTATTTGATTTAACAGACCAGTCGTTGTGTGACTGAGCTTGCACCCTGTACTATGATAAAACGTTTCGTTGCAAATGTTCGATGTTTCTTTCTGCTTAAGGCGTAGACGTTTGACGTGGCGTCATTTTGCAGCACTAATACATGGCTGCGCAGTTTAGACTCTTCTGTACAAAGGGATGATGCGCCGTTTTGCAAATACGTGCACTTTGCGCTGCCTTTGATTGTTGAAGATTCGTTTGTTTGCTTGTACTTACAATTGCACACAGCTGTACCACGTCGCCGTTTTACTTCGTTGTAGACGAATAGATACACATATCCCACTTCTGATATGTTAAGTTCTAGACAATAATGCTCACCGTTTTAAATTAATTAATATTTATTATTCAGTATCTTTTAAAGATAAACAATAAATGAAAAATATAAGACTCTAGTTGAATTTTAAAACGTCTGCACAGTTCGGACTCTCAAAAACGACTGCCTGCATGCAAGCAACTACTCGCTCTCCTTTGCCACGCTGTCACTCGTTTGCCATGATTGCCATCTGTAGTTGACACATATAAATAATAAAATAATCACTTTTTAATAACATGACCATCACTTTTTTACTATAAAATTTTAGCCCACATAAAATAAAATAAATGCAAGTAGACAGCTGCTTGCCATTTGACTCAATTTCCCAACGTTTCTTCTAGATTTGTGTTCCTTTTCATCAATTGTTACCGACTTCAACGGTAACACGTGACGTCACACAAATCGGTATCTTGCCGATTTTGTTACAGGAACGAGCTACTGGTTATCAACAAAAGCCACACCCCGTTTACTTTCTCATTTTTACGTATCCATTTTCATCGCTCTTGGAGGGGGGGAGGTAAAAAAACATCGAAACATATAAAAATAATGCAATTTAAAATAGTTCAGGAATGCATTTTATTATAATTTTTCCTGATAGAGCTTTTTGAATAGAGTACCTCGAACATTTATTGATTTTGGTTTGGCGCGTTAGTACTTTTAATTGCTGACTCAAGAACGCGTATGAATTTGCTAGAAACTTATGGGATTTTCTTCACTTCATGGGACGCGATTCCATTGATGTTCAATTTTTCAACATCTGCCCAGTCCAAAACGATGAATAATTTTTCTGCTCAAATTCGGTGACGATATGCGCTTGCTTGCATTGTGCAGTATCACCTTCCTTTTTTAATGTCGCCACCATAAGTCATTTTGTTGCCATGACAATTGATCTATCAAAAAATACAAATTCGATAAATGTCTTCGGCAAATACCAAACGGAAAAATATTGTTACATTTTGCGAAATTTTATCGTTTATGTGATGATATTTAATAACATCTAATTTTTTCCTATGATAGTTAAATTTTACTTTCTTTTATCAAAGTACAAAGTAATACTTTTCTAGCTTTGAAATAATCGAAACTGATTTTTTACATTTTTTTTATAAGCTATGCAAAAGTAACTAAAATCCTATATTAAAATATTTTTTGAATGATGGATTTATCGTGGTAAGCTGAAGATTTAATTTGAAATTATGAAATATATATATATTTTTTTTTGTGATTTTTTTGATTATAAATCAAAATACACAGTTGAATTACGCATACAATTTTAAATTGGAATCGGTTTTTCATTTTTAGTTTTTGGCCATTTAAAATTTAATATAGAAAAAAGTAAAAAATATTTCCCAAAAAAACACTGTAATTGGAGTCGCCCTCAGTTTTTACAAATTCTAAATTTTTTTCGTCCTTTGTGGCTTGAAATGAGCCAGCTTTCAGGAGGAAGGATCTGAAATACTTTAGTATTTGAGCCGGTCTAATGCCAATGCTGGAATCGGACTTGTTGATGAGCTATGTTCAAAAGTAAACAAAGAACAAAATATAGTAGCTGAATGAGACAGAGCAAACATGCTTCTGTTAAAACCTCTTAAACATTTTATACATCCGATTCCTTAAACAGCTTATAGAAATATAGATGTTCCTCCAATTTTTTAAATAGCATTGAGCCAAAATTTTTTCAGGAAGACCACTAATCTTAATTATAGGATCCCCGTCATGCGAAGATCACATTCATTCAAGCGTTAGCAAAACCTACTAATCTTAGTAAATCTTCGAATGACTGCAGCGTTTGTGTCGGTCGAAACTAAGAAGAAACTTGTTTTGCAGCTGATATTGCCAATTATAACTTATTCAGAAGTTGTTTTTAGCAAACTCGATCCTTGCACAAACTTCTAGTCGCTTTCAGCAACGCAGCGTGATACATCTACGGTCTCAAGGAGTTTCATCTTATATCATTATTTTCCAACAAAATATTAGGTCAAGTTTACACCCCTACCTTAACCCGAGATTCGTAAGACAGTTTTACCCTACGTACACTTTTTATGCGGCGTACACGTTAAATTTACGTATATTATGAACGCAGGGTTAATGCAAGAAATTTAATTTTTTGCACAGAATCATACACTAGCGTTGTCCTAATTATTTATTTAAAAAACTAAAATTTTGTCGATCGAGCAGAAGCATGAACATGGTTATTCCGACGTGCAATTTTAATAAAAAGTTTTCTACTTTTAATGATTGAAAATTCGTCAAATTAGCCACAGAAAACAGAAAGCCGTAATTTTAATATATATACTGGATATTATTGAAGTGTAGATGAAACAAAAATTTTCTGTACATTATTTTTTTTTTAATTTTTTTTTCAATGATTTATACAGAATTTAGTTTTAGACCATTGTTTTAATAAAATTAATTTTGCTAAAGAATGGCTTGTTAAAATTTCATTATTTTTTTGGTAAAGTACTCTTATATATTAAAAGAGTAAAGTACTCTTATACATATATGTATGTTAAAATATAAAAATGATTTAAAAAAATATTTTTTCCTTAAAATTAATAAATTTTTTTAAAAATTACAAAAAGATCGCGGTCACCTAGAAAATTTTTAAAAAAATTACATACACAATTATACAAATTTGAAAAAAAAAATGTTTGTATTGTATTATACATAAACAATTATGGTTTGAAATGTTTTAAATGTGACCTACCTGCCTTGTGCGAGCCATACAGAGCACTGCATAATGGATTGATTGGCACAAACTAGAGGAAATAAATTATTTTGAAGACTTTTTATTCATTTAGGCATAGAAAAGTACCCAAAAATATGTTTAAAGATCTTTAAACAAGTCGGCGTGACACTTCCTATACAAATGATCACATTTTTAGCAATACTTGAAGAACTATTAAAGCCACGAAAACAAAAACCCAGGAAGTCATAAAGTACGCCATTTGAAAGACATGTGCTGAAATTGGGAAAGATTGGCCAAGAGAGCGTGGTACCTCCCATACAACTGGAACACATTTTCGCAATATCTGGAGAACGCGTTTGCTATTGTTCTTTTTTTTTTATTGGCACGTGTCTTTCAAATAGCGTACTTGATTGTTGTTGACAGATTTCCTTTTGTAGCTGTACTTGAAGATCTGGTTCTCCAGATATTGCGAAAAATGTGATCCATTTGTATGGGAGGTGCCACCCACACTTGTCCAATCACGCCTTTTTTTTGACACATTTCCTTCAAATGACGGACTTGATGACTTTCTAAGTTACTGTTTTAATGGCTTTACTGGTTCCAGTTGTGTTCCAGTATTCCAGTTGTATGGGAGGTACAACGCCCACTTGGCCAATGCCGCCCAATTTTAGCACATGTTTTTCAAATTACGTACTTGATTACTGCCTAAATTTATGTTTTTGTGGCTTTAATAGTTCTTCAGGTATTGCAAAAAATGTGATCAATTTGTATGGGAGGTACCACGCCTACTGGCCCAAATATAAAAAAACACTTTTTTGTACTTTTCTATGTTTAAGGCACTAATAACGTCATCAAAATAATTTATTCGCTCTAGTTTGTACCAATCATTCCATTGTGCAGTAGGGCGTAACGTCAACACTATAATCAAAATCACCAAAATTTAGACAATCAGATAGTAATCAAAATGATTTTTGACACAACATATTCTTCAAATTTGTATATTTGTGCATATAATTTTTTTTATAAATTTTCTAGGTGACCGAGAACTTTTTTTAATTTTTAAAAAAAAATTTATTAATGTTTAGGAAAATATATTTAATTTTTTATTTAATCATTTTTATATTTTCACATATATTAAGAGTACTTGACCAAAAAATCATGAAATTTTAACAAGCCATTACTTAGCAAAATTAATTTTACTAAAACAGTGGTCAAAAACTAAATTCTTTATAAATCATTGAAAAAAATGAAAAAAATGTACAGAAATTTTTTGTTTCATTTTGCACTGCAGTAATATCTATTATATATATAAAAATTACGAAATTCTGTTTGAGGTGGCTAATTTAACGAGTTTTCACTCAATAAGACTTTAGAATTCACTCCCTAACAATTTCAAAAGTGTTTCAATCTTAACAACTTCAAGCATTTAATTTTCGAATACTTCGAATAACTCTTTCCTATCCTCTTTTTTGAATTTAGTTAATGTATTTCTTTTTTATTATTTTATTTAATATTAAATTAAAACAATTTTAGTTGTTTTTTCCCTGTTCATGCGGTATGTAAAAGATAAATTTTAAACGTCAACAATTGTGTAATAAATACAAATCATTAATTTTTTAAAGAAGGTAACTTTTCAGACATTCTTAAAAGAAATAGTAAATAGCCCACTAGGTAGATTTCATGGCCTGTAAGCTAAAGAGTTGCGGTAGCATTGGTTCAATTCCTAGCTCAGACAAAATGCATTTCAATTTTATTGAACTTTATCTGCGGCCGCCACCCTTCAGCAGACAATTACAAGCCTCAGAGAGTAAAAACTGTCATGTATAGCTTCTTGAGAACATAAACCTTTCGGAATCCGACATAAAACTCAAAGATCCAGTTCTCGATCCTTTGTGTTTACGCATTTAATAAAATGTATATCAAAATTTATCAAAAGAGGCTCGGTCAAAGTACCTTCAACTGATGAAATGGCCAATTCGTTTTTTTATGTGAAACAAATGCGGCTACTTGCTGCAATTGATATCAACTAAATACTGTTAAAAATTACAACAACAAAGTTTAAGTTAAATTTATCTGTACATTAGGGTAGTCCTTATTTTAGAAATTATTGAGCACCCGATTTTTTTGTTCCTTAGCGTCTTAAAATAAGTCCATCTTTTTTTTACCACAACAATAACACGTGCCGTTCGGAGCTTGAAGTTTACACAGAGGCAATGCAACTGAATGAGCAGTAGGGCGTATTGTATTCGGTTAATAAGTGATTGAGATATGAATTCTAGTAAAAATCCATTTTCGACGCTTAAGTCGGAGATGGTCATTCGGTAAGGCCGGTACATTTTTTTTCTCATAATTTTTTTAATTTCTACCTGGCGGCACGTGTTAATAAAGTCCAACTTCTTTAAACATTTTTTTTATGCGTTTTTTATATAAAAGAACAAAATAAAAGGATGCTCAAGAAAAACAAACGAAATTTATTTTTCTCCATACAAATAAGGACCAGTCTACTGTACATACAAAAAATTGAAAAAAAAGGCATTTGAAGACTCTAAGCAATTGATTCGACACATATAAAAAAATGTCATCTATCACAAATCCGAAAATCCTTCAAATCGGAAAGTGACACTTGGGGATCTATTCTAAGTTCAATTCTAATTCTAAAAATTTCCAATTTATTATTGTGATTTTATTAAGCTTTCCAAGTTTCTATCACCTCTTTCTCCAATTTGCTTAAAAAAGATTGCTACTCGCACTTGTAATTGTCTAAAAGTGCACCAAATTTCCCAAACTATTTGATATTAGTAGTAATCACAAAATTTCTTAGTCTTTTAAGTCCCAAATTATCCCCAGTGGTGTCACTCACTCCAAAGTTGGCTGTTGACCTGCTTTGAACCTTAATGAGCAGTGTACAAAGTTTTAGAGCCATATTAAATTCCTTATAGATTCTACAAAAATTAAAAAAAACAAAGAAAAAGTCCTACAGGTATATACCCGGTTAAAATTCTTGGACTAAATTTTAGTCCAGCAAAAATTTTACAGCATTTTTTAAGCCTTGCAGTTTAAAATTTAAACTTGCAAATACTAAATCATAATTACAACTCTACTGTTCCAAAATCTAAACCAAAGAAATATTACAGCTTCCCTTTTAGCTTTTTAGTTAAAATTTAAGTAAAAAAAATATATTACAACGTTATTTTTAGCTTTTTGGTTTAAATTGAGGTACAATTCTGTATCACTTTTTGTTTTTAATACAATTTATACTAAATTCTAGTACATTTGGATACTAAATTTGAATTTGAGCTCAAAAGAAAAGCCTGGCAATGCTATTACTCAATATAAGGCGATTCGCTTTTAGTGTCCGACCGAAATCGGAATTTTGGCCGAAACCGAATATTTGGCCATTTTATAATATTCGGCCAAAACCGAAATCAAAACTGGTTATTAACATGAAAATTTAAGTTTTTACAAATAATTAATTTGTTATTAAAAGGAAAAAAAAAAACTTCCATACATTCAAGAAAAAATTTAATATAAAAAAGTATTATTTGTATATTGAAGTTTATAATAGAAAATTTAAGTTTACTATAACAATAAATGAGATACTTTTTTGTATTATTTTTTATTACAAAAGCATTGCATCTTCATTATATCTTCATTATAGAACTGCAAAACAACGTCCTTTTGTTTATTTTTTTTAAAAGTTTAGTATTATAAAAATATAAATATTTCGTTTTCTTTTTCTTTATTAAACACACACAGAATTCGTTCGGAAGTTTAATTATACTTTTGTGGCTTCAGTACCTATAAATCTTTAATATTAATTGCAATAGAGATGATAAAATCAAATCAAATTATAGACGAATTCATAATTTTTGTTTTGTACAATGCGTTGTAAATATTTTTATATTTGAATTAAATGACTGATGCAAGAAGTTTTTACCAAAAGTTTTGGCTAGTTTCGGCTATTCGGCCTCAATATGGCCGAAACTGACAAAAAGGGCCGAAACTGGCCGTAACCGAAACCGAAACCGAATATTCGGTCGGACACTATTCGGTTCATTTGTTTGTTAATTGCTTTTCTAACGTAAAGAGTAATAGCCTACTGGTTATACTAGTGAACACAAATTGGACGTCGGATACAAGTTTGATAGAAAAAATTATTTTATGATTTTAAACGATAGGGGATTCAAAACCAAGCAAAACTAGTAAGGAATTATCTTCTACTAGGCCGAAGTTAAAATACCCCCACGGACGACGATTTTTTCAAATTTCATACCTAAAGTTTATATTAATTGTTAAAGGTTTTGTGCAAAATTTGAAGTCATTAGATTAATTTTTGTGGAATTGAAAGAGATTTTACCATTTTGGTGAACTCACTTTGTATGGGAAGTAGACGTGAATTTTATTCGACTTGAATAAAATTTGAAAAAAAATTTGAAGCCATTATATTAGTTTTTGTGGATTTTAAAGAGATTTTACCGTTTTGGTTAAGTTACTTTGTATGGGAGATAGGCGTGTTTTTTTTCGATTTGGCTCATTTTCGAACTTGACCTCCACTTTTTAATGAAAAGCTTATATATTGAATTTCGTTACGATAGCTCAAAAATTACGGCTGTTATCGTGACCATAGACGGACAGACAGACAGGCGGACAGACAGACAGACGGACAGATGGACAGACAGACAGACGGACAGACGGACATGGCTAAATCGACTCAAGAGGTGATGCTACCAAGAATATATATACTTTTCTATACCGTTACAAATGGAGTGACAAAGTTAATATACACCTTTTACGTTTTTTTAATGTGGGAGTATAAAAATTTACTGGAAGTGGGGATCTATTTTGACCCCCTGTGGAGTTTTGGGCTAATTTTGTGTTTTCCGGAGGTTGCTTTATTAAAAATGCTCTTGCAACGAAAATTTTTTAAGTGAAGCTTTATGCAATGACGTTTATGAAAGATAATTTGTATTTGTATTTGTGTTAACTATACTTAAATAAATTAGTACAGTAAGATCTATGAAAGTCTTTTAGCGTACAACAATTTAAAAACATTTTTATCAACAAAAAACATAAACTAAAGCTTAGCAAGTTTTTAAAAAAAAACGTAATTTTTAAGTTTAAATGAATTTTGAGGGAAGGGCGTGACAGAGGATGGAAGGAAGCACGGGGTGATTGAAAAAATTTATATTTCCATTCAAACTTATTTGCATTACAAAACTGAAGCTGTACTAATGAGTGGTAGCTGTACTAATGCCAGAGCTGGGTATTTTGCGACTGCAATTACTTTCGAATTACAATTACAGTAATAGTAATATTTAAAAATTAATGATAACGATTACTGTAATTGTAATGTAAGAAAAGTATTATTACGATTACTGTAATCGGTATACACAAAAATTACAACTACGATTACTGTAATTGTAATAGAAAAATCCATTGATTACAATTACAGTAATCGTAAACAATGAAAATTACAATTAAAATAATTGTAATCGTAATTATGTCTCTTGTAATTTAATTACTTACTATGTAAGTTTTATTCCAAATAATGGCGTTTAAAAAAAAATGTTTATGTGAAAGTCATTTAATTTAAATGTTGTCAAAGTTTTCTCCTTACTATAAGGCAAATACATTGCAATTTTATTCCAAAACTATAGGTCTGTTCCCGTACTTTTTGGACTAAAAATGGTTAAACTGTCCAAAGCGTGAGAATAAGAAAAAAAATCTCTCAAAAATAGATAAAAACACAAAAAAATACGGGAACGTTTTTCGGACTATTGTGTAAACTGTCAAATAAAGTTGTTTTCCGAAATGAAGAAAAATTGTCACATTAATATGTATTACATTATTGAGATTAATTCGCAAATTAACATTTACATTTAGTTTTTCACAATTTAACATGTTGCTAGTTTCCATTCCAATAGTTTTTGTTTATTTAAAAGGACTTTTTATGTTTTGCTATTTCTTTGCTTACTTGTAAACTGCTGATTTTAAGCAGTTTGACACTTTTACTATTTTTACCAGAAGAAATTTCTCGGACAAAAACTTGCATTTTTTGACAGTGAGTGGACATTTTTTACTCTCTCGACTGCACTCTCTTTTACCTTTTTTTTAAATACGGGAACGCTTTTCGAACTAAAACCTGCAAAACTGGTAGATTGGACTAAAACTTTAGAGTTCGGGAACAGACGTTATTTTGTTTTGAACAATACATTTTTTCAATGATATAAATCAAAACGAACTCAATAACAAGGAATGTATGAATTGATACGAAAAAATAACCAATTGAATCTGAAATATTAAAAATCAATATTTGTCTTTTATGAGACTAATTTTTGCCACACCCTTTGCCCACCTCCTATACAAAGTTAACAATAAAATATCTCGAGTTGTAGGAAGTGTACAAACAAAGTTAACTAATTTTTTGTTGACTGTATACACAAAATTACCATATGAAAATTTTATCAAGATTAGCCATGCCCTTCACCCATCTCCCATACAAAATGAAGAATAAAAGTGCAATATCTTCAGGTGTAGGAAATGTAAGAAACAAAATTAACTGCTTTTTTTATGGCTGGATTTACATATTTACTGTATTAAACTTTCATCAAGATCTGCCACGCTCTTCACCCACCTCCCACACAAAATGAAGAATAAAAGCGCAATATCTCCAGTTGAAGAAAGTATCAGAAAAAAAATTAACTATTTTTTTATAAACTGCATTCACATAATTATCATGTAAAAAGATCACCAAGATCTGCCACACCCTTCCCCCACCTCCCATACAAAATGAATAGTAAAAGTGCAATATCTCCAGTTGTAGATAGCATAAGAAAGGAATTAACTTGTTTATTTTTAACTGCTTTCACTTAATTATCATATAATTATTTTATTCAGATTGGTCATGCCCTTGACCTGCCTCCCACACAATATTTAATGAAGTTTATTAATTAAAAAATATGTTTATTTCAATACATAGGTTTGTTAAAATTTTGCATATATCTTCAGACTGAGAGAAAATAACAGAGAAAATTATTGACTGTCATCAGAGAAATCGAGATCAAAAATTAAATAAATTGTGGCATCATTCGTATCATGATCTTCCTTCAAAATTAATTCATCGGTTTCATTATCATTTTTTTCTCAATATTTTCCTATAAGCAGATATATGAGGATCTGATGAAAGCAGTAATCCACTGAATAGATATATATTGGATAGTTCTGTAGAGTTTTTACGGGTATGATTTAACCTTAGTTTTCTAAAACCTTTATGACTAGCTTCTAAAACTTCTTCTGAAAGCATTCCTATAGGTAACCTAAAGTTATATATTATTTCAGTTCTGTGAACAAGAATTGTATGTACTGTTAGCGGCATTTTATACCAGTCATAATAATTTTAATACAATTCGAAAGTACGATCTTACAAGGGTTTGAAAGAATATTTTTTAATAAATTTACCGCTAGATAATGTCCTTAAAATCAAACTAAAATTTTTAAGTATTTCACTGTCAACCTTTAAAATACCAGCGCAGAGCTGGTAATCAGAGAAGAATCTTCTGGCAGTGTTGCCACCATTTGAGGTGCCATACCCAGTTTTAAATCTATCCACAATCATGCCCATCTTTGAGATGCTCTTCGTTTTCTGGTGCTTTTTTCGGTTTCCGTCCATATTTTATAACCAATATGAAACAAACATTCAAACGACTTTATTAGAGCAAGCAGCACTGATATACCATATTATAACTTTTCAGTTGTTGTATGTCTCTCCAATGCATGGAAAGTGTTCATATCGGAAGACTTAGCACCACAGAGATAACATGAACTTGTTGATTTGTTAGCTGACAGAACATATATGACTGCACCATCTATCATTGTTAGATGCATATTAAACTTAATTGCTATTTTAAAATTTTCAAAACGTGCCTCATAGGGCAAGTTTTTCAATATTTGTCGCCATGTCTATCTCATTTTGACTTATTAGTACATGATTTTCTTTTGCAAAAAAAAATTTTACTGACCTAATACAGGAAGAATAAATTGTAGTCTAACTTAATAATTCAAGTGAATGTTGTAGTCGAAGCCCTAACAAACACTTTAAGATGAACAATGATGCAATCAGATGCATAAAACTCGATAAATCTTCGCCCAGGCTAAAAATACTTTTTTGTTACACCACCTACCTAGTAAGAAGAGATTCATAAAAAATAAAAAAATTAAAAATTTTTATGAAATTGATTTTTGCATTATTTACGTAAACAAAATTCAAGTCTCTATGTATTATTGTCCTTGCACAATAAAGTCTTTAATTGAGCCCTTTTTTTGTTTCAAACTTGCAATGCCACCTTGTCATGTAATTTTTGGCACCAATTGCGTGTGCTCATTTTCGTCAAAACATGCCTTAGAAAAGTGGTCATAAAATCCTTATTTGAAAGTAGTCTGGGACCAAATTTTGGGAATGTGTTAAGAAAAGCTTATTTTAAGATATACTTTAAAATGAAAATATACAAAAATGTTTCATTGTGTAATTGTGCTTGAAACTTTATAAACAATTTGTTATTTTTCATGTAAATTTGCGCATTTTCGTCAAAAAATGCTCTAGGAAAAAAAATCATAAAAACCCTTTTTTGTAGTTTTGACTTTTCATATTTCGAGAATGTGTTAAGAAAGAGTGCTTTTAAGACAAACTTAAAAAAAGAAACAAACAAAAATACACTTTTTGTTTAATTGCGTATGAAACTTTATGTAAAATATGTTATTTTTTCATATAAATTTGCGCATTTTCATCAAAACATGCTTTAGAAAAGTTATCATAAGATCCTTTTTGTAATGCAGTCTGAGATCAAATTTTGGGAATGTGCTTAGAAAGGCATGTTTTAAGTCATAAGTACTTAAAACTAAACAAACTTTTTATTCCTTAATTGCATATAGATATTTAGGTTGTTTTTGGAATTCTAGGACCTTTTTTTGTAGCAAATGAAAAACTTTTATTTATGTTTTTAAAGTTTTTTTTTTTTAACGAACTTGTAAAATTTATTTTTGCTCAAATTTTTTATATAATTTTTGTGATTTTGGAAAATATTCAGTACAAAATTAAGCGCTTTGCCTAAACTTTTTGAGATAATTGTTGCATCACGACTATCGCATAGTGTTAAATCTTTAATGTCTCCTTTCCAACATGGATTCCTTTCTGGAAACGCCATTGTTACT
The DNA here is from genome assembly GCA_963920525.1 of Dichetophora obliterata. Classification (NCBI taxonomy): domain Eukaryota; kingdom Metazoa; phylum Arthropoda; class Insecta; order Diptera; family Sciomyzidae; genus Dichetophora; species Dichetophora obliterata. The sequence goes on along the minus strand of OY986436.1, from coordinate 150,532,093 downwards.
AAAAGCTTTTGACGTTGCAAATCACAAACTCTTAATCTTAAAATTACATCTTGTTGGATTTCCTATACCGTTGGTAAATTGGATTGAATTGTATTTAAGCAAAAGAACACAATATAATCTTTTTAAGCTCAAGAAATAACATTAGTTTCCTGTTACTTCAGGAGTACCTCAAGGAATTCATATTGGTCCCCTTTTGTTTCTACTTTACATATACGATTTTCCATCTGTCATAATGCATTCTAGCATCTTATTGTTTGCTGACGACGTCTAACTATTCCTTTCTTTTAAAAATTATAACGACGCTGTATTTTTTCAAGCCGACATTGATCATCTTCATAACTGGTGCAAACAAACCATGAACCTCAACACGAAGATATGCAAGTATATGACTTTCTCGCGCAAACCACCAATTATATGTACCTTCAAAATTTGTGACTATCCATTGGAGTCTTTAGATACTTTCAATGGTATTGGAGTTACAATGGATCCTAAACTAAGCTTTAACATTCATGTTAATAAAATAATAAATAGAGCAAATACCACTTTATGTTTTATTAAACGTTGGGCAAAAGACTTAAATGATCCATTCATATCGAAAACCTTATTCACTTCTTCCGTAGTGCGGCCTATCTGGGAATCCGCTTCAGCTGTATGGTTATCACGATACGGTTGTTACAAAGATGCCATTGAATCAGTGCAGAAACAATTTATTTTGTTTTGCCTAAGCAATCTTTATTGTGATACTGATTTTCACCTACCACCTTATGAATATCGGTAACAACTCTTAAATCTTCCTCTTTTAAAAAAAATCGGAGAATTTATATAAGTGCTTATTAGCTTATTAAACTTTTACATTGAGTAAAATATACTTTAATATTCCTCTTCGTCATAGAAGATCTATTGAGCTACTCCACATGAGCTTTTGTAGAACTATTTGCAAAATGAACCACTTAAAAGCGAACATATAGTGTTATATCCTTAAGTGAATTGACTCGATCAACCATAAAATTAAAGATTACCTGCAGTACCGTCATTGATTATGATCACCTTCTCTCAAACACATATCTGAAGCACCTGGTGATGTTTGCAAACCTCATCAGGTGCTTCATAAAACACATAATAGCTTAATATAAATTTATCTAAGCCTGAAATGAATAAATTCTAGTGTATGTACATCTAAATAATCTGAATGAACCTAAACCTGTGGATCTTCAATTGCCGTATATCTTCATGGTGAATGTGACTACATTTGTCGGCGGTACCGTGGTGTCTTGGTTTTTACCACTTGAAACACTACGTTAGATAAATTTGTAAAATATTGATACTAGCAGGCCACTTTTTCCGCGGTTTCGCCACGGACGTTTTTCTATCAATCTCCTTAACGTCTTAAAGACGGGACCTAACTTTAATTTTGACTAATTTTTATGTGATATGGTAAGTTTTGCGACATCCGACTTAGTGATGCCATATGGCACCATCGTCCTTATTAAGTTAAGACAATACATATGAAAGAAACAAAAAATTTTGTTTTTTTCTTTTGTTTTATTTTGTTTTTAATCGCCACTCTGCATTTAAATTTATCTCACTTTTCGCCTTGCTCGAGGCTCATCAGTTTTTTTGCTGCGCTGTGCTAGCTGACCACAGGGTTGGATTTTTCAGTACAATTTTATTAAAAAAAATACGCAAGTACCACGAAGACATTTTTAGTACAATTTCATTCACATGATTTTTATGATATTGACTTCACCTTTAGTTGCTTTTTCTTTAATTTCATAAAGTTTTCAATGCCTTTTTTGTGGAATTTTATCAATTTTACGTTCTTCAGCAAATGCTGAAAGAATATTTTCGATTCAAAAGATTTATTAAAAGTCACTTTAAAACTGCTATGCATTTTGAAAACATCTCTGTTGAAGAAGAGGACGACGCACATTTTCTTTATTAAATTTAAAAACTGAATGTACAGTACTATATTTATTACTCTATGTCGAAATGTTTGTTCTTTTGTGATATTTTTTTTTATTTCAAATAAATAATTAAATGATATATTTTTATTATTAATAAAGTTTTATTATTCATGGAGAAAAAAAAAAACAATACAATTTGATGCCAAAAAGGTACAATTTTTATTTTGGTTTGGTACAATTAAGAAATATTATTTGCCATCCCTGGCTGAGCACGCAGAGAAGGAGAAAAATAGAGCTGAGAAAAACATGGAGTTTATTGAAACTCTCGCAACACAAACGCGTCAAAAGACAACGAATAAGCAATGCGTGGCAGCTGGGAGGATTAAAAAACTTAATTATATATACCTACATATTATTACCCATAAAGAAAGAAAAATACCCATGTATTAATTTGTATAACGAATATGATATTTTAAAATTTTTTCATAAAAATCGGCCCAGTACTTTTGTAGTAAGGACTGTGACAAAACCGAACATCCACCTCGTCGCGTCGTCATATCCGCAAACCGGATGCTATCTGCACAAGTCGGATGTATGCAGACGGTAAAAGGAAACGGACAAGGAATGAAACCCGTAGAATTTGAATTCAAATTCTGATGGGCGGGAAAAGAAAACGGAAATGTACCCGGAAAGTTGAAAGAGTTCAACTTATGCTGGGCCGGAAGAAGGAAATGGATGGGAAAACCAAAAACGCGAGCCGAAGAGTTTACCCTATGTACCGAGATATATGAGGGAGGAAGGTGTCAATTCCCCTCATTGTATCTACCCACCCTGCCTGTTAATGAACGGAAAAAATGTTCATTAACCTGTAGGATGTTACTACTAAAATCTTTATTGAAGTTAAAAGTAAAACGATTTGTTTGGTACAAATATTTACAGATTTATTTACAATTTGAATCTAAATTGACAACGTTTATCACTATTTAAATAAGCTTATTAATTGGCCGAACGTTCCGGTTTCGCGGTCTTTATCAACTGCACTTTATTTTCTATGGTAGCATGGACCATAGCCCATGCCACCACAACATATTGTACAAACGCTGTAGCATAAAAAGCAGCGCTGCAGCGCACCACATAGCGATAACCACTATCCACGCTTTGTTCATAATGTTAATTATTCTCCAGCGTGAGAAACCTTAAATTTATAGCCCCTCGCTTCGTCACCAGCGCTAGTGACAAAGCGAGAGACGCTATGCAATGAAAATGCAGACGTCGCATTTTCGGCTAACATTGGGTGCGCGCTTGCCTGGGTGTTTGTTAGCTAAGCCAACACACAGGCAGCTAGCGCTTGGAAACTTAAACCAATGCTTGTTGTTGTACAACAAACGCGACCTGCTCAACGCTATACTATTCGTCATAGCATAGCTCTGAGTCGGAGTGACGATCGCGAATCTCACGTATGTGTCGAACGGACGGAACGTCAGTGTGTCACCGAGCCATCATGGGTGGCTTCGAATAAACATATCAAGTGATCGTTCAGCCACTTGAAGAATTTGCTTAGCTTGGCACTTGTGTGACAAACTAAGTTGCTGTGAACAAAGAGTGGATGATTACTTGAGCTAACACAAACAGTGGTTTAATGTTGCGACCAAGCGTCGCCACCTGCTTGAAGAGCAAACTATAGGTGGGGGTTAGAACTGAAGGTTCCGCCACAATACTCCCCCCTAGCGCTTAAGGCGCGATACAAACAAATACCGTGTTGGTGGGGTGCTTTTTCTGCCACTTCTTGTCTGGACGGGCGCTGACCTTTGATAGACTTCTTCCGAGACTTGGTTTTTGACTTGGCGTCTGCGTCCAACGGCGGTCGTCGGCGGGTTTGCAAATGTCACTGTTTTTCTAGCAAGCGGCATTGTACTACGCAGCGTAGGAGTGGGATTTGTTACCACGGTGTCTCGATAGCTTGCTTTTTTGTTGATTACTCCCTCGCTGTCCCACGGTGCGCTGGAAAAAGTCACAGCCGGATTTTTCGTTTGCCGGTTGGCGGGGAAAACTGGTTCATCGTCGCTTTTGGGGAGAAAAGCCGCCTTTAACCTATCCACGGAGATCTTTTGAGATTTACCTCTGACGTCGATGTCGAAATATTTTTCAGCCCTTTTTAAAACTTTGAACGGCCCGTCATAACGTGACTGAAGGGGGCGCTGAATCTTGTCTATTCGCACAAAAACATGCGTGCAATACTTTAAGTCGCTCTGCACGAAAACTTGCGGCTTATCATGATGACTTGCTTGTGTAGGCGCGATCTTTCCCATCAAACGACGCAACTCCTTGATGAACTCTGTTTCGCTGGGCTTTCGTAATGACGGAGACAGGAACTCACCTGGCAGTTTTAACGTCGTACCATAAACCATCTCGGCTGGCGATGCCGCGATATCTTCTTTCACTGACGAACGAAGTCCTAGTAGTATCAGCGGTAGCATTCCGCACCAGTCATCGCTGTCGTGGCACATGATCGCTGCTTTTAACGTTCGATGCCACCTCTCTATCATCCCATTAGATTGCGGGTGATATGAGGTGGTTCGGTAGTGCTGCATACCCAGAAGAGTATTGAGTTGACGGAACAAATCAGACTCAAATTGTCGGCCCAAGTCGGTTGTGATTCGGAGAGGCACTCCAAACTTAGCAATCCAGCCTGACAGTAAATTTTGAGCTACGGTCTCCGCCGTCATGTCCGGAATTGGTATTGCTTCAGGCCAGCGTGTGAAACGATCGATGATGGTTAGACAATAACGTTTGTCTCTGGATATTGGCAGTGGACCTATCAAGTCTATGTTGATGTGTTCGAATCTATCGCAGGGCGGTCGGTAGAAATTAAGCTCGGATTTGTTGTGGCGCGTTACCTTGCTTCGTTGACAGGGAATACAGCGTTTGACGAATTCTGCAATGTGTTTCTTCATCTCGGGCCAAACGAATCTCTCATGAATTAACCGCTCGGTGGCCCGCTTACCGGGGTGTGCGATGCCATGTAGTTTTGCCATGACATGTTCCCTGTATTTAGCCGGTACTAGTGGCCTTACCCTGGCGTGGGCGACATCGCAGTAGATCGTATTCTCGCTGGTAGGTAGCTTTACTTCCTTTAAGATTAAAGACGAAGGTATAGTCTCGTTAACTAGTTGCTTCACTTGAGTATCTTTTTTCTGCTCTGAAGCTAACTCTTCGAAATTGACGTATGGCAATGTCTTCGTAATTTGGAATAACCGAGACAACGCGTCAGCTACTTCGTTATCCTTGCCGGGCAGGTGTCTTATGTCTGTTGAAAATTGCCCTATATAATCCAGATGTCTCGCTTGTCGCGGCGACGCTTTATCCAGATTTTGCTTAAAGGCGAAAGTGATTGGCTTGTGGTCGGTAAAAATGGTGAAAGCTCGGCCTTCCACCATGTGCTTGAAGTATTTTACCGCCTGTAATATTGCCAGTAATTCCCTGTCGTAGGTACTGTATTTTTTCTGAGCTTCATTCAATTTTTTTGAATAAAACCCTCAGGTCAGGCAGAGTTCTCTCGTTGAGTGCTCTGTAATCTCCGCAAGGTCGCCAGGAGCCATCTTTCTTTTTGACCATATGTAGCGGACTCGCCCAATTACTGTCCGATGGTTCGCAAATGCCGTTCTCGCTCAAGTATTCGAATTCTGCTTTGGCCGCCCTCAGTTTGTCAGGGGCCAAACGTCGTGGACGCGCGTGCGTTGGCTGACCGGTGGTTACGATGTGGTGCGTCACACCTGATTTTGAAACCGCCACGCCCTGTCGCATGACGGTTATGTCTTTGTAGTCAGCCAAAATGTCGGCGAAAGGGTCGTTAATATTATAAGTGAAAATTGCGGACTTACCCTTGCTTGCCGATAACCCCATCGTTTGGAGTTTCGTTTGGTTGTCGATGAGCTGATTGTTGCGCATGTCGGCCAACAATCCGTGTTTCTTCAGAAAGTCCGCTCCGATCAGTGGTGTTTTTACCGCGGCGATGATGAAGTCCCAGCTGTATTTTCGGCTGAGTCCCAGGTCTAAAGTAATCGTCTTGCTACCGAATGTCTCGATGTGCGAGCCGTTAGCCGCAAATAGCTTAAAGTCGTGCGGCCCGTTGAAACGCTCGCTGCCGCTTGGCGGTATTACTGATACGTCGGCTCCTGTGTCGACCAGAAAGCACCTGCTCGTTGCGGCGTCTGTGACGTAGAGACGGTAGACGTTCATACCGTTTGGGTCACCCACGTTAGGCGTCGTCTTCTTTAGTTTTTTGGCGCCCTCTCGTTTGCCGATTTCTTCAAATGCGCGCGGCCAGCTGCGCTTAGCTTCCACGTGCACGGTTCGCGGCATTTCGTGGCCTCTGCGCCATGTTGCTGGTGGTACCAGCACCAGGGGTGGTCGTCTTCTGGTCTCCACCTACGGCGTGAGGTTGTCGCGGCGCGCGAGCGCGGACGCCTTTGGAAAGGGTGGTGCGGCATAATGTTCGCTGGCGGCCCACGCCAACCCCCAGATGGCCTCCAGAAACTGTCGTTCAGATCCCTTGGGCACAATTCTACGGGTGGTATATTCCTTGCGGCGTACTTACGGTCCTGGTGGTAGCTTGGGCGCGGATGATCCCGGTTGTACAGAGCGTCTTCCAACCGGTTGATGCGCTTCTCGAAATTCTGCGCCGTGTTGCTCGTTGGTGTCGATGCGGTCGAGGATGTCGGTGCGGCCGAGATTGCTGCCGCTTGTCGTGGACGGAAAGCCCCTGTTTCCAGAATTTTGTCGGCGAGTGCCGCACGTTGCGGCAGGTCAACGCTGACCGTCTGTAGGAGCCCATGCACCTGAGGTGGCAGCCGTGCCAACCAGAGGTTTTCTAACATGCGCTCGTGTAGATTCTTCCCTCCAAGCTCGCGCATCTCGTTGAGCAACTGTGTTGGGCGTCGATCGCCCAACTCGCATTCCGACAACAACTGCCGGAGCTTTTCTTGCTCGAAGGCACTGAAAACCTCCATTAATCTCTCTTTAATACTTTCATATTTTTCGGCCGCCGGCGGACCGCGCACAATCTCGCTGACTTGTTTCAGCACGCCCTTCTCGAGGGCTCCGACAACCGTATAAAACCGGTCCGAGTCGCTTTTTATGCGCAGTTTAGCGAACTGCGCCTCGAGTTGGAGGAACCACAAGTCTGGCGAATCGTGCCAGAACTGTGGCGTCTGAACGGCGACCCGGTGCGCCTCGACAGTTTCTCTCTTCACTGGGGGAGTGGAGACCTCACCACCGACTGCCCCTTCATCGGAGTCGACCTCCGGAACACTATCATTTCTATTTTTATTTTCCATTTTTTTGAAAGGGAGAAAAATCTTTACCGTTTTTTATATCGGATTTCACTCTCAACTTTCTTTTAAATTGTGCTGGTCGCTTTTTATTTTTTATAAATTGTCGATTCTTCCTTCGATTTCTAAACACTGAAAAATTTTTAACAAGATACTTTTGTTTTTTTACAATTTTTCACTGAAAGTTTTTACCGGTCGTCTTCTTTTTTAAAACTTTTCGCTAAAGGTTGTTCACTGTTTTTTTGAACTCTTTCTCTAAAAACTTTACTGTTCGTTTTCTTTATTTAAAATTTCTCACTGTTTTTTTAAAATTTTTCTAAAAAAATTTTCACTGTTCGTTTATATATGAACTTTTCCGTTTAAAAATTCACGCAGGTTCAGATTTCTCACTGTTTTTTTAATATTCTTCTAAAAAAAATTTTCACTGTTCATCACGTCGGGGTCACCAGTTGTAGGATGTTACTACTAAAATCTTTATTGAAGTTAAAAGTAAAACGATTTGTTTGGTACAAATATTTACAGATTTATTTACAATTTGAATCTAAATTGACAACGTTTATCACTATTTAAATAAGCTTATTAATTGGCCGAACGTTCCGGTTTCGCGGTCTTTATCAACTGCACTTTATTTTCTATGGTAGCATGGACCATAGCCCATGCCACCACAACATATTGTACAAACGCTGTAGCATAAAAAGCAGCGCTGCAGCGCACCACATAGCGATAACCACTATCCACGCTTTGTTCATAATGTTAATTATTCTCCAGCGTGAGAAACCTTAAATTTATAGCCCCTCGCTTCGTCACCAGCGCTAGTGACAAAGCGAGAGACGCTATGCAATGAAAATGCAGACGTCGTATTTTCGGCTAACATTGGGTGCGCGCTTGCCTGGGTGTTGGTTATCTAAGCCAACACACAGGCAGCTAGCGCTTGGAAACTTAAACCAATGCTTGTTGTTGTACAACAAACGCGACCTGCTCAATGCTATACTATTCGTCATAGCATAGCTCTGAGTCGGAGTGACGATCGCGAATCTCACGTATGTGTCGAACGGACGGAACGTCGGTGTGTCACCGAGCCATCATGGGTGGCTTCGAATAAACATATCAAGTGATCGTTCAGCCACTTGAAGAATTTGCTTAGCTTGGCACTTGTGTGACAAACTAAGTTGCTGTGAACAAAGAGTGGATGATTACTTGAGCTAACATAAACAGTGGTTTAATGTTGCGACCAAGCGTCGCCACCTGCTTGAAGAGCAAACTATAGGTGGGGGTTAGAACTGAAGGTTCCGCCACAAACCCTACAATGTACCTTAGTGCAGCAGTCCATGATGCCCTTACCTTTTATCATCCAATCGAATTTAATTATCATGTTGTCCATATCACGGGATTAATGTACAGGGTCTGCCATCTAAGGTTTTTTTTCTTCTAGTGCTTATTTCGGGAATGGTAACACTTAGCTCACGTCTGATTTAACAGATAATTAGTTTTATCCTTCCGCTGAACGAATATGGTTGTGTATATGCTTGAACAACCCTGGGAAATATTGCGACATTACTTTGAAAATCAAGGTAATGTTGCAGAATGTGCGCGAAAATTGCGTACGGATTTTGGAAGAAGAGAAGCACCGTCAGCTCCGTATGTTCGTTATCTTGTGAATAAAATGAGAGAAACTGGCATCCTCATCGATAAACCAAAGCGTGAAAAGCCAAAAGCAGTGCGTACACCCGAGAATATTGCTGTTGTGGCAGAAAGTGTGCGTGAAGCGCCATCAACATCAATTCACCGTCGTTCTCAACAATTAAACATTTCGGAGACATTATTGAGACGAATTTTGCATACAGACCTTGATATGACGTCATACAAAGTCCAATTGGTTCAGGAGTTGAAGCCAACTGACCATCCAATGCGTTTTCGCTTCGCTAAGTGGGCCTGCGATCGACTTACAGAAGATGCCGATTTTGCCAAGATGAAGCTCATTTTGATTTTTGCGGGTATGTAAACAAGCAAAATTGTCGCATTTGGGGCACAGAAAACCCTCACGCATGCATTGAAAAGCCGCTGTACCCAAAACGAGTCACTGTTTGGTGCGGATTTTGGTCCTGAGCCATAATTGGGCCATTTTTCTTAGAAAATGCGCAAGGAGTGGCCGTTACAGTTAATGGCGATCGTTATCGGGCCATGTTGAACGAATTTTTGTTCACAAAAATTGAAGAGGAGGATATTGGCAACATTTGGACGCCGCTACGTGCCACACAGCCGAAGCTACACTCTTTGTTTTGCTCCCTGTTTTTGAAGATCGCATTATCAGCCGCAGAGCTGATGTCGTTTGGCTACCTTGGAGCTGCGATTTGACACCGTTGGACTATTATTTGTGGGGTTCCCTCAAAGATAAGTGTTACGCCGACAAGCCAGAGACAATTGACGCTTTAAAAGACAATATTCGTGAAGCCATTGGTGAAATACAGCTGCACACAATCGATAATGTGCTTAAAAATTGGACCGATCGTGTAGGCTACTGCATGGCCAGCCGAGGCAGCCATTTGAATGAAATTATTTTTCATTATTAACCGGAAGGATTGTACTTTCATATAAAAAAAGAAATTTCAGAAAATATCCAGTAGTTTTTTTTATAGCATTTTCAAAAAATAAGTTATTTGGCGGACCCTTTATATTGACAGAATTTAGTACTTATTCTAGAAAATGTTAACAATTCTTTTTACTTTTTAACTTTTCATTTCAGTGTATGAAAAATTTCTAGTATCCATAACAAGGTAAGTATAAACAACTTTTAGCGCTATAAGCAAAAGTGTCAAAATTAGTTTTTTTTTCCCAATGTACTGAAAACGTTAAGTGTTAACTTTGTTTGGTTTTTCTTTGTGTAATCTAAAGGTAAAAATTAATATAGTTTTTTTTCAGTGTACTGAAAAGTTAAGTGTTAAATTTGTTTGGTTTTTCTTTATGTATAGTCTAAAGGTAAAAATTAATTTAATTTGTTTTTTTTCAGTGTACAGATAAGTTAAGTGTTAACTTTATTTGATTTTTTTGTTTAATCTAAAGGTAAAAATTATTATTTTTTTTTCTTTCAGTTTACTTGTTACATTTCAATTCTCATCTCATTGTTACCTTTACAATTAATATAATCCTTTAATTGTGCTTAGAATTATTACGTTAAATTAATCTTAAGTTTCTTGCGATGCACGCGTGTTAATTTTAAAGTGTCGAAACATTGTTATGAAACCTTTGAATACCATTCGTTTTTAATGTGCTTGTTGCTATTTTAATGCTCGCTTGTGATGGTATTAGAGTTCTTCAATCCAACAAGTAGATATGAAAAAGTTTTTTTTCTTTAAAGAAAATTCTCTAGCCGACTTGTGTGCATCTGGCTCGTCCCGGAGCTTCAGTTTCGAGGGTTCGGTGATAGTAGCTAGAGACTTACGAACAATTGCACGCTATTCAAAGAATAACAGAATATTTATATTATGCACACAAAATTAGGGAAAGAAAATCCGAATCTTGATTAGAATTTAACATAGCAAGACAGACAGAATCTTAGAATAAGTGACACCCGATTACCACTTAGTTGCGCATGGCACCAACCCAACAGCACGAACATTTTTTTTTTCGGTCGTTCTTGTCCCGCCCTCCATGACTTTTAGATATTATTAAAGTCCCAATAAAAATATTGTTAAACCAACTCAATTTCAAACCATTATCATCAATTTAGCAATTCATTATAAATTTATTTTATATAAAAAAATCATATACAACAAAGTGTCTATAAATAATAAACAAATTCATTATTTAAAGTTTTATGGCTTAACTTTATCAGTGTTACCTGTAATTTTATTATTATAATATTATTTACTTTAATAATATATGTTTATATTATTTACTTTTTTGACCAGAGGCCTTGTCATTATACCCCACTGTACAGACATATTTTTTTATATATATATATATAAGCTAACCAATTCGATGTTTCAAACAGCTGATCATTTTAAAGTTCATTGACTTCTTGAGTTCAGTATTCGGTCCGTTCCCACCCTGTTCCTATTCTAACAAAATGTTCAAAGGTTTAGATCTAAACTAATATTTGCACATACATATGCTAATATAGTGAATATATATATATAATGTATTTTTTTACGCACTCACACAGGCATACAGGATCTTGTCGAAGGCCTTCCAACGATGCTCTACTGCTGCTAAAAGTCAACAAAAAAAAAATAAATTTAGCTCACTACCTTTTCTATTTTAAATAATTCTTTTTTTTTCTTACTAATCTTTACTTATATTAATTTTTATTACCTTTTAATTTCCACCATTTTTGTTTTTATCAATACTTCATCTTCCAAAAAAAGAAATTACTTCATTTTTAGTTTATAATTCTGACACTTTTTTTTAACACTATATCTTTCTCTGTCTTTCTTTCTTTCTTATTACTACTGCTTTTGTTTATAAAGCCTGGCTCTGCGGTTTCACTGAATCATTTTTCTTAACTAGATTTGTACAAATTAAAAAGTTTTTTTTTCTTTCTATTCTTATACATATATATATATATACATGTTTCTTTCTTTATGCACATATTTTTTTTTTCCCTTTGAACTACTTTACATATTTTTTTGTTTTTATTGCCCTTTAATATTCCCCTTTTTTTCTCTCTTAGCCGCGGACCGATCGAGATGAGTAAGAAGACGAAACTATGTTACATACATTTTATGTCGTTTGACGTTTCTGTTAACCACCGCGTGGCTTAGCTCAATTATAACCTCTTTACTTTTTTTTTTCTCTCTCTCTCTCCCTCTCTCTCTAGAGTCTTAACTTTTTTTAGGCACTTATATGTTCATGTAACTCCTATGTTCTTCTTTAACTTTCTTGTTAATTGTAATAGTTAAAGTTTTTAACTTTAATTTTAGCTTTAATATTGCTATTTTATCTTCTGGGTGGTTTTCTGAACAGAAAAAAACCTTAACCCTCTGAAACGTGTGAGCGACCACTTTTGGTCACTCTACCAGTCACAGCCTCTATGCTTTTTCCAGGCTATTTTCCTTGGCGTAATCTCGCTTGTAAGTCCCGCCTCCAAGAACTTATCCAATTTAGTCCTTGGATATTGTTCAGCTCTCTTGCCTGCATTCAACCGACCAAAATGGTTAAGCTTTATTCTTTTTCCTTTCTTTTTTTTCCCAGCAATCTATTAAAATTTGATTATATAAAAACCATCGTTTAACTAAATGACCAACAGGAGACTTACCAATTGTACTTCAATACGTGGCTAATTACAACGCTAATATATAATCACGTTTTCTTTTTCTAACAGTACGTCTTGTTTCAAGTTCAGCTTGATTGAGAAAGAACGAATATTTCTGGCAAAAAGGCGGAAGTAGCAAAAAAAACAACGTATTTTTTTTTTTTGTATAACCAAACATATGGGAGAATGACAGATAAGCCAAGCTATTAGTACTGTCGGCAATGCAGTTTATTTAAAAGCTTTATTTCATTACAATTAAACCTATCTCTAGGAATTCTAAAATTACCTATTAAATTTAATTTTATTTTGTTTATTCCCAAGCAAGTTACCCAGCACAACATAGATACTTTAACTATACAAAAGAACCTCAGAATGTCGATGGCAATTGTATAATTACCATTATCCGGAGACAGAACGAAACCTCTAAAAAAAACAGTACAAATAAAAAAAAAAAAACAAAACAAAACTAAAAGACATTAAGAAAAAAAAATGTTTCCGATGGGCTATGAACCCACTACTCAAGATTCCAAAATACATGAATAAAAACTAAAGCCCTAGCCAACTGAGCCATTCGCACTGTTGTGATTTTTTTAAAATAATATACATAGCAACAGTATTACTATCAAAAGTGCTTCAACAAAAACACAAAGTTTCGGCGAATTACAACAATCATGATAATATTGAAGTTGTTGTTCCTTCAAATTAGCCGGAATTTTGCATTAAAAAACATGATGCATTATTTTGACACAGTTGTTATAACACTTATGTTAAATGTATTTATGTTGTGCTATAAACGAACTTAGCTTACTGTATTGATGATTTTTTATAATAAATAATAATGATAATAATGCACTTCACTTAAAAGTAAAGAGAAAGTTTTTACAATTTAAAAAATAGACCTCTTAGCATTAAAATAATAACCTGCTACATTCCTTCTATCGGCAGGCCTGCTTTGTTTTTCAACTGGGTAGTTTTTCTTGATGCCTGCGTTCGCAACTGGTTTTCTTTGTTTTATGAAAATTGGTTTGGTGCAGTTTTCCTAGTTTGTCGAGTAACCACCCTGTCAAGGCAGGATCCCACCGGCTTCAGGAAGACAGAACGATATATATTATATACATATTTACTTATTGCAGTGGTGTTTTATTGGGTATGAGACCTCGTTTGTCACATGATTCCGCCGATATCAGGATACAAAAATTGTTGCTAACCCTGCGTCTGCAAGGGGCAGTGCAAGTTCAAAAGTAAGGCACACATATTATCTTCGAAAAAATTCGAAAAAAACTCGAAATTAACTGCAAGTTGCAAGCGAATAAAAGTGCAAATACAAGTTGATTAACAAGATGTCGTCGAATGCAAAGATTCTCGCTGCACTTGCAGTTTTATTTAATAATTCTTTTTATATAATTATAAAATATTATAAATTTATTAATTATATATCTATTAACTATATATAATTAATTTACTTTCATATTTGCGTCGTTTATATCTTCACTTTTATTTTTGTTTGCAATCATAAACAAGTTTTTAGTGTTGCTTCCCAGTTGGAAAAGGAGCCCTGCTGTATGTCTACCGGGAACATGCCTCGGAAGGACAGGAGACATGGTTACCGCCATACGCTTATCCATTCAACCATTGCAGCTGTTCACTAATCGTCGCTTTATTTGCTTCATTAAGAATAAACGTACGAGCACAGAATAAGAAAATTAATGCGTTCGCCTAATAAGCGAATTATTATTAGCAATAAATGCAAAATACAGAACGAAATCACTAAAAAACAGAACAAACTAAAAAATAAACCAAAACAAAACTAAAAGCCATTAAGAAAAAAAATGATGTCTCCGATGGGATCTGTACCCACTACTCAAGATTCCAAAATACATGAATAAATACTAAAGCCCTAATCAATTGAGCCATTCGCACTTTGTTGAAATTATATACTTAACAACATTGTTGCTATCAAAAGTGCTTCGACGAAAACAGAAATAGTCGGATAATTACAACAATCATGAAAATATTGAAGTTGTTGTCCCTTAAAATTACCCGGAATTTCGCATTAGCAAACATAATGCATACTCTTTTATGATACAGTCGTTATTATACTTATATTGAATGTATTTGTTGTGCTATAAAATAACTTATTTCTTACTGTACTGATGCTTTTTGCTTATAAATAATAATAAAAATAATAATGCACCTTACTTAAAATAAAAGAGGAAGTTTTTAAAATTAAAAAAAAAACAATTAGCATTAAAATTATAACCTGCCACATTCGGCACTTCCATCGGCAGTTCTGCTTTGTTTTTCATCTGGGTTATTGTTAAAATAGCAGATATCTCGAAAAATATCCCAAAGAGCAACAAACGCAACACTTTAATCCCTTTGCAAGTGCCAAAATCCACTGTCTCTGAAGTTTCGTTGAAAGTAGCGCTGATAGTGAACAGTGAACACTCAAATGTGAGTGTATTAGTAAAAATTTTTAAATGTATTGAGTTTTTAGGATTTGCACTGTCCCGTGTAGACTAACGTCTTTATCTTGTTTGTCTTGAAAACGCAACCCTGCTATGCTTTCTGATATTATCGTTTTGACTTAGCTTTTTTAGTATGTTGTCATTATTTTCTTATTTGTTTAAACTTTAAAATTTGTTAATAATACTCAATTTCAATCCAAATCATATATTTTAATTTTTAATTTTAAACAATATCTTATTTAAGAATTTTAATTTGCTATAAAACCTGTTAAGGTTAAGCATCCAAACACATAAAAAAAAATTTTTTTTTAATTAATTAAGGACCATGGCCAATCTGAATATAATCAGACCTATCTCGCCCATTCCACGCTTAACGCAATACTATTTTTCAAAAATTTACCTAATGGCTTTCGATTTGTTTTATTTTGAGGCTATCGGTTCCTATTAAAATTCTAAGAAATTAAGTTTATTTATTTTTTATCGCCATTCGTTAAAAAGTTATTGACCTTTCAATTCTGCAAATCGTCCGAAAACGCCAGAATTGGAAAATTTTGAATTAATTGTATCTACGTCAGTTTTAATCCAATTTTTATAAATATATACCGTTAGAAAGGTATTAGAAATAAGTTTCTGGAAAAAATAAATGTTTTACAAATTTTGGATGTTAGGGTTGCCACCATATTTAAAAAAAACTATTTGCTAATTTCTCAAAAAAACGCGTAATTTTTTTTCGATTTTTTATTTTTTTTAATTTGATGAAGAATGTTGCCTTTAAGTCAAAAACAATTTTATGTTGGAGCTTTTATATGTTTTTTCGCAATTTCAGTTTTTGTGCACATACCTTATCATTTTGAGGCAATTTATCGCTTATACATTTCATAACGATAAAGATATTTGCAAAATTTATTTTGTAAAATGGTGTGTCTTATAAGGACCAACATTTTATTCATAAGTTTCGATGATCTTACACTTGACCTTGGCAGGAAAACTGGAAAATACCGAAAAAAATAATTTTATTTTTATATGTTGACTTTATATGATTTAAATACAAATTCTAAAAGTTTGATAGTTTAAACCATACTTGATTTTAAATACAAATTCTAGTTGTTTGATAGTTTAAAATCGTTTATTGAGCATAAGGTCAAAGTTAGAACAATTAATTGTTCTAACGAATCTTTCCAAAGAAACAACAACAACAACAAAGTTTTCAATATGAAAAGAAAAAAATCACTAGATGATTTTATAGCAATTTCGGCCCGGCTAAAGGCTTCATCAGAAATCTTTGTGATACCCGTGCAAGCGCGCACTAACGCACTGCACCACAGGGGCGATGAGATTTGAAGTGTCAATTTCTCAGTTTTCCTCAATTTCATAATTTCACATTTGTTGTTGTATTTTTGTTTTACTTTAGTCTCTATGCTTATGTTATTATATGGAGTCCAACAGCCTGCTGGAAGTCTCCACTAACAAAGCATGTTGACTGAAGTTGTTTTTAGACTAAAGTATAGCAAAAATACAACAACAAATGTGAAATTATGGAATTGAGAAAAACTGAGAATTTGACACTTCAAATCTCATCGCCCCGGTGGTGCAGTGCGTTAGTGCGCGCTTGCACGGGTATCACAAAGATTTCTGATGAAGCCTTTAGCCCGGCCGAAATTGCAATAAAATCAGCTAGTGATTTTTTCTTTTTCATATTGAAAACTTTGTTGTTGTTTCTTTGGAAAGATTCGTTGGAACAATTAATTGTTCTAACTTTGACCTTAAGCTCAATAAACGATTTTAAACTATCAAACAACTAGAATTTGTATTTAAAATCAAGTATGATTTAAACTATCAAACATTTAGAATTTGTATTTAAATCATATAAAGTCAACATAGTAAATAAAGAGGTCATTTAGGAAAAAACTTTAATTTTAATTTTTTTTACTTTTATTTGTAAAAAGGTGAACAAAATTTTGTTTCAAGATTGCCATATTGAATTATATTAAATTCTAACTGATTTTGTTCCAAAAAGCTTTAAAATCGGTCTCCAAACAAAAAGTTATGATGGTTTGATCAGCTGATATATTAAAAAATCCTCTGAAGCTGAATATCGTTGAGTTTTAATCTCCCTAATATTGATGGGAATAAAACTGTGTAAATTTTGTGTGCCGGTTATAGCTTGCACATTTTTAAATTTTGACATAAGCTCAGCTTCAACATTTTCAAAAGACTCTTTTGAGCAAAACCGATAATATATTATTGACTCCTTTGTTATAATCCACTCGTTAAGCTCTCTCGCGTTTGTTAATTGGTTTTCATATGGCCTTTGAAGACTGGCTCTCATGGCATTTTGTTTAAAAGCTCCACCGATGCCATAACACGGCCCCTTATCGTGCGATGTGGCAAAGAAATGCCACTCAGCGTCAAAATGTTCTTCTTCTTTCCACTGGCAAAGCTGGTAGAAATTCTTTCTATTCTTATACATCGATGCAGCTTCATCGGAAAAAACTGATTCTTTTGATGTCGTTAAATCGAGCTCGTAAGATTAGTAGCATTTCTTTTATATTACAATTATTTCTTTATTTGTAGTTAAAAACGTTATAAAAATTTTTAAAGTTATTGCACAATTTACAGAGATTTAGTATTTTATATACATTACAACTAAAAAATTATGTAAAGGTATAACAGAAAAAAAGGTTTTGGTTTAATAATAAATAAAGTTAGAAGAAAAACTATAAGAAAAACCTTATATTTAAAAAAAAAATATTAACTATTGTATAAGTTTTTATTTTTTTATTATTTATAAGTTATTAATTGGTTGATTATTTACAATAAATGAATAATTACAACAGATGAATGAAAAATATATATACATGTAATAACATACATATGTAATAAACAGATATGTCGCACAAATATACAAACAGAAGACATATATAATATGTACATGAACGTTATAAATAAATTGATAAATAAATAAATAAATTAATTAATAAATAAATATATGCTATTTTTTGGTCTAGTTAGAATGGGTATAAATTAGCTATTAAACTATTATCTGACATACTACTCAGTATCTTAAACCTTTCAGTTGCTTTAGAAAGGCAGTCAGATATTAAAAAAAATTTATTTTTTTCATAAAGCCTTTTTGTGGAGTAATGCCAAGTTAATTTGAGCGCCATTTTCAGCAATTTGTTTTGGCAAATCTGCAATTTTTTGGTGTGCATTTTTGCACAACTTCCCCATACAGGACATGCATACAAAATAATAGACTGGAAAATTACTTTCACTAAAATAATCTTATTCTCATTGCTAAATTTTGAGTTCCTATTAAGCAACGCATAAAGTAAGTTTTTTGCAATATTGAACTTATTTATAATGTTGCTAACATGGTCGCGAAAAATTAGTTTTTTATCTAGAATAACACCGAGATACTTAACATTTCCAGACCAAGGAATACTAAAGCTTCCTAGTTGGAGCTGCGAGTTAGGATAGTAGCAAGGATTTATTTTTCTTGAGAAAATATATACTAACCAAGTCAGTATGGGTCTGTAAACCTATGTTTTCAGATACGCGGTGATTATTAAAAATATGTTGAGAAAAAATATTCGCCTTATCTGCATTCAAAACAATTGTTTTATTATCCTCAACAAGAGGTGGAATGTAAACAATCTTCTTTTTTAAAAGTTTTGAAATTTTCCAAAAAGGTTTTGAGCATTTATCTAATTTGCTAATTTTTTCAATCCAGACTCTGTTTCTGACTTTTGTTAATTCATCACGAATAAGAACTGTATATCTACTCATAACATTGTAATCTGATTGAAGTCGGTATCTGCTCCACTCACGTCGATAACAATTTCTTATTTTAATAAGGTTAACAATGTAGGCAGGTATTTGAGCACAGTTATTTTTCGGAATTACCTTTGGAACTGATACCCTAACTGCGTTCATTATTTTTGATGTAAAAAACTCGGTACATTCATCCACTTGTGAGATACCTGTAATAGCGTCTAAATTACATGATTGATTACCTAAAGAGGTCCTAAGGCTCGATTTGAAGTGATTCCAATTTGTGTTTTTAAAATCAAAAATTAAATTTTCGCAGAAAGGCACATTTAGCGCAAGGTTAAATTGAACTGGCAGATGGTCTGAGCTAAATTCGTTCAGAGCGATTGGTTGCGAAATAAAAGTTGGAATATTTGATAGTATTAAATCAATGGTAGAAGTATTTCCTCTTGTAGATGCGGGTATATATGTAGGATTGCTGGGATAAGAGATAACAACCGGATATTGGGTAGTGCACTCTGAGAGAATATTTCCACATGATGTAACGTGACGTTACAAATATTATATACTTTTTATACACTAAATAAACTATAATATTAAATAATTGCGATGTATATATATATTCATATTATATCACTTAAATATTCCTACTTATTATTATAAATATAAAGACGTTACAAATATTATATTTTTACACACTACGTAAACTATAATCTATATCTATAAAATAGGATGTGTGTATGTATGTAACTAATGGACTCCAAAACGGCTGGGCCGATTTTGATGAAATTTTCAGGTAATGTTCATCTTGGTACGGTGGGTAACATAGGCTATATTTGGACCCGATAGGTGGCGCTGGGGTGGACTTATATCGAAAATTTGAATTTATGGACCAATTTAACTGAAATTCAGAATGTATGTTTGTTTGATCATAAGAAAATAATTTGTGTATAAATGGACCCAATAGGTGGCGCTGGGGTGGACTTATATCGAAAATTTGAATTTATGGACTAATTTAACTGAAATTCAGAATGTATGTTTGTTTGATCATAAGAAAATAATTTGTGTATAAATGGACACGGTAGGTGGAGCTGGGGTGGACTTATTTCGAAAATTCGATGGCGTGAAAAATATATAAATACTTTTAATTTTATTTTATAACGAGGGGAGTAGCGAAGCACACCGGGTTCAGCTAGTATTAAATATTATCGATATATATATATTCATATTATATTACTTAAATATTTCTACTTATTATTATTAAAGCAGCAATAACACACAACCGCACTACGACACCAGACCATAGAAACAAACACACGCTACATACTTACTCAATAAAACTAATTGACAACACACAACCGCACTACTGCATAAGCCACTAATTAATACGCACACCACCTATCTATGCATAGCCAGTCAGGCCAAAGACAAAACTGAACGTATAATTCCCAACTGGATTTCTGTCCATATCGAATAAAAGGGCGACACAAAACCAACCAAAGAAGCATTACTTCAGGTAAGCTCGAAGTAGTAACTCTATGGCGAGCCAGCTTGCTGGCTCTTCCCTTAGAATCTCTGCTTGAGATGTCGCACTTGCGGTGAGAACCAATACTTGGTTCATCCAACGCAGTCGGCATACTCTACATTTTTGGCCACAGTGACTCAATGGCGAGCTAGCTTGCTGGTTCTTCCATTTGAGTCTCTGTTTGAGATGTCGCACCGGCGGTGAGAACCATCTTTGGTTCGTATAACGCAGTCGACATACTCTAAGGGGGGGTTTGCTTGGGTTTTGGCGCCGGAACTAGATGGCGAGCCAGCTTGCTGGTTCTTCCCTTTGAGTACCTGTTTTAGACGTCGCACTTGCGGTGAGAACCAGTCTTTGGTTCGTCCACCGCAGTCGGCATACCTTTATTAAATTGTTTATTGATTATATATACAGGGTTGTCCATATTCGAAGCGCCCATCTGGCAACACTGTAACTTTCCGCAGTGATGCCAAATCGACTAATGACATACCGCGTTTGAAGCGTCATTCCAAGCAAATGTTTACAATGGAACAGTACACGCCACGCGAACGCTCTAAAATTGTTGAAATTTACATTCAACAAAACAAGTCAATAGTGAAAACTCAACTCAAAGAGCGATGAAGCTCATTTTCAGTTGAACGGAACGGTAAACAAACAAAATTGCCGTATTTATGCCACTGAAAATCCACAAGAGATTCAAGAGGTACCTCTTCACGATGCAAAAGTCACTGTTTGGTGCGGCGTTTGTGCTAAAATGCTCGTTGGGCCGTTCTTTTTCGAAGATGATAATGGCCACAGAGTTACTGTCAATCAGGAGCATTATCGCGATATGATAAACAATTTTTTCATGCTAATCGTTCGTCGAAAGCGTATCAGGCACTACTGGTTTCAACAAGACGGCGCGCCACCACACACAAGCCGCACTACAATCGATTTTTTGAAGCAATTGTTCCCTGGCCGTTTGATGTCAAAAAATGGTGATTTCGATTGGCCGCCAAGATCACCAGATTTAATGCCTCCAGACTTCTTTTTGTGGGGTTATTTGAAATCAAAGGTTTACGTCAACAAGCCAAAGACCCTAGAAGAGCTGAAAACCAACATCCGTCAAGAAATAACCGCCATTCCCATCGAAATGTTGAAGAAAACCATGGAAAATGCTGCAAAACGGGCACAATATGTCGTAGAGGCCAATGGCGACCATTTACGAGATATCATATTCAAGAAATAATGTTAGCAAATCTACTTGAACCTAATTAAATGATATTCATAACGAACAGACAAAAAATTGTGGTTTCTTTGATTTATTTAAAAATAAAATGAGCGCTTCGAATATGTGCATACATTTCATATATGATGAATTTCATTTAAAAATCGAGATAAAACTGAAATTTTGAACCCGACCACCTCAGATATCGATGAAATTTTGTTCATAGCTAAATTTGATCAATACAAACAAACTCTCATTTTTAGAAATGACTGTTTTGCGATTTTTTGGGCGTGGCACAGTGGGAAAGTTTTCGAAAAAACGCGAAAATGGTCAAAAAGAGCTCATGGACAACCCTGTATTTGCATGGTGCGAACTTCATAGAGGTTTTTCCACCATGATTGTCTCTAAAAATATTAAATGTGAGCATAACTTCAGGGGCCCTGGCAGGATTCACCGATTCACCGATTTACCGATTACTGAATACCGATCTTCGCTTTAGGGGCCCTGGCAGGATTCACCGAATTACCGATCTACCGATTACCAAATTACTGATTACCAATTCACCAATTTACCGATTACCGAATACCGATCTTCCGATTACCGAATTACCGATTACCTATTCACCAATTCATCGATTTACCGATCTACCGAATGCCGATCTACCGATTACCGAATTATCGATTGCTAATTTTTTATTTTTTATTTATTTATTTACTTGATTGCTAAACCTTAACAGGTTTTATAGCAAATTTAAAATTATAAAACAAGATATTTAATACAATTCAAAAATATAAAGTATGATTTTGAATGAAATAATGTATTATTAACAAACTAAAAAGTTTTAGTAAATTGCTTAAAGTATATAATTTTATTAAAGTATAAAAAATAATAGAAAAAAAGTTAAGTAAAAATCGATAAATTCAGACAGCATAGCAGGGTTGCGTTTTCAAGACAAACAAGGTCAAGTCAGCAACAATTTTTGTATACGGCGGAGTCGTGTGATAAACAAGGTCTCATACCCAATAAAACACCACTCCAATAGGTATATATATCATATATATCGTTCC
Source organism: Dichetophora obliterata (assembly GCA_963920525.1). Lineage (NCBI taxonomy): Eukaryota > Metazoa > Arthropoda > Insecta > Diptera > Sciomyzidae > Dichetophora > Dichetophora obliterata. The sequence goes on along the minus strand of OY986436.1, from coordinate 150,509,570 downwards.
GTCTCCCTGAAGCCGGTGAAATCCTGGCTTGACAGGGTGGTTACTCGACAAACTAGGTCAACTTCACCAAACCAATTTTCATAAAATAAAGAAAACCAGTTGCGAACGCAGGCACCAAGACAAACTAGGTCTTATCGGCCACTCATATTAATATATTACAAATCGATCTAACGTAGTGTTTCAAAAGGTAAAAAGACACCAAGACACCACGGTACCGTCGACAAGTGTAGTTACAATTATCATGAAGATATGAGGCAACTGAAGATCCCAGGTTTAGGTCCATTCAGATTACTTAGATGTTTATCCACCAAAATTTTCCATTTTACGCTTAAGTCCATTTATCCATTAGATTGTTATATTAATGAGTTTACAAATCACCAGATGCATCAGATATATGTTTGAAAGAACTTTACATAATCAACGATGGTACTGCAGGTAATCTATAATTTTATGTTTGATTGAGTCCATGGATTCGCTTAAGGATATAACATCAGATACAAAATTAAAATCACCGCAAGCGCTTCTAAGAGGTTCATTTTGCAAATAATTAGTTCTACAAAAGTTCATGTGGAGTAACTCAAAAGATCTTCTAGGACGAAGAGGAATATTAAAATATATTTTACTCAATAAATATGGACTGTTGACATATCCATGTAAAAGTTTTGTAATCCAACAAGCATTTATCATAATTCTCCGATTTTTTAAAGAAGGAAGATTTAAGAGTTGTAACCGATATTCATAAGGTGGTAAGTGAAAATCAGTATTACAATAAAGATAGCTTAAGCAAAACAAAAGAAATTGTTTCTGCACTGATTCAATGTCGTCTTTGTAACAACCGTATCGTGGGCACCAAACAACTGAAGCGTATTCTTAGATAGGTCGCACTAGGGAAGTGAATAAGGTTTTCGTTATGAAAGGATCATTAAACTCTTTTGCCCAACGTTTAATAAATCCTAAAGTACTATTTGCTCTATTTATTATTTTATTTACATGAATATTAAAGCGTAGTTTAGGATCCATTGTTACTCCAAGATCATTGAAACTATCTAAGGACTCCAATGGATAACCACAAATTTTGAAGGTACATTTAATTGGTGGTTTGCGCGAGAAAGACATATGCATGCATTTCTTCATGTTGAGGTTCATACGGTTCGTTTTGCACCAGTTATGTCGGCTTGCAAAAATACAGCGTCATTATCATTTTTAAAAGAAAGGAAGAGTTTGACGTCGTCAGCAAACATTAAGATGGCAAATCGTTTATAAAAAGTAGAAACAGAAGAGGCCCAAGATGACTTCCTTGAGGTACTCCTGAAGTAACAGGAAACTCGTGTGATTTCTTGACCTTAAGAAGAACAGATTGTGTTCTATTGCTTAAGTAAGATTCAATCCACTTTACCAACGGTATAGGAAATCCAACAAGATGTAATTTTAAGATCAGTAGTTTGTGATTTACAACGTCAAAAGCTTTGCTAAAATCCGTGTAAATAACATCAGTCTGCTTGCCTTTTCCAAAGTTTTCTATAGTTTTTGATGTAAATTCGAGAAGGTTAGTAACAGTGGATTTTCCAGAAAGCAATCCATGTTGGAAAGGAGACATTAAAGATTTAACGCTATGCGATAGTCGTGATGTAACAATTTCCTCTAAAAGTTTAGGCAAAGCGCTCAATTTTGCGATGCCACGGTAGTTATCAATTAAAGACCTATTTCCGGATTTATGCAGCGGAATGATAAATGAATGCTTCCAGGCTGCAGGAAAATAGCAGGATTTTAATGATGAAGTAAATAGTAAAGAGATTGGAGTTACTAATTCTTCACAGCAGTATTTTAATATACACGAAGGTATGTTATCAGGACCACTTTTATATGATGTTTTAATATTTTTTAAAAATGATAAGACTGTGTTTGTGTCAATTATTGGGAAATATATATCCCCAGATTGAATATTGAAAGGATAACTTAAATAATCATAGGACGATGATGAATAAGTCGACTTGAAAAAGTCAGCAAAAAGATTGCAAATACTATTATCATTATCAGACTCAACCGAATTATACTTCATAAAAGAAGGATAGGAATCAATCTTGCGTTTTGTGTTAACAAAGTTCCAGAAGGATTTAGCATCAGATTTGATGTTTAATTTTACTTTTGTTAAGTAGGTATTATAGGATTGTTTGCATAACTGTTGATAACTGTATTTAATCGAGGTATAGCATCCAAAATCGCATATGTTATGTGTTTTTTGATATTTTTTATAGTATTTAGATTTCAAATTCCTCATTTTTCTTAATTCATTTGTATACCATACCGGACCCGATGTCAAGGAGGCTTTCCTTTGCGGAACAGCTTTAAGAAAACAATCATTGAGCGTTTTATTAAACGAGAATCAAGAATCTGAGAAGATAAACTATTTGTATTAATATTTAGAATAGAATTCCAGTTTATATTAGACAAGTTATTCTTCAAAATCACATAGTTTGTTTTTTTAAAGTTTAACTCAATAGGTGGTTGAGAATCATAATACTGCACAGATGGTTTTGGAATATTTAAAATAATTTCTAATGTTGGATGATGAGAATCTTCGGGTGTAACCAGAGGATCTGATTTAGACACAGAAGCGATATTGCTTCTAATCCACCGATTAACCGAATACCGATTTTGCCGTCAGCTGGACCCACAACCTCCGACCATTCGACCGCCTACATTCACTTTTACCCAAACTACTGACGTCATGCTGCATTAAGTATTTTTAAGGAGAATATATCAATAAAAAACAAAATTATAATATTAAACCAACACCGACTGCGTTCTTATTTGATGAAAGTTTGTGGATATTTCACTCGATCCTGGCAAGGCTGTGCTGACCTCAGCCAGAAGATAAAACCACTATTACAAATGGCGCCCGAGCAGGGACCAAACTCCAACGCCGACTGTGGAAAAAAAATCACCAGCTACCCACGACGAAGGAGTAGGTCAAACGCAAAATAATATTAATATGCAGCAGCCGCCTGACGCAACAGCCAACTCTGGCTTTTCACAGTCAAGCAAGGAAACTCAGTATTTAACACCAGACTCAGTCGGCTGGGTATACCTATTAAAAATGGAAATGACCGATGAGTACGAATTGTTAAAAAAGGATGAAGCAAAAACCAGCCGTCAACACTCAACCTTCTATCTAAGCGAAGACATGTCCTACAATAGAAGCACCCACTGTTGGCGATGTAAGCAATATGGTCACCAACGCCATCATTGCAAGAGCACACAGAAAATACTCGTTTGCTCTTATTGTGGCAAAGAGGGCGTCTTCTCAAATTCTTGCAAATGTACCACTTCTGACGCCACTGCATCAGCAGAAAGTATCAAAAATCGATTCTACGTTGAAGTCAACATATGCGGTTTGAGAACCCTAGCTCTCATAGACACTGGGACAACCCTGACATATATCAATAAAACGATGCAGGAACATTTGTTAGCAAAAGGCGTACACCCACAACAATACATGCATAGTGTTCAATTGGCTGACAATACCAGAGTAACGTGTAGTGAGGTTTTCCCTATCGAAATTGAGTACAACAAACAAAAAACCCAGGTACTCGCGTCTTGTCTACCCACCTTGGCCGAACCAATAATTTTGGGGATGGATTTCTTAAATTACCGAAAGATAACCATCACGTTGGATGGAGATAGCCTGCTAGCCTCATCACACACCGTTGACTCAACTGTATTCCACGTCAATACGCTAACGAGTAGAGAATTCCTTACTTACGAACCAGCAGCATCTAAAAGAATATCACCAGAGACCAGAAAAAACCAACGATTAACCGGGAAAGTTTTATTCTTTTTTTTATTTATTTTTTGGTTCATTTTATTATTTCAGTATTTTTGCTTTATTTTATTTTGGTTTATTTGCTCGATTAATCAATTTCATTATCATTTTTTCCCAACTCCTTTTTTTCCCCTATCCCATGTTCTCACCTCATACTCTCAATTGCATGGGCCATTGTTAATCAGTCTTCTTCTCTGTTTCGTTTTTAGACCCTCAAGATGGAACGCAAACTAACGCGACCAGTCGCGCCAGGCAAAATCGCTGCAGTACTGCGCCGAACAAGTAAACCTGTGGTCCATGTGAAAATTCTCAACGAGACGCAAGCAGAATTATCGTGCTTACACTACAAGAAAAAAAGAATTTTCATCAACAGGCAACTGACACAGATCCAGATTCTACACACACCCTGAAATATCACCACCTACCTATAACTATTATTGTATTCACCGTTATTTAACAATATTTTCTTTTCTCCCTTTTTCCCTTCCTTCCTTTTTTTTAAATATCTTAAATCTTAAATATCTTTATTTATTTATTATACATAAAGAAATCCTCCTAAGTGGGGGGAGACTGTAACGTGACGTTACAAATATTATATACACTAAATAAACTATAATATTAAATAATTTCGATGTATATATATATTCATATATCACTTAAATATTCCAACTTATTATTATAAATATAAAGACGTTACAAATATTATATTTTATACACTACGTAAACTATAATATTAAATATTATCAATATATATATTCATATTGTATTACCTTAATATTTCTACTTATTATTATTAAAGCAGCAATAACACACAACCGCACTACGACACCAGACTATAGAAACAAACACACGCTACATACTTACTCAATAAAACTAATTGACAACACTCAACCGCACTACTGCATAAGCCACTAATTAATACGCACACCACCTATCTATGCATAGCCAAGCAGGCCAAAGACAAAACTGAACGTATAATTCCCAACTGGTTTTCTGTCCATATCGAATAAAACGGCGACACAAAACCAACCAAAGCAGCATTACTTCAGGTAAGCTCGAAGAAGTAACTTGGTTCATCCAACTTGGTTCATCCAACGCAGTCGGTATACTCTACATTTTTGGCTACAGTGACTCAATGGCGAGCTAGCTTGCTGGTTCTTCCCTTTGAGTCTCTGTTTGAGATGTCGCACCGGCGGTGAGAACCATCTTTGGTTCGTCCAACGCAGTCGACATACTCTAAGGGGGGGGTTTGCTTGGGTTTTGGCGCCGGGACTAGATGGCGAGCCAGCTTGCTGGTTCTTCCCTTTTAGTCTCTGTTCGAAACGTCGCACTTGCGGTGAGAACCAGTCTCCGGTTCGTCCAACGCAATCAGCATACTTTTGTTTGTTTTTTGTTTATTTTATCTCGGCCGCAGTAGCTCAATGGTGAGCCAGCTTGCTGGTTCTTCCCTTTGAGTACCTGTTTTAGACGTCGCACTTGCGGTGAGAACCAGTCTTTGGTTCGTCCAACGCAGTCGGCATACCTTTATTAAATTGTTTATTCATTATATATATTTGCATGGTGCGAACTTCATAGAGGTTTTTCCACCATGATTGTCTCTAAAAATATTAAATGTGAGCATTACTTCAGGGGCTCTGGCTGGATTCACCGATTCACCGATTTACCGATAACTGAATACCGATCTTCGCTTTAGAGGCCCTGGCAGGATTCACCGAATTACCGATTTACCGATCTACCGATTACCGAATTACTGATTACCAATTCACCGATTTACCGATCTACCGAATACCGAATACCGATCTACCGATTACCGAATTATCGATTGCTAATCCACCGATTAACCGAATACCGATTTTGCCGTCAACTGGACCCACAACCTCCGACCATTCGACCGCCTAAATTCACTTTTACCTAAATTACTGACGTCACGCTGCATTAAGTATTTTTAAGGAGAATATATCAATAAAAAACAAAATCATAATATTAAACCAACACCGACTGCGTTCTTATTTGATGAAAGTTTGTGGATATTTCACTCGATCCTGGCAAGGCTGAGCTGACCTCAGCCAGAAGATAAAACCACTGTTACAATGAATTGGCACGCAAAAACCCCCAAGACCTGTGTCTGCTATTTAAGTCTCCACAAATAAGAAATTTATCACGAGTATTAAGTAATTTTCTCATATCGCTTCTATATTTGTTACGCACATCAGGAGAAACTGCACCACCTGGGAAATAAACGCTGAAAATACTAATTTTAGTGGCATCTCCAAGTGAAAGCTTAAAGCCTATATTTTCTACTACTTTAGTATCAACTTTTTGAATTTCAAATATTTTTACTGTTTTTCTTAAAAAATGGCAACGCCGCCACCTCTCTGATTATATCTATCACATCTAATGCAATTAAAAAGTGGATGAGATATCTTTATACTGCTGTTTAGCCAAGTTTCCGATAGTAAACAAATATCAATATTATTTTTATCTAAAAATTCAAACAATTCAGTTGATTTATTTCGGATACTTCTAGCGTTCCATTATAACGTTTTTAATGCAGACATATAAATTATTTAATACTGTGCAAATACTTAATTGCTAATTGTGCAATAATATTGAATTGTTGTTCTTTTGAAATACATGGTTTTAGTTTTAAAACAAGATCAAAAGTATGTTGCGTGATCTCCTCTGCAGAGAATAAGTTTGGATTTGTTGACTCTTCTTGGGCACAAAGTCCATTAGAATGTCACACTGAAGTTTGTTGCTGCACTGTTGAGCTCTGCACATTAGAATTACGAATTGCAGGAAGAGGAGGAAACTGCGATAAGTTGATGTTGTTGTTGTAATGCTGGTTTTGCTGAGTTGTTGATAATGCTTGGTTTAGATTTTTAGGAGAGCGTGTTTGTCTCTTATTTAAATTGTTTTTTAATTGCAAAAACGCTAATCTGCTCGGGCAAGAGATGTCATTTGCTTTATGTAAACTTCTACAGTTGGCACATTTTATTTTTTCACCCTGCGAGCATTCATTAGTTAAATGTTTACCGGCACAGTTTGCGCACCGAGGCTTGATGTGACATCCTCTCTCACCATGGCCAAACATTTGGCAATTTCTGCACTGCACTGGCTTATTTTTTATGTGACAACTGTATTGAACCCATTGAACAACTGTACGAAAAATAGTTTTAACATTTGCTCGAAGGTCGTTTAATTCACTGTTCCGCTTACGAAGTAAATTAAATAAAGAGTATCAGTATAGTTTTCATATTTTTTTGTTATGCATTTAACTTCTCTGCACTTCAAATTAAGAGTAATTAGCTCTTTTTTAACATCTTCGGTTGATTTGCACTCGAGTCCGTATAGCACCACTTTGAATGGACGATCATTTTTTGAATCGTGTGTAAAAAACTGGCAATTATTTTCTTTTAAAACTGCAATTATAATATTATATGTTTCCATATTTTCACACATTATTTTAGTGCCAATAGACAATTTTTTGACACAATACTTAGTAATTTATTATACACTTTACACTTTACACTTTATTAATATGTTGAACGTAATTGATAGGCTCAAAGATAATGAATACCCGATTGTATTGGGTGATTTCAACTTAAGTAGTGTAAATTGGACTTATTCTAAGGATCTTTTAAGTATGATTCCGAACTCGATGTGCAACAATTTGGAAATCGATTTTTTAGACTCTATATATTCCTTGGGTCTGATTCAAATAAACTCCGTCACAAATAGCTTGAACAAAATCTTAGATCTTATTTTTATTGATAATGAGCTAAATGCCAATTGTGTTGAATCGGATTTACTTCTTTCAAATAATAGTTTTCATCATAAAGCACTTTTAATACAATTAGAAATTCTTATTAATGATACATCTGCCATAGAAGAAGATACTTTGTTTTTGCATTTAAAAAAGCTGATTACACAGCGATATCTACATTTTTATCGAGTGTGGATTGGCGTCTGGGTTTTGGTGATATCTTGTCAGATAATTATGACTTTTTTATCGAAATTATAAATCAAGGATTTACTCGCTTTGTTCCTATTAAAAAGATAAGGAAAAGTTCTAAGCCGGAGTGGTTAAATAAAAGTCTTTCAAAATTAAAAAACCGTATGAACAAATTGTTCAAAAAAAGTAAAATAAATATATCTTTTCGTCAAAACTATTTACAGGCGCGTAGTGAATACGCATCTCTTAAAGAATCGCTCTACAAATCTCACCTTAATAAGCTGGAGTCTGATATTATAGAAAATCCGAAGAACTTTTGGAATTTCTTAAAAAAAAAAGGAACACGAACGGTTTCCCTAAAAATATGTTTTTTAACGAAAAAACTGCAAGTAGCACTTCAGGCGTCACAAATCTTTTTGCTGATTATTTTCAATCGAATTTTTTATTAGACGACGGAGATGACGTGAACTGCCCTTTTTATTATAATGACAACCCTATTATTGATATGGGTTCATTAGTTCTTTCTGATGATGATGTCTTACAAGATTTGCTCACTCTAGACATTAATAAAGGAACTGGTCCTGATAATATTCCCCCAATATTTCTAAAAAACTGCGCAGCTGTGCTAGCCCAGCCATTAGCGCTTTTATTTAATTTATCTTTAAAGACAGGGCAGCTTTTGAATATTTGGAAAGAATCCATTATAGTCCCTATCCATAAGTCTGGCTCTAGGCAAAATATAGCGAACTATCGACCGATATCAAAATTGCCCTTGATCCCTAAATTATTTGAGGCAATTGTCAAAAAACACATTTATGCTAGAATTAAAAACTCTATCTCTGAATTCCAACACGGTTTTGTTAGTGGTAAATCTACTTCTACAAACCTAATACTGTTCTCTCACTTCATTAAAACTGAAATGGAAGAAGGCAATCAAATTGAAGTAATTTTTACTGATTTCGCCAAAGCCTTTGATAGAGTTCAGCACTCCATTATGGTTAAAAAACTTTCCCTAATGGGGTTTCATTCCTCTTTGTTATCCTGGCTGAGGAATTACCTTTCTGATAGGTATCAAGTTGTTTTATTGGTAACTGCTACTCAAAATCTATTACTAACCATTCTGGTGTGCCCCAAGGAAGCCACCTTGGACCTCTATTGTTTGTCTTGTTCATCAACGATCTCCCAAACTTTTTACAGCATACTAACTGTTTGATGTATGCTGATGATGTTAAAATTTTTAATTCGGTTTCTTCAACTTCCGACCATCGACTTCTTCAAATATATTTAAACAATATGATTAAATGGTGTTCAGTTAATAGACTTTATTTAAATGTTGCCAAATGCAACATTATGTCTTTTTATATGAAAAAAGAACCAAATTTTTTTAATTACTCAATCGCAAATAGTAGTCTTTCACGTGTCGAGTCTACATCTGATTTGGGAATTCTATTTGATAGAAAAATTTCTTTTTCGAACCATTACGATTGCATAATTACTAAGGCTAATGCAATGATGGGTTTTTTGAGGCGTAATTCGAAGGAATTTAGGGATCCATATACCCTTAGAACGTTATTTTTATTCGTTTCACTCGTTACATAATGTTTAATTAAATTGGAATTTTATGCCAACGTACGTATCTAGGTGTGCTCTTCTGGGTCTTAATACCTTAGCCTCCAGACGTAAATTTTTTCTTGTTAATTTTGTTCGCGATATAATTATGTCACATTAGACTACGTGCCACTCGCTCTTTTAAGAATATATGCGCCTGAGAGATATTTTAGGCAAAGAGATTTTTTTTTACATTCCGTATCATAGGACAAACTATGGCCGTAATGATCCTATTAATAATATGTGCTTAGCGTTCAATTCCATAAGTGCTCAAATAGATCTCATTCTGAATAGACAAACTTTTAAACAAAATTTATTAAGAATTGTTTAAAATGAATTTATAAAAGTGTAATATTCTTTAATATAATTGTGTTTACATTTTATTAGTTTTATATCATATTTTTTTTATAATTTATATGTTATTACTCAAACTGTTAAACGATTGTTGATAGTTAAAATAGAAATAAATAAATAAAAATAAATAAATAAATAAATAAATAAATTCCAGCAATAGCAAACATTTTATGAATAAAGTCCAATTCTGGATTTAGCACTTTAATCGGTGGTACATAAATTTTCTTAGTTTTTTTTTGTTGCTGTCTCACTAGATTCTTCATTTTCTGATTCGTCATCAGACAATATTTGGAGGGGCCTCCAGTAATTGTTTCTGGAGCTACCACTTATGTTACCGCTTCCAGAGGAAGCTTTTTAGTTTTTGATGAAGATATTTCGTCTTCATTTCCAAAATTAGCACTCCGCTCAGAAATTTTGTTTTGTTTTTTTTTTTTATAAGCGAAAAGAAAAAAACACAAGTACGATAGAGCGAAGGGTAACACGTCATGCGCGATTAACAGCCTAATCGGTACTGTAGCAATTCTTTTTTAAATTTTAAACACCGCACTGAAGTTGTGGATCAAACTTTCGACTATTATGATAGCGCAAAGATTTCAAACATCATTGCTGTCGTCTTTGAAATGAATGGAGAACGGATGGATAGTGCATTGATCATGAGACAAATATTGAGAATGTACAGCATTCAATTAAAAATATAAAAACAAAGTTTTACAAAAAATATTTTTCTAACGCAGATGAAGTATTTAAAGAATTGTAGGGTTAACGTTAGTTTCGTCTGAATGACATATATGTAATTTTCTGAAAAATCACATATTACAACAAATTCTTCTGTTTTTATTGCTTCATTCTGCATTTTCAAATAATCCGCTTGTTTTTTAGCGATGAAATCGTGTGGTACTAGCAAATCAACTTGTTTGCTAAATTCCGATATAAAAACATCTGCTGACTTCTTTATATTTTCCAAATTGGTTTTTTAATCGAAATGCCATGAGAGCCAGTTTTCAAAGACCATTTGAAAACTAATTAACAAACTCGAGAGAGCTTTACGAATGGGCTATAACAAAGGAGTCAACAATATGTTATCGGTTTCGTTCAAAATAGTCTTTTGAAAATGTTGAAGCTGAGTTGATGTCAAAATTTAAAAATGTCAAGATATAACCGGCACACAGTTGTATTCCCATCAATAATAGGGAGAATAAAACTCAACGATATTCAGCTTCAAAGGATTTTTACCATTTTTTGACGATATAAGGCCATATATCAGCTGATCAAACCATCATAACTTTTTTGTTTGGACACCGATTTTAAAATTTTTTGGAACAAAATCAGTTAGATTTTAAGAATCTTCAATATAGCAATCTTGAAACAAAATTTTGTTCACCTTTTTACAAATAAAAGTAAAAAAAAATTAAAAATATTTTTTTCGGTATTTACCAGTTTTCTCTACCAAGGTCAAGTGAAAGGTCATCGAAACTTATGAATAAAATGTTGGTCCTTATAAGACAAACCATTTTACAGAATAAATTTTGCAAATATATTTACCGTTATGAAATTTATAGGCGATAAATTGCCTCAAAATAATAGGTATGTGCACAAAAACTGGAATTGCGAAAAAACATATAAAAGCTGCACATATAATTGTTTTTGACTTAAAGGCAACATTCTTCTTCTAATTCTGGCGTTTTCGGATGATTTGCAGAATTGAAAGGTCAATAACTTTTTAAAGAAAGGCTATAAAAAAAATAAATTAACTTATGTTCTTAGAATTTTAATGGGAGTTTAGCCCAAAAATAAAACAAATCGAAAGCCATGAGACGGACCCGTTTTGCGTTATGCTTGGAATGGTTAATCGGCAATAATTTTTCACGCGGATTCGAAAAAGGGAGTTTTCACTTGTAAGATAGATAATGCTTTAGAACATTTTGAAAATTTTAAATGCAAATTTGTTCATCTACGGCTGATAAACAAATTTACATTAAAAATTTTCAAAATGTTCTTAAGCTTTATCTTAAAATTGAAAACTTCCTTATCTGATTCCGCGAATAATTTTCTATACTATTATATAAAAGAAGACTCACGAAATTTGATCAAGGTTGCTCGGCAACCGCTAAGCCGATTTTGATAATTCTTTTTTTATTCGATGTGCGATGTGGCAAGGAAATGACGATAAGGGGCCATGTTATGGCATCGGTGGAGCTTTTAAACGAAATCCCATGAGAGCCAGTCTTTAAAGCCCATTTGAAAACTAATTAACAAACGCAAGAGAGCTTTACGAATGGGCTATAACAAAGGAGTCAACAATATGTTATCGGTTTCGCTCAAAAGAGTCTTTTGAAAATGTTGAAGCTGAGTTTATGTCAAAATTTAAAAATGTGTAAGCTATAACCGGCACACAAAAGTTACATAGTCGTATTCCTATCAATAATAGAGAGAATAAAACTCAACGATATTCAGCTTCAGAGGATTTTTTAATATATCAGCCGATCAAACCATCATAACTTTTTTGTTTGGACACCGATTTTGAAACTTTTTGGAACGAAATCAGTTAGATTTTAAGAATCTTTAATATGGCAATCTTGAAACAAAATTTTGTTCACCTTTTTACAAATAAAAGTAAAAAAAAATTTATTTTTTTTTTCGGTATTTACCAGTTTTCTCTACCAAGGTCAAGTGTAAGGTTATCGAAACTTATGAATAAAATGTTGGTCCTTATAAGACAAACCATTTTACAGAATAAATTTTGCAATTATCTTTACCGTTATGAAATTTATAGGCGATAAATTGCCTCAAAAAGATTAGGTATGTGCACAAAAACTAATATTGCGTAAAAACATATAAAAGCTCAATCATAAAATTCTTTTTGACTTAAAAAAACATTCTTTTTCAAATTTAAAAAATAAAAAATCGAAAAAAATTACGCGTTCTTTGAGAAATTAGTAAATCAATTTTTTTTAAAATATGTTGGCAACCCTAACATTCAAAAATTTAAAATTTATACATTTTTTCCAGAAACTATTTTCCGATACCCTTCTAACGGTACCTCATTTATAAAAATTGGATTAAAACTAACGTAGATACAATTAATACAAAATTTTCTAATTCTGGCGTCTTCGGATGATTTGCAGAATTGAAAGGTCAATAACTTTTTAAAGAAAGGCTATAAAAAAAATAAATTAACTTATGTTCTTAGAATTTTAATGGGAGTTTAGCCCAAAAATAAAACAAATCGAAAGCCATGAGACGGACCCGTTTTGCGTTATGCTTGGAATGGGCGATCGGCAATAATTTTTCACGCGGATTCTGAAAAGGGAGTTTTCACTTTTAAGATAGAAAATGCTTAAGAACATTCTGAAAATTTTAAATGCAAATTTGTTCATCAATGGCTGATAAGCAAATTTACATTAAAAATTTTCAAAATGTTCTTAAGCCTTATCTTAAAATTGAAAACTCCCTTTTCCGAATCAGCGAATAATTATCTATATCTATACTATTATATAAAAGGAGACTCACGGAATTTGATCCAGAATAAGCTCGGCAACCGCTAAACCGATTTTGATAATTCTTTTTTTATTCGATTCCTATAATAATTTAGATTGTCATAGCTTACCAAGGTTTTCAAAAAATGTTTTCTTTAATTATTACAACATCACGCATTTTATTTAATGCTTACATTCAACCAGCAGCACATTACAACAGCAAACAAAGCTTTCCTCTCTTTGTCGTGAGAGCTTCTCTTAATATAACACGGCAGTAGTGTTGCCAGAAAAGCGAATTTTTCCCGTTTTGCGGGAATTTTTAACCCAAAAGGGATAACGGGAATAACACTCTTAAAAATGGGGAAAATGAGGTTGACAGCGTTTTTGTGCAAAAAAAATTAATTCGTCTCGAAATCAACAAATTATGTTATGAATTTTTTAACATCTTGTATTTAAATACATTTTCAAATTATCTGAGTCATCTTGAGTTTTTATTTAATTTTATTACTATTTGTATTAGCCCGTGTATTTCCTTTAAATTAATTTGGATTGTCATCAGCTGTAAGCTTAAACGTAATTTGTTCTGTCTAGCTTCATTTGATTTATTTCCTTGGCTAACTATGTAGGAATAATGGGTAAGTAAAACTGAGAGCATTTACAAAATTTAATTTTTGGGACGAAGGCGGAGTACTTAGACTTTTCGCATTTGTTAATCCTATCGTTTTGGAAAACAACACGTATCCTCCTTGATACGACCACGTTGTGTTTCTATTTTCCTTATTAATAAAAAAAAATTTTTTAAATTAATCTCGACTAAGAATATAGGCCAGTGAGAAACATTAACTCATTAAATATACTAACACAATATGTTCAAAATATATAGCAAGTGACGAGTTCCTAAAATTTAAAATTTGATATCGTAAATTTTTCTTTTCAGCATAACGGTGCATGCGCTGAAAGTTTTTTCTGCCATAAATTTAAATAAAACTAATATTAGAAATCGGTTAGACAACCATATAGTAAATGGTATTTAACACACCAAAATACATATGAAAAATCAAAATTGCGTAGGATTAGAAATCGAAAGGAAGTTTTTGCAGTACAAGTAATATGTAAAAGTAATAAATGTAATACATTCTTTTGAAGCATATTTTTAATTCATAACTAAGGTTTGTATTGTTATGGTTTCTATTTTAAATAAAACACTTAATCTTTGAAAAAAAATTAAAACACGGGAAAATGTTAAAGGAAGAACGGGAACAACTTTTGCTAAAAATGCTATATTTCAGACGAATTTGGTCGTATAAGGCTACAATTTTATAATTTACTTTGTGGTACTTTCGCTAACTTTACTAAAAATGGGCATGATCCACTTTTACGTCCACTTTTCGGGGGATAAGCGTGGAGTAAAGCAAAGTGCACTAGCTTGGTTTAAGCTAAATGGGGCTGAAATTCTACGAGTCGATTTGTTTCGAGTGCGAGATGGTTTAAGTGAAAAAATTATGCCACACCCTCATTACCCCCCAACATGGACTAAAACATGGAATTATGTTTATAACTTTGGAATGGTTTGAAATATTTTAAAAAATTTTTAACAGAAATTATTTTTTGAGCTTTATTTATAAATTTTTTTCACGGAAATACGTTTTTAAGCTGTAGAATATTGTAAAAATTATAACAACATATTAAGCAAACTAATTTTCATCTAAAAATCATAGGAGGAGAAGGATGGCCCATGATTTTTAAAGACAGAAACTGTTTATGTGTTAAAATGGAGCAATTTTTGTAGATAAATGGTTTTATATAAAAGAGTAGGGAAACTAAAAATGAAAAAAAAAAATTTACACCAAAAACAACTTTTGGCCTATTTTTGAGAACAAATTGGATATTTTAGAGGTTATTTGAAAACAATATAGAACATTGCATTGGTGACGGTAACGGAAGACCTTTTTTAATTTTTCCAATTTACTTAAGTGAACTTTCAGACAAAGAAAATTTGATGAAAATCGATTTAAAAATGGCGCAAAACTTGAAATTTCAATCGTTTTTTTTTCATTCTGATTCTTAAGAAAATGCGTTATACTGAGATGCGTTATAGTTTTGAGATATCGCTATAACTTTGATGTCATAATAACGGGATTTTTTAAAATAATTCTATCTGAACAAAATCTTTCCGAAAAACTTTTATTTACCGTTATTTTTATTAATCAACGACTTTTCATACAAAAATACTTTGCACTGAGAAAGTCCATAGTTTTCGAGATGTCTCCAAAAGTTTCATGTCATGAAAACCAATTTTTTATTAAATTTAAGAAGAATATACTTATGTTCGGAATCTATATTAAAAAAATTACATTTTTGATTACAAATTTTTAAAAATGTTTACCCAATTTTTTATAATCCTGTTATGCAGGAGTTTTTCAAAAATCAAAAAACAAAAAAAGCCAGGCAAATTTATATCATCATAACAATTATCGTTAAAATAAGGTATTCAAATAAAATAAAGTAATCTTTTTTCTTTTTTTTTTTGGATTCGCCCGGAGGTATGAAATCTTCCAAAAATACGTATACCCGTCCTATACGCATGCACGATTCACATTCTAAAATCTGCCCGAATCATCCGGGACAGACAGAATGCACCTACTTACTAAAACATACCCCCTATTGGCAATTAGGATTTTCCACTAAGCACATTAATTGGCTTTTCAGCGGTATTTAAAAATTGAATATATATAAACACGTATTTAAGTATACTTGATTCTATATAAATAAGCAACATCGAATTAAATTATAGTAATTATCAATTTAGGGTACCCGAAAAACAATCAAAAACACTAAACTCATTTTAACTGGTTTGCGGCCATTGTCCAACCCATGGACCTACGTGGAAATGAGATAAATCTCATATCCGCTAAACCAAAATCCCAATTAGTTGGATATGCATTTGGGCTAACGCAGGCATAAACTTGTATGGAAAAGAGATATACTCTGGCACACCAATCCAGGTGATAGTGTGAGTTCAGTCTAATTTCAAATCAGGAAACCACGTGAGCATGTAAATCCCAATTCGATTAAAAATTAAATTATTGAATAATTAAAAAGTAAGTTTTAAAAACGATTCATATTTGATGGTGCTTACTTTATAAAACATAATTTCGAGACAAAAAAGGGAAACAGAACAATCTCAATTACCAATATTATATTGTTATAAAACTGCGCTAGGTATAATAGGATGAAGTTAAATTGATTTAATTATTTAAATGTAATATAATTTTCCGTTTTAAGACGTCTACCGAATCAGAAAAATTAATCATGTTGAAGTTATCATTGAAATCACTGCACATATATCGTAAAGGTTCATGAAGAGCGTAATTAGAACTGCACTGACTCAACTTGAAAAACAGAAAATGTCTAGTTCCTCTCCTTTTAATAGTTATACCATTTCTTCATAATTAAACAAAACAAACACAATAATTTTTATATTTTGCATTTGATTTAATGCAACTTAATACTTAAATTTCAAGATTTTTTTGCATGGTATTTTATATTTTTATCGCAAGCAAAGCAACAGGTATTTGCTAGTATAATAATAAAGTGAAATCAGTTAGAAATATTTTAGTTAATTTCCTTTCCTATACTTTCTACAACTGGAGATATTGCACTCTTATTCTTTATTTTTTATGGGAGGTGGGATTCTAAATCTTTTATGGGAGGTAGTGAACAGAGGGCGTGGCAGATCTTGATAAAAATTTTATAAGATAACTATGTAAATGCTGTTTCTAACAAAATATTCCATTTGTTTTTTATACATTTTACAACTTGAGATGTTACACCTTTTTTTTTTAATTTTTTATGGGAAGTGTTTGAAGGGCGTTTCCGGTATTCATTAAAATTTGTGTGACATTTCATATTTATCATATAGTGACACATGCTAAATTTCATGTACCTACAATGACTCATTCTATTTTTGTCCCTCAACTCATAGGCCTCGTTGCTCTGTGCGTAGTCCAAATATTTTCCAAAAATTTTTATCCAAACCTGTACTAAATTCAAAACCAAAGCTGCATTAAAATTAAATTTTATTATTTTACAAACACAAGATTTTAAACAAAACCTGGTGTAGACTCAAGGGCGTCCGCAGGATTTGTTCTAAGGGGGGAAGGCACAAAGGCATAAAGGAGTCTAGAATGCACAGAATGAAAATATAACCTATAAAATTCTATTTTCTGAGATTTTTGGTACTAATTTTGTTATCATGATACGCTGGCTTACACACGCTTGAACACATAAGAAAATTAAATCTATTTCAAAGATGCGTTAAAAATCTTTCTCGTATCATGCCCGAACTATTTTTCAATTTTATTTTATTTTTAAGTAATTTCAAAAAATTTTTTCTTAATAAATATTCTTAGCAATTTATTAAACTTAATAATGTGAGATCTCCTTTATCCTTAAATAAAATAATATTTCTATTTAGCCCCCAAGTTACTAAAATCGAGTTTGGAGTTTTTAAAAAATGTATTTTATTTTAATTCAAAAGTATGAATAAATATATAAAGATGTACATGTATAGATGGGTTTTGGGCTCCATTAATTTTCCAAACATATTCCAGACCCTCTGGAACTTGAAATTTCAGTCGTGCAAGGCTTGATTTTGAATACTGGATGTAATATAAGCACGAGACGCGAAAAAATCCAGAAAACTCTCAAAATAGGTGGACGCCTGTTAAAACGTAAATTTGAAGAAGTATAAAATAAATGTTTCCAATCGAGTTTCCTATTTAAATTCAAGTCATAAAAAAACTTTTGACCATAATATATTCTAATGTAAAGCGTTTTCTTAACAAGAATTCGCAATCAGATTTTCGCAAAAATTAGCACTTGATCTAAAATAGCCTACCTTATTCAGAATTTCCTAATAATTTTTTTTGGTTTTGAATTAGAAGCTTTCCCCTCGCCTAGATCGCTGGAATTTTCTCAGATTTAAATGCTGCAAGATTGTTAACATTTTTATTAAGCTTACGTAAAACTAAAAAGATATTGTAATGGGAAAAACGATTTTTTAAGTCGACTTTTGGGAAAACATTTAGTTTTTAAATTTATTTTAGTTCGTTTTCATCTTGTGTTTAATTACTTTAAAACAATAATTTGCGTATCGCCTAAATTCATACGCGTTATTGGCTTAAATGCCATCTGTTGCTCCGTAAAATGATCTTCGCCTAATATCATTCTTTATCATTCCTCAATTTCTCGTACGAATATCTTCGTACTTTCGTACGGCCCCGTATTATTTAGTTTTAGTTGAGTTTAAAATATTTACAACCGAAATCTTTTAGCCTGGTTTGTTGAACAACTACCAAATGTAAGGAAATGTATGATTGCAAGGTGGCCGTAGTCCACTGAAAGAGTACGTGGCCCGTAAGCTAAAAAACCGTGGTTCAAACCCCAGTTCAGATAGAATTTTTTTTTCGTTATTAGTAAATGTAACAAATGTATTCGTACAATATACATTTTTTTTTGTACGAATACGAATAAAATATTTGTAATATGTACAAAACTTCGTCCAATCTACAAATCCTATTTAATAAAACATACTGTTTAAAATTGCATGCATGGTCTATCTCAGCTTCTTTTATAAATTTACCTTAAAAAAGTATTTTTGAGTTCTCTTCAAAATATATTAACATATATAATGATCGTCATATAAAATCAGAAAAGCCGTAAGTTGCAATAAAGTCAAAGTCGACTTTTTGATTGGTTATTAATGCACCTTATCACAATACATGTTCATGCTAAATTTTATACTCCTATAACTAAATACGACGTTTTTATTAAAAAAGTTCTAAAATTCCTAAGTTTGAGCGCAACTTACAATTACAATTATAATTTAGAATGTTTTTTTACTCATATGTAGTTCAGAAAACTTTAATTTTTAGTACCAGATTTCCAGCCGTGTAAAAGGTCGACAAGGATTTCTTAAATAAATATTTTAGCTCTCTGTGTATCGCATATTTTTACTGAATATTTAAATTAAGTTTTTTATTTCTTTTTTATTGTTAATAATATCAGTATAATAAGAATAAGTTATTTTAATATACACAGAGTTAGGTTGACGGATAATCCAATTTTTTAAAAAGTTTACATAACTTATAATAATGAAATACAATTTAATATTATGAAGTATAACTAGAAATAATCATATCAGATTATAGATTATTAGACATAGCCATAGATTAGACATTTATGAAAAAATATTTTATGAAGGAAAAAAAAATATATTTTAGAAATGAATTGATCACAAAAAAGAAATAGAAAAATAGTGTTAGAAACAGAAATCTGGTTATTGTATATGACGATTTTTGCAATTAAGCAAAATGATTTAAAACGGCCTGCATAAAGAAGCTTTTATTTTCAATAGATTTAGGATGACTGGGTAATTCATTCTATAATCTAATGGCATTAAAGAAAAACAGTCTAGCAGAGCTTAGAGAATTAAAGTTAGGTTTTATGATCATAAAACTTCTAGCTGACTGAAAAATTTCAATTTCTTAAAAATAAACATTTTAATTTGATGAAACTGTGATATGTAATCAAACCTATTAAAATTAAAGATGTATCGCTTCGCACTGTGTAACGAGGTGTATGGGATGAGGTACGAAAATAGAAGGAATCATAGTAGGTACATGTAACTCAGCATGTGTCATTATTTCATAAATATTTTCACCCACCTCCCATACAAAATTAATAATAAAAGTGCAATATCTCGAGTTGTAGAAAGTGTAAAAACGGAATTAACTAATTTTTTATTGACTGAATACACAAAATGATAATTTTAAAATTTCATTAATATTTGCCACGCTCTTCACCCACCTCCCATACAAAATGAAAAATAAGAGTGCAATATCTCGAGTAGTAAAAAGTATTAGAAAAAAGAGAACTATTTTTTTATTAAAGTCATTCACATATTTATCATATAACATTTTCATTAAGATCTGCCACGCCTTTTGCGCACCTCCCATTCAAAAATAAGAATAAAAGTACAATATCTCGAGTTGTTAAATGTATTAGAAAGGAAATTAACCATTGTTTTATTAACTACTTTCACATATTTATCATATATTTATCATTTCATCAAGATGAGTCACGCCCTTTGCTCATCTCCCATTGTTGTAGAAAGTAATAAAAAGAAAACAAACTTGTTTATTTTTAACTGGTTTCACTTAAATATTATATAATTATTTTATTCAGATCGGCCACGTCCTTCACTCGCCTTTCACACAATATTCAATGGAGTTTATTAATTAAAAAAAAATTTATTTTAATATATGGGTTTGCTTAAATCTTACGTAAATCTTAAGAATGAGAGAAAATAACATAGAAAATTATTGACTGTCATATTTATTAAATATTTTTCTAAGAGAAGATATTAAAGGATCTGATGAAAGCAGTAACCCACGGAATAGATTTGTATAGCATAGTTCTCAAAAGATTAATGGTTGAAAATGACAGCGTAAAATAAGAGTAAATTGTAACCAAACTTAATAATTCAAGTGAATGTTGTAGTCGCAAAATCTTCGCCCTGGCTGAAAACGATTTTTTTTCGACATTACCTAGCAAAAAGAAGATGCATTAATATTAAAACAAATTTAAATTTTTAGGATATTGATTTGTGTATTATTTACGTAAAAGAATTTAAAGTTTCTATGTATTACTGTATTTGCACAATAAAGCCTTAAATTGAACCCCTTTTTTTAATGTGGAATTTCACCTTGTCATGTCTTTTTTGGTGCAGAATTGGTGCTCATTTTCGTCAATACATTATTTAGAAAAGTAGTCATAAAATCCTTATTTGAAAGTAGTCTGAGACCAAATTTTGGGAAAGTGTTAAGAAAGACATATTTTAACACATACATTTTAAAAGTAAAAAAAATACAAAAATGTTTTTATCTTGAAACTTGAAATTTAGAAAAGAAGAATTGCTTTAGAAAAGTTGTCATAACTTCTTATTGTTATGTATGTAGTCTGAGGCCAAATTTTAGAAATGTGTTCAGAAAGGCATTTTTAAAGACATATTTTTAAAAAAAACAAAATGTTTTTATTCTTTAATTGTATACTTAATATGTATACGAAAATTTTTCTTTATATTTGAAAGTTATGTTTTTTAGCAAAAACTTGCTAAATATATTTTTGCTAAAGTTTCGTATAAGAATTATACTACAATTTTTAAAATATTAAGCACAAAACTATAAAAACGTAAATTTCGTAAGATTTTCAAAGCAGCTACCACAAATGGAAAAAATATAAAATAATCTTTTTAAATTCTAATTTCAAATTCAAGACTCCTAAATATAAATTGGCATAGGTACTTACTTTTACAAATTTATAACTTTTTTAAATACTTAATTTGTCCACCTCGCATGCGTCGCATGATTAACATGATTTACAGGTGTAAAAAATTAAAAATAAATTTGTTGTTAGAATATGGTTCTTTGAGGTCTTAAGAATACAATACCTATACAAATATTCGTATTTAGAAAAAAATATCAACTAGAAAAAAGTTATAACATATATTATATTCGTATGTCGCGTGATATTCAAGAACCTTTAAATCTTTAATCGCGTTTTTCTCGAAACAAGTTTTTTGGAATCGGCTTCTAAGATATCTGCAGCTCTACTTGATTGATTTCGATGAATCTTGATTCATTGTGATCCTTATAGACTCTGCATAGCACAAGACCTATAAAAAGCCAAACAATTTTTCTATTTTTTTTGTATGGCTGAAAGTTTCGGCAAGAAAAAGGTGTTTTTTGTAAATTTTTTTTTTAATGCATGCACCATCGCATTTTCAACTACAACCCTTAACTCAAGAATGAAAGAATGCAGGAGACGAGAAGCCAATTGCAACAATTTTTTAACACGCTAACTTCAACGCCCTGTAGAAAATTAACAACAACTATAAAGACCTACAAAAATTTTTTATTTCCTCATGAATAATTTTTTATTATTTAAAAAATTTGAATCATTAAAATTAATAATACTAGGTAAAAAAATTCATAAAAAAGGTGTTTTTTATAGCTACACACTGTAATAGTACCCTAAATACAATCCTCAGTTAATTCATTGTTAATTTTGTACTCTTACATTTAACCAACTTAGCTTTATAAAGTTCTCGAAAATATTCTCGGAAAATTTTATAATTTTTTACTTTATTAAATTCAGTGCTCTGCGGCAACTCTTTGTAGTTTTGGCCGCTGCTTATGTGAAAGTATTACACTGTGACCCCCTATTTAGGAAATGTTCTAACATTAATACATATTTTTCTAATATTAACAGAACTAAGTTTAGTTCTATATTATTTTAAATAAATATTCTTTGACTAAATAAAAAGAAATAAAACTGGTTTTTTTAAAAAGGCCAAGGCCAAAGCAGAAATTTCATATTTTCTTCTTCATAGACCCCTTTTATATTGGTCAAGACTTGAAGTCAAGTTTCAGAGTTTGTAGGCAATTCGCCGCACATCGGAAGCGACGGAAGGGAAAAAGAAACTTGAAGCTGTACCGGCAATTTTTCGGGTTTTTTCCTGTTCCTTTTGCTATTTTCGCGTTGTTGACAGTGCTTTTTATTTTATTTTTCGCATATCAATGTGAGTTTGCTAGACTTCGGTTGCATTAAAATTGTTTTGCATATAATATAATTTAATTTTGCATTAAATTTTTAGCAAAAACGTTTTGTTAACTTCCATCGTGGTAAAAAAATAAAATTCAGTTTGCAAATTTCTATAAACTATAATTCATTTGCTTGCTACCTATCTCGTTTTATTTTTAGAAAACAAGGAAAGAAGACAAGAACTTGAATTCAAGACTTGAACAATGTGAAAGCTTTCGTCAAGTTCAAAAGAGAACGTCAAAAAAACTTGACTTCAGGTCTTGATCAATGTAAAAGGGGTCATACATACATGCATAAATATACTTTTGTATTTATCTTCAGAACTCGTAGAACAATATTATAATTTAATTTCATGTACAAAAGAGTTCATAAACTGTTCCCCTGCTTGACTGTTCTGTTAAAATGACATTGACAGTGGTGAATATTTAACACCACCTTTTTCAATCAGTATAAGAGTCTACGTTTGCCACAAAAGTTAACAGTATTCGAAATATTACAGTAAACACCACATTGTTTTAGGTAAGCAAGAGCGAGAGGAGGTACTAAGCAAAGACTCTCTCGCACTTTTCTATTGGACAGTTAGCGCATAGCTCTTTTATAATTCTCTATCTCACGGATACGTTCTCTGCGATACATATGACTTTACTTTCGTTGTGTTCGAGACAAATTAAACAAAAAAATTAACTGAGAGTTTGAGTGGTTTTATTTTTAATGTTTCTGTATAGATGAAACGTAAATACATATACACATAAGCGAGGAGAACGGTGTTCAGATATTTGTGAGTTTGGTGTGTGAGATATGTTTAAATAAAAAAACCTAAACAGAATATAATAAAGCGGGTGAAAAAGGCTCAAATTAAAAAAGCAAGCAAATTATGACAAGGTGAGGCGGAGCGAAAAAATTGTCTTCTCAATCATATTTTATTTACTCGGCGATGTGGTTCAACTTTCGTGGCGCAGAGCGTTCTTGCCGTACGCCGATACACACTCATTTGTTTGTAAAGGTCGCACGAAAACACCGTCGGATGTTCAAGGCGGAGTCTATTTAAAAACTATTTGCGCGTTTTCAGCTTTAAAAGTAGAAGCATATAAATCTTTTTAAGATTATTACAATAATATATACCCACATACATTTATTTTAAAGTGTTGTCCCCATCTTTTAACATCTATTATTATATAATATGTACTGTTAATTTATGAATGTAAATGGTGTTAGTTTGCATGTTTATTAAAGTTATTTTAATTTTGCGAAACATGTATTTTGATAAGGTGTATCATAATCAGTCAAAAAATCAATTTTGAATTTTTTGTAGCCTACGGCTTGTTTTATTGCATATGAACATACCTTTATTATGTTTCTTATATATATTAAGCAAATGCAAATTTTGTCCGGCGTAAGGCTTTTTAAGTACAAGTCCAATTTTAATAAATTTAGTATGGTTTGGTAGGCTTAGACCTGTAAATGTGCAAACTGGACTTTTTCTTTCTTAAACATTTATATTTTTTAAGTTATAGCGAGTTTAAGTTTGCATATAATTGTTGTTGTTACGTTGCTTTTTCTCTTCTTAAATTTAGTATATACCTAACAATATGTGAGGTATTTAGCGCCACCTAATTTCACAGCTACAACTATGAATATAAAAATGATACTGGAATAATTTCTTACATTTGAAAAAAGATTTCTAAGCTGTTGGTCGGAAATTTTTTAATTTTTAAAAATTTACACAACAATTTAATAAGAAATTGGAAACTGGTAATGAAACATTTTTGTTAAAGCATTTTTCAACTGGAAATCAAGAAATATTCTTACTCCTGTATATTTAAAATATATTTGGGTATGAAATTAAATATGCTAGCATTATATTGTCGTTGCACATGCACAACATACCTCGTATATTGCAAAAAGGCCAAAATTAATTTCATTTAAATGTTGATCAGTTGAAAATCTTTTCAATAGCTTTGGATTTGATTTTGGCCTTTTTACCACCACACGGGTTTGTTAGTGTTTTAATATTAATTGTATTCTACATAAATGATGGTCTCGTCCTATGGTCTTGTCTTACCAAATTCAAGTTTATGAAAGCCTTCACAAATTCCCACAATACAATTACTATATTATTAATTATTGGTTATTTTAATTTTTCTTTATTAGCTAATAAAGAAAAGAGAGTCCGAATCTGATACAGAACAGGTATCCCTGCAAACGTCTAGATAAGGTGTAAAGATGTCGCTTCAAAAATTATTTAAATATATATTATCAGTCTTATTAAAATATCTTTTTTTCCCACGGAAAAGTCTACCAGGACCAAAATCATAAAACTTATTAAAAACTTATCATTTTATGATACTATCTAAGAGAAAAATTTTCATTTTATTAATTTAAGCAATTTATGTACCACAATGATCAAATCTTCTTCACTGTTTCTCAAATGTAGTTTTTTTTCGTAAATGTTTCGTGTTTGTGTTATTTTGGGTTAATTTTTTGTTTTAGTAAAAATGGAAGGATGAAAAATAGATTAAATTGTTGTTTAATTACTAAATTACGTAATTACTTAACTACTTAATTATTTAATTACCCAATTGAAATACCATGGAAATTTATGTACTGTAACGTCAGTAACGTCACGCCAGAACAAAAAGCTTAAAAAAAACAGAAGATTTTTAATTTTGATCGCTTGGAAAATAAACTTATATTATTTCAAAACCTTCTAAAAAAAATTGTATACAAAAAGTCTTGCCCAATATATAGAGTTTTGCAAAGTTAGTAATCCAAGTCAGAAATCACTTCCGTTTTTTGTAACGTAACGTTAGCACATATTTTTGCTTATATGTTTAGATCCTTAGGGTTAATTGTGTCATTGTTTTTACTTAATATAGTGCTACTTAATTACTACGGAAATATAACTACAGACTTTTTTTTTCTATTTTTTAATATTTATTCGTACAAATCGTTCGTTACGCCTGTTTGGAAAAGCCCATATTCATTTTATATTTTACCCAAATATTATTGACTTCACTTAAGTCAAAGTGTTTAGTTTAAATTTTATTTTAAAGCTACTGTTTATTTTAGGTAATGTTTTTTAAGATTATAATTACATAAGTTAAGCTGAAAATTTTTTTAATTTTTGATTAACAAATATTGATTATTGACCTAAAATATGCGTTGGACACGATTTTTTGGAGCTTTTCATCTAAAAAAAAACTATTTCGGTTCTGCTGAAATTTTTTGAGCTTTTAATCGAAGATTTTTGAAAAATTTTGACTATTACTGAAATGTTAGCTGAAAAACAATTTTTGACTAAAAATCATTTTTGTTAGGTTATAAAAAAGTATTTCTCTAAAATAAAAATTGAACGATTAAAAATACCAATTGTATTTGTTTAACAAGAGCATAATATTTGAAATCGATCCTTAGCATAGTTTTCGAGTAATGGTATCTACCGGTATCAAGCAGCATTTTTCGAGAAAATCGCGTTTAGGGCCTTAGAAGTAGTAAGTAGTTATATTGTTTTGATTGTAAAAAAAATTGATTTTTGTTGATTTTTGTAGGCATAGCCAGGATTTTAATCAGGGGGCTTCGACCAATTATTGTTACATGTATCTAAGAAATAAAATTATTTTATTTATTGACAAAAATATAGAATAAAATTGCAAATGATATTGAATTAAACGCGATTTACCAAAAGCGAAAATCAAAGTATTAATCAGCGCTAATATTCAGCAATGCGATTTAAAATATAATTATTCAGCTTCCCTTTTTTCTCCTGCATCAAATTTCTGTGCACGCTTTAAGGGAATAAAAACGCCCTTGAAAAGATGATTTTAATGAGTCGAACTATGGTATGAACAGCGACACATTTTAATTTTCGGAAGGTAATGTTGCTGGATGAATTGTAAGTTGACTTAAATTTTTGCGTGAAGCAATATTTACTAAACTGGATTATTGGAGGATTGGTCTTTTCCACGAAGTGGCAAGTCGTGAGACTCACAAAAATCTATAACCGAAATAATCGAAGACAAAACTTTTCGATTTTGTTCCAGTAATTTCTTGTTACCAGACAGCATCACTACATAAACAAGCAGGTCCGTAATGAATGCGTGAGCTGCATCTACTGGTCCTATGTGCAACTGACTTGGCTTATACAATACTCATGCACATTTTTATATTTTGTGAAAGACTTTATAACGAGTGATCCTAAAACTTCTTGAACGTTTTTAGGTGGAATGAGGGAACTGTACAAGCAAAGTGCTCCTTTTAATTTTTTTTTAATATATTAACTACGGCCATAGGTTTTTAGCAACTTGTGACAATATTTAAGTTTGGGCCCAATCGCGTCCTTCTTAAAATCGTAGATTTAAGGAGAAACCCAAGGGTATTTAAGCATTTGCATTTTCGATTCTGCTCTCATTGCTACTCAATTTTCTTTTCTTGACTGTATGGTCAATTGATTAGAAAATAAACATAAACCTTATAATTTGCAGTAACTCAATATAAACTTAGAAATTAAAAAATGCACAAAAAAATCCAATCAGAGATGTGCAGCCCGGATTGCAAATATACATATATGTCAGAGTTACCAATCAATTCCAATTAAAGCTTTTTATAAACTTTTTCATTAATTGATAAATGTGTCAGACCTTACACTCAAAAATATTTGTGTATAAATATTACTAATACCTGCATCCATTCTACGAATTTTATTCATAGTTTTCAGAAACTTTAGAATGATACAGTCCCTTATATTCTTTAGTTGTTCGATAAAACAGTAAAAAAAAATTCTGTCTGAGCTGGGGTTTGAACCTCGGCTCTTTAGCTTACGGGCCACACACTCTACCAGTAGGTTACAGTTACTTTGCAATCATACAATTTCTTATGTTCTGTAGATGTTCGACATAGGCTGAACGATTTTGGTTTTCAATTTTTTAAACTCTACTAACAATTCGTAAATTCTACTAACAATACGTACAGTCAGGTCAGCCTACGAATGAATTGTGTCTGAGTTAATAAAAGACGCCCTGATTAAGCAGACAAACAATCTGCGAAATGTCGGCAAATTAATAACTACAATTTGTTGAATTTATTTGTTTTTAAATTATTTTTCTAAAAAACAATAAGTTTTCGGTTAATAAATAACGCCTTAATAAATTATAATAAATTTCTACTAATATTATTTTTCATTCGTAAATAGTACAAAAGCATTAGTAAATACTACGAATGTAATGAAAGAAATTACGAAGTTATTCGTACGAGAAATTTACGAATACTATTATTTATATGTACACAATCATTCGTATGATTGATTTATTTTTGTTTACGAATATCATTTGTATATAAAACAAATATATTCGTAGATACTACATTAGGTACAAGAATAATTTTACGAACTAATTCGTGAAGATATCACAATAAAAATACTTTGCATATTGTACGAATTATTGTAGAATGTACGAATATTTTGATTACTAATAAATTTTTTGAGTGTAGTTTTTAACAAAAAATAAATAAAGATTTTATAAATATTAAAAACTTCACGACTATTTTAATTCTTAGAAAACACGTTTTGAATTTCTAACTTTAACACTAAACGAATTTTTTTCTTACAAACAACAGTCAATTCCCCCCTTGCTACGCCCATGCTAAATACTGTAACATTCAACTTAGGGTAATGAAATTTGTTAAAGCGGTAGTCAGGGATTGCCTAAAGGACCTCTTAAAAATAGGCGGGATTGAATAAACAGGCGTGCTACCTCTACTAAAATACTATATCTTAATAAATATTGATAATTTTGCCATGGCCTTTCTGACATGACCTTGCAAAAAGTGGGCGCAATTAGACAAGGGTGTGTACCTTCAAACACATATTGTTTGTTGGTTAAAATTGATCCAAGGGTAATGTGTTACATATTTATTTGCTTTTTTTTTATTTAATATGGCAAAATATCCACTAAAAATTGCAAAATATATATTCAAATCTGAAAAGTTATCACTTTATCTTGTTTGGCGTTTAAAGCCTTTCCGTATGGGGAAATTGCAGTTCCTCTCCTTACTTCTTTCGGCTCTTCTTAATATTGAAGCTGTAGAATCTGTTTATATTGAAACACAGGCAGTTTATGATTAAATATAAAATCCAAAGCATCTTTTGGAGTGTGCGGTCTTACTACTTATTATTATTTCGAGACTCCGGTTGTTCAAAAGGTGTTTAATTTCAATATGTGAAAAAAGGCCCGAAACAGCTACAAAACCTGTACTAGGGTAAACATTTTGGATTTTTCGGAAGGGAATCTTAATTAAATTTTCTTGTTTAACAAAGGTTTCAAAATATATTAATTTTTGATCAAAATAAGATAAAAAAATCTATCAATATCTATACTATTATATACAATTGAAGTGAAAATTTCAAGCTCCGACTTTACTCCAAAAGTACTGGGCCGATTTTTATGAAAAAAAATTTTAAAATATCATATTTGTGCTACAGATTTATTGAGGGGTACTTTTCATTCGAAATTTTTATAAGAAGTATATATAATGAAGGCATTAAGCTTTTTATAAAATCATCCCAGCTGCCACGTATTGCTTATTCGTTGTCTTTTGAAGCGTTTGTGTTGCGAGAGTTTTAATAAACTCCACATTGCTTTTTTCTCTTTCTCTTCGTGCTCAGCTACACAGCGCAACAAAAAAAAAAAACTGATGAGCCTCGAGTAAGAGCCCGCACAGAATCAAAAGTCGTTACGACCGGCGATCCTCTCTGGTCGCCAGACACAGAGAACCAGTCAAGAATGAAAGCGATTGCGACTGACGATGCAGGGTTGCCTTTATAAAGCATAGTTTTGTTAGCATCTCTTTCTGTTGTTGTGAAATTGCAACAGAAACAAAAAAGAAACGTGAGGGCATAGCAAAAACTATGAAACTGGCTTTGAACATACCAAATTGTTAGCAAAATATGGCAGCACATTAGTAGAACCAGACAAGGTAATATTAGGGTGGAGAGCTGGTGATCGAAACTGTCAAAAGGAAGTTGGCAGCTCATACAAAATCTGCAACCAATGAGAATGCGATAAGAAAGCAAAAATAGGCAAGAACAGCAAAATGGTTGAATTTGACAGTTATGGTCTCTGAGAAGGAGAGCATATTCAGCTCTAAGCATACCTTGTCTATTTCTACTAAGAGCAGCACTAATTGAACTCAGAGAGGAAATTGTCGGTCGTTAGAGAAAAAATAGAATAAATTCTTTAAATTTTATTCTAGCGATAAGATCCCGAACAGAACCAAAGCGGTTGACGGTTGGCGGTCCTCTCTCGGCGAAATACGTTTTAAATTAACGTGTAAATTAATTTTGCTTTGAATTAACACGAATGCAACACAGAAAAAAAACAGAATATCAGATCATAGTAAAAAATAATAAAATAACATTGAACGTACCCAATCTTTAGCAAAAATAAGGCAACATTTAAGTCACTCAGAGAGAGATCCGCCAGCCGTCAAAGAAAAATTAGAATAGATTCTATCATGGAGTTTTCCCGTCGCGCATTTCTACGGCGGTTCCATTTTTGGTGGCTGCATATATTTGTACGTATTTTGTTGCACCGCGAATCCGACAACCGACATCCGCTTTGGTTTTATTTGGGCTCTAAGTCGCTGCGACTCTCACTCAACGATTTCTGTTGTGTGTTCTAGCCGATACACATTGACTGCAACAGACGTCCACCGACAAAACAAAAACTTGCCGTCAGAGGGAAATGTCGCAATATTCTCGACGACTTGATTATAATGAACGCAACAGCGACAGTCTGTATTAAAACATAAACAAACTCTTCCATGTTCGCTTTTGTCGTCTATCAAATTAGAAATAGATTGAAGTCAGCGGCAGCAACAATTGTGGTCGTGTTCGCTCTTTGTTGAGCCGTCTTCAAAAAATTCATCTTTATAAGAAAACTTGCGTTCTATTTTTTGACAATTGGCGTTCGTTGCTTGTCGCAGTCAATGTGTATCGGCTATTCAGCATCGCCGGTCGTTACGACTTTCGATTCTGTTCGGGCTCTAAGGCGAAAAGTGAGATACATATAAATGCAGAGCGGTACTTTACAACAAAACAAAAGAAAAAATACCGTTTTTTTATTTCTTTTATATGTATTGTCTTAACCCAATAAGAGCGACGATACCATATCGCATCACTAAGTCATGTGTCGCAAAACTAACCGTATCACATAAAAATTAGTCAAAATCAAAATTAGGTAAAAAGTAGCACATCTGTGAAAAAATTGTCCCGTCTTTAAGGCGTTAAGGAGATTGATAAATAAACGTCCGTGGCGAAGCCGCGGACAACAGTGGCCTGCTAGTATACCCAGTAGTTCGCGGCATCATTGACGAATTTTTCGTGATGATTTTTTAAAGAAAGTTTCTGCATGAGCTGCTGGACTTAAAAAAAATCATACAAAATATAATGAAAAGCAGTAGTTATCAGCGCCTAACTTTTCCACTCTATTACAACAACTTGAAGATATTCATGATTGTTGCAATTCGCCGAATCGTTCAGAGGCTCAACTTCAACAATAGAGCGCGTGTGTGTTGTTGTTTTTTGTAGTTGTTGTTAAATATAGCGCATAATCAACGATTTAGTGGTTTTTGTTGAAATAGTTGTTGCATTCTTCAAAAAAATATTTTGGGTATCCTTAATGCAAAGCAGCAAAACAAAAAGTTTGCTTGTACGTCTAATTTGCGACTCACAGTGGCTAGAACGATAGTTTGAGCCCTCAAAACTATAAAATGTGCAGTTCCAAATTTTATAAACTTTTTTATTCATAATGAAAATTGTGCAAGGTTTTCAAATTTTGTATCTTATTTTATGAATCTATAGTACTTTTCGAGATATAAAGGTTGAAATTTCGAAGTCATTTGTGATCTGCGCAAGTTTTTCATATTCAGCGTTTTTTAGCAACTTTGGGATGATACTCTGTATAAAACGGTGTAGATTTTTGGTTGCGGTTTCTTTCTAAATACGAATAGAATATCTATAGGATCTAATAACCAACAGTGCCAAAATTATAAAATCGATAGTTGTTCGACTACAATAACTGCATGGAATTAACCCTTAATTTTCACAATTTTTTAACCTTATGTAAGCCTAAAACAAAAGGAACTTAGATGAACAATGAACAGTAAACATGATATCAATCCTAGAATTATTCTCTTTACATCCATTAATTATTATTTCTTTCTCATTTAAAAAAAAAAAAATTATGAGATTTCCTGGCTTAATAAATATCTCATAGTTTATTTATCCGCTCAACGAAATACTTTCAATAATTTTTTAATGCTCTACTTTTACTGTATTTTGATGTATTTTTATATATTTACTCCTGAGGGGTATTTTCCATTTACGTAAAAATCTTAAACTTTTCATAACAAAGTCAAATTTTTTGACCAAAATTCAAAGTTTTTAAAACTTTTGTAAAATCAGCTGTTTAAATGAAAAGTTTTTTTCTCAAAGAATGTAAATAGATGTTTTGTTTTGATTTATTGGCTCCTTTCTCTCATGTCTGTCATACTTTTGAGTCTGTCCCGCTTAAAATCAGCGCATCTCTCGGGTTTTAGAGTTGATTCTAGAGTTGATGACGATGATTTTAGAGTTCATTCAAATAAGTGAACAACATGCTGTTTATTTTGTTTTGCTTTTAGTGTTTTTATTTTTTTTTGTATTTTTTGACATGCTTAGTCGCTTTAGTAAAATTCTAAACACCATAAGCTCTCGACACTTAATTGATGCAGCACACTGGTTGGAAAATTTGCACTTTATACTCACAATTTATTTTTACCTTACATAGAAGACTTATTAAGAAAGTATATATATCTGAAAATTCATAATATAATATTTAAAAATAACAAATTATCTATTTTGCCACAATTTTTATTTATATCACATGGATTTTAAAAATAAACAAGCAAAAAGTATCTCAAACTGTTTCAAAACAACAGCATTTATGTAGGCGAGAAAGCGAAAACCTTTTTTTTGTTGAGTTTGAAGTAGCCCTCCCAAGCACCTTTCTGCTTTTTCAAACAATTATTTATCATTTTGTAGCCACTTCAATGTTCAACACAAAAAAAAAGCCAGAGTGGTATATCTCAACTAAGGCTGTCAATCCCGGGATCCCAAAATAATGGAAACCCAACATTTTTTCAGTCGCATTTAAGAATCGTTTTTAGGAAACTAAAAAACAAATTCCAAGAACGTGATCACAAATAAAGAGTGCAGTAAAAGAAAAACCCAAATCATTTATCCAAATGATACATTGTTATTTTATCTTTGATTTCAGTCGAAGCTTAATCTTTGATCTCAGTAATATCTATGATTTGACCATATCTATGTATATAATACATCTTTAAGTTATTTCTAAAAAAGTTTTTCAGTTACGTTTTTGTTCTATTAAATAATTAATATTCATGCAGTTTTTCAGTACAAAGGTTTTTAATAACTTTATTTTTATTTAGCTGGATAATATTCCAATAATATCTATATTTTTACCATATCTTTGTACAGGGTCCGCCATTTAACGTTTTTTTCAACTAGTGCTTATTTCGTGAATGGTAACACTTAGCTTATGTCTTTTGACAGATAATTATTTTTATCCTTCCGCTGAACGAATATGGTTGTGTATACGCTTGAACAACGCTGGGAAGTATTGCGACATTACTTTGAAAGTGTGCGAAAATTGCGTATGGATTTTGGAAGAAGAGAAGCACCGTCAGCTCCGTATGTTCGTTATCTTGTGAAAAAATGGAAAGAAACTGGCATCCTCATCGATAAACCAAAGCGTGAAAAGCCAAAAGCAGTGCGTACACCCGAGAATATTGCTGCTATGACAGAAAGTGTGCGTGAAGTGCCATCAACATCAATTCACCGTCGTTCTCAACAATTGAACATTTTGGAGACATCATTGAGACGAATTTTGCATAAAGACCTTGGTATGACGCCATACAAAGTCCAATTGGTTCAGGAGTTGAAGCCAACTGATCATCCAATGCGTTTTCGCTTCGCTAAGTGGACCTGCGATCGACTTACAGAAGATGCCGATTGTACCAAAAAATCATCTTTTCAGATGAAGCTCATTTTGATCTTGGCGGGTATGTAAACAAGCAAAATTGTCGCGGCACAGAAAACCCGCACGCATACATTGAAAAGCTGCTGCACCCAAAACTAGTCACTGTTTGGTGCGGATTTTGGTCCAGAGGCATAATTGGAACATTTTTCTTCGAAAATGCGCAAGGAGTAGCCGTTACAGTCAATGGCGATCGTTATCGGGCCATGTTGAACGAATTTTTGTTCATAAAAATTGAAGAGGAGGATATTGGCAATATTTGGTTTTAACAGGACGGCGCTACGTGCCACACAGCCGAAGCTACACTCGATGTTTTGCGCCCTGTTTTTGAAGATCGCATTATCAGCCGCAGAGCTGATGTCGTTTGGCCACCTCGGAGCTGCGATTTGACACCGTTGGACTATTATTTGTGGGGTGCCCTCAAAAATAAGTGTTACGCCGACTAGCCAGAGACAATTGACGCTTTAAAGGACAATATTCGTGAAGCCATTGGTGAAATACAGCTGCACACAATCGATAATGTGCTTAAAAATTTGACCGATCGTGTAGGCTACTGCATGGCCAGCCGAGGCAGCCATTTGAATGAAATTATTTTTCATTATTAACTGGAAGGATTGTACTTTCAAATAAAAAAAGAAATTTGAGAAAATATCCAGTAGTTTTTTTTATAGAATTTTCAAAAAAAAAGTTATTTGGCGGACCCTTTATATAGTACATCTTTAAGTCATTTCTGAAAGAGTTTTTCAGTTATGTTTCTGTTTTATTAAATAGTTCATATTTATGTATTTTCTCAATACAAATGTTTTTAATATCTTTATTTTTTCAAGCTGAGATTAAAATGCAAATTAATTTTTTGATATATTTTATAAAGAAAACTTAGAAAAATTTTCTATGAACTTTTTTATGGTATGAATTTTACTAAATAATTTTGAAAAGAAGCCAACATGTTATTGTCAACATGTTATCATAACACAGGGCAAAAATTTCTTAACGTTGAATTTTTGTGTTCATTTACGAAATGTTGAGGAGTCTCGCTGATAAAATTGTTTAATGTTTCACTGGAATGTCCTGTATTCCATTTCCGAGTGGAAGTGAAATTGAGTAAAATTTTAATTCGATATTTGGTTGTCTAAAGATAATTTTTTTCGTCAATACTATTAATTATATTAATAAATTAAATAAATAGATAAATACAAAACGAAAAAAAGTGATATTTAGACCAGAGTTGTAAATCTCATAGAACTTTTAGCTAACTAACTTCAATATTTCCGTGTGTGTTGTAATTCAAGGAATTATATACATTTCATTGTTGTTGTTTGCTCGCGTCGAAAGCTAGCTATCAATGGCCGCATTCAGCGCAGACAACTGTTGTGAACTGTAATGATAGCGCTACCTTAGTGCGCGATGTTTTTCTCTGAATGTGTTGCTACTCTACACGTCAGAAATTAGATTCAATTTAATTATATTTAATTTTTATGTAAATTTAATTCAATTGCAAAGGTTTCTCACTTAAATTTGCTGCGTTTTTTCAGCATTTGACAGTTAATTAAACAGTTGTGTTCATGTAGCATAGAATTTGTTCGATCGATTAAATGGCGTCCGCTACCTGATTAGTCTTAGTGAGCTTTCCCAAAAGTCGACCATTCAGTGAATTTTCACGCAACAGTTGCCAACTGTTGTCTGCGCTGAATGAGGCCATTGTTATTGCTGCTGTGAGTTTTTTTCGTAGGTATTTTCTCGTAGCGCGCACATGGCGAGTTTTTTGTTATAGCATTTTCAATATCACTTGTCTGGAATTATTTTATTTTTTAATTTACTGGCTGCGTGTAACATTTGGGCCTCGTCAGATGCTTAAAACCTATTTTGACATTTTTTTAAAAAAGACATTAGCTCAGTGTGCTCATGTTGTTGTTTTTGTTTTTATTTTTTTGTCGCTATCGAAGCTTTAATTAATTTTTTTTTTTATTTGTAATTTAGCTCACTACCGCTATGGTTAATTAACGAAACTTCTTCAACGTTTCGGTATAACATTCCTTCACGAATTTTGTTACACGTTTCAATTTTAATTCCTTGACGAATTTTCTTTACATATCTGTCTACTTTGCGTTAACGAAACATCCTCAATATTTCGATATTGGGTTCGTGCATGATAAATCCCGACGTTTCTGCATTGCGTCTTGTACAAATTTGGAACATTTATAAGAAATTTTCTTTAATGAAATGCATGGCCAAATCAGCATGTTTCGTCAAGGATCAAGAAAAATCGTACATGATTCATTTGAGACTTATTCAAGACTGGAACTTCTGGGTTATATAAGAATTGATGTCTGTATGCATGTTCCCCATGACTTTCGAAACGGCTGGACTGATTTTGATGAAATTTGCAAGCAAACTTCAGACCAGCCTAGCGCGTTGTCTTGTGAAGTTTGGTAGATCTATCTTTGTCACCAGAGGGCGCTGTAGTACAAATCTTTTACAAAACACCAAAAAACACCTAACCCGATCATTTGATAAGCATGGAAATTTGCATAACGTAGTTTCCAGATACGATAAACATTTTGAAACTATCTATTTTGATATACCTTTTACACTTGAGGACGCTGTAGAATCGCTTATATGATTTGCATAAAAATTTGTATAATGTTTTAAGTTAGTATGAGGTTTTTGTAACTATGTATATTAATATTACTTTAGTACCAGTGGAGCTGTAGTATATTTTTTTTTAAACGATTTGTACTCAGTGCCCTCTGGTGTTAAAGATAGACTGCGCTGAAACATTTATCGTATCTAAAAACCTCTTTATAAAAATTTTCATACTATTCGTATGAGCGGCTTAGGAGTTTCTTGAGGTTTTGTAAAAGTTTTGTACTACAGTGCCATCTAGTGTTTAAGATGTTTCAAAATATAAGGTCCCAAAATATTTGTCGTATCTAAACCACAAAAACTGCTATCTACAAATTTTCATTATAATCATATGAGTGGTCAAGGAGTTTTTGCTGTTTTCTAAAGGATTTGTACTACTACGCCCTTTGGTATAAAAGGTAGATCAAAATAGCTAGTGTCAAAACGTTTAACGTATCTGAAAACCTCGTTAGACAAATTTCTATGCTAATCAAATGATCAGGTTAGGAGTAGAGCATCTAATTTTTTTTAGTCCCAAAAGACCCGGGATTGCCTTCACTGGAAAAAAGTAAAAAAATTCCACCAAAAAGTTTAATGATACTACCTTAGAAAAACTGAATGTGATTTAAAAATTTTTTAAATAAAAATCTTTCTCTATATCTGTACAAAATAACACAATGTGAGAAACACATGACACTACCTTAGAAATACTGAAATGTAATTTTAATAATACAAAAATAAAAATATTTTGTAACTACCTGTACAAAATATGACGTGAAAAATATAAAAATATAAACTTTTCTTTAACTAAGCTTACACGGAGGAAAATAATATTCTTATTAGGGTGTCCCAAAAAAATATTTATTTTTATTTTGACAGATGCCCGCGGCTTTAATACTTCCACTTGAAATTAGAAAAATCCTCTGTGAAGCGCATCTCAATTGGTAAAGGTTTAGAAGTCGCGAATTCATTTTCGAATTTTCCCATAAGATTTGTAAGGGGCAAAATAAGTTTTGTAGGTAAATTGAATTTAGAGTAAATTGAATGGTTAATAAAAAATGTTCCCTCAAATTTTGCCTGTTATGATATACCCAAATTTCAGTTTCATCGGATTATTATTTGGTGGTTGCCAAAAACGATTAAAAAATAAAAATATAAATACAAAAACTTACTTGCTTTAATTTTTAATCCAAAAACATATAACAACCCTATGAATTGTTTCTTCATTGTGCATTCCAACTATCATTATCTAAAATTTAAGACCAATAACAATAATGAAAATGGAGTACTCTAAGAGATATTGATTTTTAATGAAATAATTCTAAGTAAAAGTATTAATTCATACAGGTAGCTCTAAGAAGTGAGCCACAGACCAACAAATAATAATCAAATGAAAATGAAATTTGGATGTGCCATAACAGAAAAAATTTGAGAATACACGTTTTTTTTAACCATTTTGCTTAAAAGATAATGGTTCTTAATTTAATTTACCAGCTACGTTCAAGATCACTGTCGACAATGTGTTTCAACAAAGTATGCGAAAGTGTTGTTTCTTTGTGAAAAATCGAGAAAATTTTTCGAGTTTTCAGTATATTATTTACTTGAATCAATCAAAATATTCTCAACTGAAGGAAAATAGATTTCTCAAATTAAGTAAATTATTTTTGTTCTCAGTAAATTGTTTCCTTGAATCAAGCAAATTGTTCTCAATTCAAGGAAAATAAATTTCTCAAATCAAGCAAATTATTCTAGTTGTCAGCCAATTGTTTATTTGAACCAAGCAAATTTCAAGTAAATATTAGACTCGAATGTAGAAAAAATATTCTTGAGTTTTAAGCAAATGTTGCTTGAATTGAGTATTTTTTCTTAATATCATGTGTTCTAAATTTGCTCAATTCTAGCAAAATAATGCTTGAATTGAGATATTTACGCTTGAGTGTAAACAGATAGCCTAGTTATAAATACTAACTTAAAAAAACTTAAATGTGACCTTAAAAAATTAAAAACAAACTTCCTTAAACAAGCTGTACAAAATATCACAAAATTCGTACTTAGAATTACAAAAATTACTATACTATTTTATTGTTTTTTAAATAGTTTTATGAGCCTTCCAAATGAACTCATTTAATTTTTTGTTTAAGAATTTATCTTTGTTTTTCCAAAATAAACAATAAATACTATTCAAACATTTAATCGAAACTGTGTTTTTGAGTTTTTTTACATCTTCTGCATTGTTTTATGTTGTCAAACTTTGGAACTTCATATTACGTCTTCCAAAAAATTCATGTCCGAAGGTTTGTCAATCCCGGGTCTAGTTCCGGGATCCCGGGATTGCGTTTTTGCAATCCCAGAATTGTCGAAACGTCCCGAAATTGGATGCCCTAGTTTGGAGTTTTTTGGGGTTTTGTAAAAGATTTGTATTACAGCGTTCTCTGGTGATAAAGATAGATCTACCAAACTTAAAAAAATCACCCGTTGAGCTAGTCTGTAGATTGCTTAAAATTTCTTTAAAATCGGTCCAGCCGTTTTGCAGTCCATTTGGAACATACATACTGACATCGATTCTTATATATATATATTTATTTTGTATTTTATCCTTTTCATCAAAAAGGAAAATATTTTAAAATTTTTATTAAACAACGAAATTTAATAAAGATTCTCTTCCGAACAACCCAAAATTTTTGCCCTATCATAGATTTTCTAGATGTTTCTGGCAATTTTTCACTTACAGAAAAACACTAATTCCAACCTTTTTTTGAAAAACCGGAGGCTTGAAATCGATTTTAGACTAAAGGTTTCTTTGGAAAAGTTGCTTAGAATTTTTCGTAGAACATTATCCTCGCGTAAGATTTTTTGAAAAAAATTTACACGCTCTCATCTTTCTTTTATAAACAAAAACATATATATTTTTTTATTTACAAAAATTTTTAATTAACAAAAAATAAAAATACGAAAAAAATCTTAATTTTCAACAAAAATATGCTAATTTTTACTTACTTAAAATCCACTATTACGCTTTCGTAAATTTGCCAATTTTGACAGTATGAACGGACGAACACACAGTGGAGTATTAAAAATCGAAACTGTAGAACAATTCAAAAAACTAATTTTAAGGTGCACGCTAGTATTTGGTACCCGATTTAAAAGAATAAATTTCTGCATCACTAAGTGAAAAAATTGTTGCCAAACATTGTGCCGATTAACCGCAATGCGCTTTCAGAGTTGAGGTTTTTTTCATTTTGCGTGCTCGCTGCGATAAGAGTGATTTTTCTTAACTTTTCAGTTGTATTCTTATATATTGAAAGTCAAAGTTGTACATAATATTAAATGGAGCTCAGGTATTTTGAAAACATTGTGTTTATTTATATTAGTGTAAAAGTTTTTTAAATATTTTGAATTGTTTTTTCCAATTAGCTTAAAAATATGTGTATTTTGAGTATATGTATATGTAGACGTTTAGTTGTAACGTGGGTGAGGACGAGTGAAATTGTTATTGTTTTATCAAATAATTGATACTTTTTTAAGACTTGACACGAAAAAAAGAGCGCTATGCTTGTGCAATAAAAATATAACAATTTATATATACGAACTCCAAATCAATATGGATCAAAAATGCGCTAATGTGCACGGTTATTTAATTTGGACTTATTAATTTTGGACTATTTTTTAATCCAAACTTTAATTTAAAAGAATTTTTAAATAAAAAAGTACTGTTTCTTAATCTCAACTTAAGTTTAATTTATTTTAATAAAAAAAAGTCTAAGTATTATACTATTTTTATTATACTACGAATTTACATTGTGGTTTTGTATGGAGAAATTTAAAAAAAGTAATCCTTTTTGATTTAGAAAATTTTAAACTTTTCCTTAGATTATATTTTTTATATTATTGGAAAATAGCTGCAATTGAAACAAATAAAATAAACAAAAACTTTGCGTCTATACTGTTGTTTTTTTATTATTAATTTAAGATTCACTGTTGTGTACCCTATTGCAAGGAGCGTCATATTTGTTTTATTTGCATGAGAATATGTTATACATGTAAAGTAACTGTACAATATTTTCAAAATAATTAGTAATTTAAAGATTCTTATATGAACTTATATAGATATCTAGATCTAGAGTATGCGATAGTGTTGTTGAAGCTGCTAACTCAGCAAGAGTAGTGAAGTGTTGGGGACAGTTGGTAGTTTTAAAGCACACTTTGTTTGAGAGTCAAAACTACCATATAAATAATTTTTTTTCAAATTTTTCGCATCGAATCGCTAGAGCATCTTAAAACACACATCTTGGATGAAGGATTTGCATAAATACTCAAATCATCGACAATTTTTGCCTGTTGGCCCTAAAAACTGGTTTTTATAGTTTTCAAAACTCGTGGGGAGTTGTGAAGCTCGACTAAAAATCGCAGACAATTGAATTTTTTGGTAAAAATTCTTTATTGGGATCGGAGACAATAACAAATTATTATGGTTTTTATGTATTAGAGTTAAGAACATGGAAAAAAAGTCAAATTTTATTGAAAAAAATGTGAAAAATGGCATGTTGCTTAACCCTCCGTCATGCACATGTTCCGATAGTCACGTACGTAGCGCATGTATCTGGCCAGATACACTATGTATTTCAGTACATTTATATGAAAAATATGCTATTTTAGTGATAATATTACATTGTTATATTGTTATCATGCCAGGCAGATATATATTTTCTATTTTTTTTGTTCTTAGTACATGCTAAACCACCTACCCGTGCAAAAAAATTTTAATGAGATATAAAACAAGAAAAATTTTATTTTTGTGTTTAATTTCAAAAAAATAGTTGTTACAAAGTTCATTTCAATTAAATTTAGTAGTTATAAAGTAAGTTTTAATTAATTCTAAACTAAAAAAGTCTTACACAGCTTCAGGTAAGCAACTAAAACATGTATACTCTGATTTCGAATGTGGTAGGCATACCGGATTCGAGCACTTGGAACAAAAAAAAAAAACGAGTTTGTCGGCGAGTTTTTTCATTTCCCATTATACAAAGCTGACAACTTTTTCTCTTTTGTAGAGTATCAGCACCACTTGACCTAGGAACTACTACTGGAATCTGAAATGAAAAAGAAAAATGAAGGGCAAATGTTATATCAATCAAACTTACATTTAGTGGTCTTTCAAAATACGATTCCATGGCCAAACGAGTGTTGAACTGTTTGATGATGTAAATGTTGTTCATTCGGTTTTCAATATTTGGAAGAACCAATGTATCAGCTAACGTAGTGAGCAAATTTCTTCTAGCACTATTTTTATTGAGACCATCAACTTCTTTGCAAATACAAAATGCAGCCAGTCCCATCGTTTCCAACATGTTGCAGAAAAACGCAAAAGTCCATCGTCTTGTTGACCGCTTTGTAGTAAAATGTGTAACCATTTGGTACATACAATCTACGCCAGATTTATTTTCATATTAAAAGAAAATTGCTTCGTGTTTCATTGCTTCCCCTTCACAATGTTTCGTATAATGAACGGTCGAAAGTAGGTTCACACATTTATTTATTTTTTGGCACGTAGCTGCAAATTGATACCAAATTTTCGTGGAATCCAAATAACGATGACAAAACAGGACGAGAACGATCCTTTCTCATTTCGTTAGGAATACATCTTTAATTGGAGCGAATGGTACCAACAAATGCCAGACCAATTCTGGCCAGACGCTTTACTCCTTCTAAAGTAGTAAAAAAGTTGTCAGCGAGTTGTATCAAAACATTTTCACATTGATTCACTTCCCGTTCTTCTCCTTCTTGTCGACCGGTATAGAGCTTTCCTTGCAGTGGATATTTAGATTTGGAATCGCAAGCCCACCAAATTTTGATACCATATTTCGCTGGTTTTGATGGTATGTACTGAGTAAATTTAGTTTTTCCCCGATATGGGAACAACTTAGTTCATCAATTGTTATGCTGCCATGCGGACTATAGTTTTTGGCAAGATTTTCATTTAAAAAATTCCAAACGTCACGAGTGGGTGCAGCTTTGTCATCGCGCAATCGCTGAGCGCGTGTTCTACCATCATCAAAACTAATGTATCGTGCCAGTGCAGAGAATCGATTAAAAGACATGGCTGCTCTGAATATGGGTAGATTATTTGACTGCCACAAAGCTTTTATGGTTTGCAAATTATTGTGGGAATAACCAGCTGCCAAAAGAATGCCGACGAATGCGTCTAATTCAGTTGCGGTCAAATCTGTACAAACTTTTTGTTTTTTACTGGGATTAGCTGCATTCCACTTCTCGACTACAGCTTTTCCATAGCGATTCGTTTCAGAAATGATAATAAATGTTATATTTGATGTGAAAATTTTTTCAACACCTCAATTGGAACACTGTTTTGTTCCTTCGGACCAGGTCGAAAACGCATGACATTGTATACGAACTCCAATATTTGGTTCATTTTTACACCATATAGTACCGTCCTTACCAATAAAAGAATCTTCGGTAGCATTCTGTTCTTCAATTTCTTCATCGTCGTCACTATCGTCACTATCAAACACTTCATCTGCTTCGACAACCCAATCATTTTCGACATCTGAGGCATCGCCATCGTTTGGCATATAATTTAGATCCATATCGTCGTCAAGTCCTGGGAAGTCATCAATCTCATCATTTGCAACCACTTCTTCAGCGGCTCTTTCACGCTCTAAATCATTGGCCAATGCTTCTGCTAGTCGTGTATGGAAATTCACATTACCACTACTAAATCGCGTATTATAAACAAACTGTACTTCTTCACCCATTTTTTTTTTCCCCCAATAAATAAAAATTCTTCCGTAAATTATTGTCTGTACCTTTCAAAGTTCACTATGCAACTGAAGCGAAAAAATATAAAAACCAAAAAAAAAACCCTTGTTTATGCTTGCCTCCATTGCTGTGAGAGTGATTTGAGTAAACAAACGCAGAGAAAAATAAAAAATACCAATAAAGTACAGTACTCTTCATACAAAATGTGTGTGTAACTGGCCAGATACATGCGCTACGTATACGATGTATAGATGAAAAAATCCACATACATTTTATTTGTTGTTTTTTTTTAATGTGTTTTTTCATAAAACGATACCTAAAAATATACGTAGAGGGTACCTGGAGACTCAAACCCCTAGCTAAATTAGAAATATATTTAAATCACAGTTAAATTCGGCAAATATCTGGCCAGATACATGTGCATGACGGAGGGTTAATCATTCCAATTAGCAATGAACGCAAAGTTTTCTCATGGTATTCTTATAGTTTTCAAAGTTTTCTAATAAATTTTATAATTACCTTATATTTTTAATATTTATCAACTTCTCAAGTTGAATACTATATTTTTCGTAAGGGAAAACAAAGAAAAATAACAAAATTTATTTAAAAAAGTCCTTAAAATTTCACTATACGCTCGAATTTTTTACAAATAATACGTAATACGAATGTGAGATATGATTTCAGGTTGCCATTTGTCATATTTGTTGTGCTTCACATCTCCCCGCTTGATGTGCTTCATTTATCCCCATTCGCTACTATTTTAATATTGGCACCGCGTCAGTAAGAGCCCGAACAGATCTAAAGCGAATGTCGGATTCGCCGTGCAACAAAATATACGAAAATACATGCAGCCGTCAAAAATGAAACCGCCGTAGAAATACGCCACGGGAAAACGCCAGAATAGAATCTATTCTAATTTTTCTCTGACGGCTGGCGGTCACTCTCTCTGAGTGACTCAAATGTTGACATATTTTTGCTAAAGATTGGGTACGTTCAGCGTTATTTTCTTAGTTTTTACTATGATCTGACATTCTGTTTTTGTGCCTGTGTTGCATTCATGTGAATTCAAAGCATAATATAAAATAATTTGTATCATTCTCACAATGAAATGCAACCGCGATCCCACGCTCCCACGAAAGTTCCACCGCTTCAATTTTGGACGTGTCCTCAGCAGATTTCGCCGAGAGAGACCCGCCACCCGACATCCGCTTTGGTTCTGTTCGGGCTCTAACACATCGAATGTTTTTGCATAAATCTTTTTTGACGTCGAAAGCCTAATCATTATTATTTGGTGCCTGATTATTTTGTGTGCACTCACCTTTTCGATTCGCTTGAAAATGTTATTAAAAATGCCACAAACACGAAGTCAAGAAATCATAAAACGCACTGCGCAATCGAATCAAACTCAGAATGCATATTAAAAATTAAAAC
Source organism: Dichetophora obliterata (assembly GCA_963920525.1). Classification (NCBI taxonomy): domain Eukaryota; kingdom Metazoa; phylum Arthropoda; class Insecta; order Diptera; family Sciomyzidae; genus Dichetophora; species Dichetophora obliterata. The sequence continues at coordinate 150,464,765 of OY986436.1, read as the reverse complement.
TTCTGTGCAGAATTTCAAGCCCATACAATAATTTTTGTGGAATTTCAAGAGATTTTACCGTTTTTATAAGGAGACTTTGTATGGGAGGTAGGCGTGGTTCTTACTCGATTCGGTTGAATACAATACTTAAAGTGCATATTAAATATCAAAGCACACATGCAAAATTTTAAGTACATACAGTGCCGGTAAAAAAAATAGCACTGGAAACAACAGTTCAGCTATTATTAAAATAAAACTTATTTGAAGCAATTTGTTTAGCCGCTACTGTAATATAATATTACACGGAGTGTTCACTCTCTGAAAGTAAGATCATTAGTATCAAAATGTTAACCGTTATTTTTATGTTAAGCAATTTTGAGAGAGGAGTACGAACTAGTACGGTAAAAATAATAGCACTGCGCTTACGTTTCTGTTGAAAAACACCATTTTGCGTTCATCTTCTCAAAAGGTAGCATCAAAGTGTTTCGGTTTGTTCTAGTTGAATTGGTTTAAATAAAAAAAATTTAAGTTTTAACTTATTTACAAAGCTATGGGTCGTGGAAAGCATTGCAGTGCCGAAAAACGCGAAATTATTCAAAGAATGATTGCAGAGGGTAAAACTTATGCAGAAGTTAGACATGCAGTTGGCTGTTCTAATAAAATGATTCGTAATGCCATAATCTATGCACCAAAAGTTGAAACTCGCGGACGAAAGCACGCTATGTCGCCGTTACTCGTCCAACGCTTAATACGGCAAAGTAAGAAGGAGCCGTTTAAACCAGCTACGGAGCTCAAAGCGGAACTAAATATTGCAGCATGTGTTGAAACTGTTCGTAGCCGTCTTAGAGATCATAATTTAAAGGCATGTAGCCCAAGAAAAGTACCTCTTTTAACTGCTAAGCATGCAACAAAGCGTTTGAACTTCGCAAAGCAACATTTGAACTGGCCAGTAGAGAGGTGGAGAAATATATTGTGGACAGACGAGAGTAAAATTGTAATTTATGGTGGCAGGGGTTCTCGTTCTTACGTTAGGAGACCTCCTAATGCAGAATACAACCCTAAATTTACTGCTAAAACAGTAAAGCATGGAGGTTCAAGCATAATGATATGGGCATGTTTTTCCTTCTATGGAGTTGGTCCCATACATTGGATTAGGACCGTCATGGACCAACACGTGTATGTTGATATATTGGATAAAGTGATGCTGCCTTATGCAGAGGAAGAAATGCCGTTGTTGTGGGTCTTGCAGCAGGACAATGACCCCAAACATACCAGCAAGAAAGCTAAAAAGTGGTTTGAGGATCATTCGGTGAATGCCATGGCTTGGCCAGCGCAGTCGCCCGACCTCAATCCAATTGAGAACCTCTGGACTGATGTCAAAAAAGCAGTTTCTGTTGCAAAACCGACCAACAATCAAACCCTTTGGGCTGCAGTTCAAGACTCCTGGAACAAAATATCAACCAAGAGGTGCCAGGATTTGATCAATTCCATGACAAGACGTTGTGCAGCTGTAATTGCCAACAAAGGACATGCGACGAAATATTAATTTTGGTCATTACATTATTTTCACCATTATAACTTTAATCTTAAAAAAAGTCTTTAATTTTGTCAGTTTTTTTAGGTTTTAAATGCAAAATGAAATAATAGTGCTATTTTTTTACCGCAAATTTTTTAAGTTATATTATAAAACCTGAAATATTTTCCAAAAAGAACTAATAAAATTTGTAATTCCTTTTTAACTACATTCTTGAAGTTGATTGTATTTATTGAGATCTTCACAAGTTGTTCGAAGGGATTTATTTAATTTTTACTTCATAAAAGAAATAACTTTTTGTGTTGGTGCTATTATTCTTACCGCAGCTGTACATTAAGTTTTGTGGACTTTAAAGAGATTCCCGTTTTTATAAAGTAACTTTTTATGAGAAGTAGGCTTGGTTTTCATCCGATTTGGTTCATTTTTTAGCTTAATATTTATTTTGTAGATGCAAGCGTAGATACCGTAATAAATTTTATTGCGATAGCTTTCAAATTACGGTTTGTTATCGTGTCGACAGACAGACAGACGACGTACGGACGAACCATTTTTTTTTTGTTATTTGGGCCCATTCCAACTAAAAAGAAAGTCAAAAGTTTCCTCCGTCTTCTATTTGAATTGATACCCATTTTGAGAGTTCAATACTCCACTGTGGAACGGCTTGAGAGTAATGATGCGGCTTGGCAGCTGTTCATTGCAAGGCTTAAAGTTTTTTTAGGCGGTGTTGCCAAGTCGCGCTCGTGTTGCCAAGTACATGTAAGAGATAAAGCAACACCACAAAAAGTTGGAGGACGATATCGTCATAAAGGACAAACGGAGGGTTAAATACGTAGATTTTTAGATAAAAAATAAAAAACGTGAGATTTAAAATCAAGTACGTAGTACATTCGTAAGAAACTTTTATTTTCGGGATGACATTTTATCACTGCTGACGCTACCATTTGATAAAAAATGTTGTATCAAAAGCGAAAGTTGTCGATAGTTGTTGGGAACGAAATTATCAATAAAAGTAGTTGGCATTTAGTACAAAATTGTTGGCTAAAAAAAGCCGGGTCAAAGTGTACGCAAAAAAAAATTTCGTTCGTGTCTCAATTGTACGAAGAGCTCTTTAATCGATATAATTTTTTTCAACAATGGTTAACTCTTTGAACTGGATTTATGGAACTAAGTTTTGACGGTTCTGAAGATCTTTTTTGCACAAAAATCGTGTTTTTGCTTGTAAATTTATGTTTTCACAAAATCCAAATTAAAACTTTTACTCATACAGAACGTATTGGTTTTTAGATAGACCTTATTAACCTCCAAACATAGATTTTTTTGTCATTATTTTTATAAATTTTCATTATCAAATTATTATATAAATCAAATTTAGTAAAATCGATTAGAAATTCACCTTTTAAAGCATTTGAACCAAATTACCAAAAAAATCATTTTTCAGATGTTAATAAGAGTACATTCAGAGTTCGGATAGTTGTACACGAAAACATCTAAAATTTGTAATCAAATATTCACAAAAAACTTTAAAATTTACTCGAAAAATGCATTTAAAAAGTTCGCAATATACTTTGCAAACATAGTAGATCGCCAATCGCTGTTCCTCAGGCGAAACGCAGCTATTTGTTTTACGCCTATCATTAACCGATGCAAAAACAGAATATCTTAAAATCGCAGTCTCCGATGGTGACAATGCTGGTATGTTCTCATCTTCAACGTCTTTGTATACTTATTTTGTAAATTGAAATACAAAACATTTTTAGTTTTAACCAAGTGATAAGTACTCAATGAGCTAGGACTCGTTTTAATTTTTATAAAAATTATTTATTTTATTTGAGCCTATAGTGTAATTAAGGGAGGTGAAAGACAAATAGTTTTTTAAAATTAAATTTTTTCTTCAATTGATCATTGTTGTAAAACTGTTCAAGAACAGGTAAATATCAAAATTTCTAATCATCCCACTTATGATACAGATTTTACAGCGCTTAAAACCCACAGCGCCAGAGTAACTTTAACTAACCAAAGTAACTTTAAACGCGTTTTTCTCGAAACATACTTTTTCAAAACGGGCCGTACTACTGCAAACAAACTAATGGACCGATTTTAATATTTTTTTTTTTTAATTTATAATGTTATTCTACACATCATTCACCAAAATTCGCGTCTTCGGATAATTTGTCTAGTTCTCACTCGAAACAATATGGTCAAAAATAATGACCATATACAATAAATAATGATTTTTGTTTCCACGCTTCATAATTTCCTTAATTTTTCATATTTCCATTTCATTTTGCTAATTGATGTGTATTCAAGGGTCTACTTTCGAATACATTTTGTTTTTTTTTCAGACAATCTGGAGCCGAGCTATGATGCAACCCGATTTCCCCCTTTTTTTAAGCACACCAACTTCAACGCCATCTTTATGTATAAAAACTATATGTTCCAAAAAAAGTTTATTTTATCTAAACGGATGATGTTAAATTAACATGCAAATGAAATTTTTTGTCCATATAATATATTTTTTTAGAAAACATCTCCTAAAATATGATTTAATTTCAATAGCTATTGCCTAAAACCACACAAATTTGCAGTGTTTTTTCACCTCTTTCAGAAAAATTAACGCTCGCTCGTAAAATCAAAAAAAAAAAAAAAAATATTAAATATTCCCATGAAATGTAATGGCAATTATTTATAAAACTATAAATAATACAGACAATAAAAAAAGTGCGACAACATTGAAGAACGCGGCAGCTTAAAATGTTTTATGAAATTGATTCATTTTTTTTATTATAATTGAAAATATCGATAAGTTTAATCAGTGATTTTTATATTTTTTAGTACCTTAACTTATAAAAAAGAGTGCATTTCTTAATGAGGATAGTTCTTCTGAGGTTAAAACTACCTAATCAGTCATTCTTTAATAGTGTTTGGAGTAAGCTTTCCTGTGAAGACTGTAAAAAATTTAAGCATTTCCCATACATGCTTTAAAAACACTTTTTGACTTAACAAGTGTACAGGATTTTTAGAGGGAATTTACAGGAATTTGTATTGAGACGACAAAAATGTATAATTGCACTTGGAGTCAGATTATTTAAAACTTTGATAACAAGCATTTTAAAAGCTTGATTGGCAAATGCTTTAACCTCTTCAATCCCGCACCAAGAAATACAATGAAAAAATATTTTTTTAGGTAATTATTCTTACTTATTAGGGTCTAGTTAAGACATTTCAGCAAAAAAAATTTTTTTTTTGGAAGTAAAAGTTTTTAAATGTGCTCATATATGGACATATTGTACTGTTTACAATAAATTCTATTCATTATTTCTCAAAACCTTTTTACTTACCATACAGAGGAGCCTTCTTACGCGACAAATTTGAGAAATTTAAAGAAAGCTCATGAGGGAGAGTATTTTCTCTATCCATTGCGCCAATATTTGAAAGAAATAACGACAAATCAGAAAATATTTCAATACAAAAACTTTTGTCCACATATGTGACCATTTTACCCGAAGAGGTTAATTTACCTCTAGTTTTACAACCCAAAATTTTCCAATTTTTAAAATCCATAGAAGGCTTGAATAATGTTTCAAGGACTTGAAGATAAAAATATCAAAAAACTCAGTAAACTTGTGTTTCAAATTTTAGAGAGAAGAATTTTTTCAAATTAAAAATAATTTGATCGAGCGTACAGAAGAGTTTCTTCAATATGAAATAAAATGATAACTTTGTATTATTTTATAAAAAACAACTTACAAAAGTACTTCTTCCCAAATAATTAAAAGAGGATAATTGTAACATTGCAATAACTTTTTTTGGAATCGCTTAAAAACAGTTGTAAGAAGCTTCAAATAATACGCATATACAATAACTCAATAATTCATATCAATAGTGTTTTTATAACACTTTTTCGCAATTCCAAGGAAACTATTGTAAAAAGCTTACAGCAATGCTATTGTTATAGTACTAGGAATATGGCAATTATTTCTGCAATCACATGTACGCATTTCAGAACAATTTTAACAAATTTTTCCAAGAACGAAGGTTACGCCTGTCAAATCTTGCTACAAGCTTATTCCAATCTTGTTTGGCTGATTCGGTACCTTTGCAGTGATAATGTCAAAATACTGAATGTTTTTTAACTTATGATGTTCTTTTTAAAATATTTCTTATTGTTGACTTTATAAGAAAAAACTTTAATATTTCTTATTCTTAAAATGAGAGACTGGTTTATTGGCAACCCTGCAATTTTAAATATTAAAAACCATCTTTGCTGAGACTATCTAGCAATGCAATTTTAAAAATATAATTTTATTTTTACGTTTAAACCAGGCTCATGAGGAAGAGTATTTTCTCTATCCATTGCGCCAATATTAGAAAGAAATAACGACAAATCAGAAAATATTGTTGGAAAATCTAAAATATTTTTATAGAATTATTCAAGCCATTCCGAGTGAGTATAGCACCGGACGATTTAAGCACCTTTAAATCCCGGGATTTTTTAAAAAAAAAATTCTATTACAAATATTCATGTAAATGCAACCATTTTAATTTAAATTGATATGAATATAGAATTAGAAAAACCTTTTATTTTGGCTGATTGTTAGGACGATGAGTGGGAATCACTTGAGCAAAGACTTTGCAAAGTTTTATAAGATTTTGCAACATCAAGAAGTCAGCTATAAATTTAAAAATTGTCAGATATTCTGACTAAGGAAATAATTTTGTTTTGTGGTAAAAGTAATTGTGATCGAAACTTACCAATTGCTTACGATTATCGTACAAGTATTTCTCCAACTAGCATAGAATCAGAACTGTGCTTCTCTACTCTCTAAATGAAAGACTCTCTAATGACAAATAAGACGCGTTGATCAGCTTTAAAAGTTTTACTTTAACAATTATTAATATAGAAAAAAAAAACACAAAAAAACATGAGACGGTGTCTAAAAAATTTATTTAACATATTTATATTCATACCTTAAACCAGGACCGTAGCCAGGATCTACCTACCCATGCAAGGGATTTTAAAGAACATTTTTTTTACAAATTTATTTATGTCTATAAGTTTTTGTTTCATTCCATTTTCAAGTTAAGTTTCTTATATGTTATGTATGTAAATATATTAAGGTACTTCGACTTCTAATAGAAATAAGTTCGATTTGTATCCCTCTAAAAAAATTAGTTGGTTTTTTTATGATTCCCAAAATATTTTCTCTGTTACGATAGCCGCCAGTGAGCTAAGACATTTTGTAAAAACCTCAAAAATCATGTTTATCGTAAATATATAGACTGGTAGAATAATTGTAAAAAATAGAGACAGTCAGATATTTAAGGCCAAAAAAGGCTCTTCTAATCTTTATAAAAAATTTTTAAAGTTTTTCAATAGCATTCAAAATAATGCTGCTTTCTGTGCCTTTTTTAATTATTTTTAATTTATTTTCAATAAAAATTGAAATAACTTCATTATTTCTAATGCCGTGGTTATGCTAGCCAAACATGTTCGGTGTTCATTTTTGTTAATTTGTTCTCTTCGCTGAAATGTTTGTTTGGTGGTTATGCTATGATTGGTGGCACAGTTGCATTATATGTAAAATAGTATGTCAAAACACAAAAAAACACAACCCTAATTAGCATTTTTCTACTTAAAATTAACGAATTAAAATATACGAACTGATATTACTTACTCTGAATTTTTATTATAATATCTTAAACAAAATGGTTAGCATATATCTGACATGCTAGCTAGCTGTTTATGTTAAGGGTTACTTGAAGACACAATCGACTTCACTTTTTAATACTTTTACCTACTTTTTTGATGCTATTATACAAAATGACTACAGCCAACACTGGAAAGTTCGGCATGTTTGGCGTTTCAATCAGCAATCAAAATGTTCGGTCCGAGAGCGAGAAAATGAATATGAGAAAAAGTTCATTTCTTCATTTTATACGTGAAACAATAACAACAAAAAATGTTCCGCAATCATGTTTGGCTAGCATAACCACGGCATAATGCTTTCGTTGAAAAGGTTTTGAGTGCTTGCATTCATTGCCAGAATTTCTAAAATTTATACATATCAAAGATAAAATATTATTATAAAAAATACCTGAACATTTTTTTTAAGATCTTAAAAGAAAATTGAAATTAAGTTACCACCATCATCTACAATTGCCGATGTCAAGGGTGTTGAGAAGAATAGTGATGATAATTTTGAATGCACCACGTTTGATCCGATCAGTCGGTCGTTCTCTTCTTACCTTTTAGAAGTGTTTTTGCGAGTTTTAACATTTAAAGTTATCTTTAGTTAAAAGTTCTAAATATATATATATAAATAAAAATAAACAGCTTTCTGATCAACTTGCACATACATCTGGAAGCGTGACAACGTGGATTTCATCCTTTTTAAAATACTTAGATATTTAATATAATTTTCAATATAAATATATATATACATATGTATATTTGTTTATAATTTGCATCTTTCCTTCTTCCTGTTTTGTTTTTAGCGCAAACCGGTTTCTATAGAGCAAATTATTGTATTTTCTTCCTACATCTGTTTTAACGCCACTGCAAAAACTCTAGTGCTAATAAAACTTTTCAATTCGTTGGTTCTACAAAATCAGGGCCGCAAAGTTTCTACAGTACAGTGTCTTTAAACAAAATAAATTGTTTTTCATTAAAAGCATTTAAGTTCATTTTCTCCTTTTACTTACATCTATATTGCAAAACTTTCTATTTAACTGAAAATTCCGAAACTGCGCTGTAAAAGGTGAATCAGACCGGCTGGTTACTTGCTGGTTGTGTGATTCACTTTTTCATATCAAGTGTGAAGCGTTGACTGCGAGGATCTTCGATGCATTCAACGAAAGTAAGGGACTTCGTTGGTCTTGTGAAGATTGCGGGCTTACAAATGTTGAGATCCTTATACTTATTAGACAATCTCGGAAAGTTTTTTGGAGGTGGCTAAGGATCTAAAGGTAGCACAAGATAGACTGTGTGCATACGAAGATTTGTTTAAAAAGTTTAAAATTATGGATGAAGCTTACTCCAAAACGTAAACGTTCAAACAAAAATCTTCGTAGTTCAGCTAAAACTACTGATACAGCCATGCCATCGCCCAATAATAATACCGTTCTACCTTTTACTGTAACTGTTTTCCCTAATGTGAACATACCAGCTTGAAGATCAATCAATTGGAGCTATCAATATTGATCAAATGACTGATAATATCGCACCAACTAAGGTCGCTGCATCAGTTGATAAGATTTCTCCTTCTATTAAAGCAATACCAATCATAGAGGAAAATGCTGATTTTCTTTACGTTTCTGGCAAAAAAAAACTTACGCTGAAATTTGTACTGCCTCAAATGTAGTCCCTGCACCTTCTCAAATTATTTCGGTTTCTATAGGAGCGATTCCGAAACAAATATCGAACAGCAGTATCAAAGCCACTGTTCATAAAGAACTTGTGGTTATTGAGCCTGCAAAATCTATATTTGTTTCTCGTTTTGCAGCTGATACATCCGGTGAAGACGTGTTATTTTATATTAACTCTAAGCTGAATGTTATAAATAAAAATATCTCTGTTTACAAATTTAATTTTTCATACGAGCGTGTTACGTCCTCTTTTAAAATGTCTTTGCCTGGTGATCTTTTTAACAAGGTATTGGATCGAAAGTTTTGGCCTGACAATACGATGGTGCATGAATTTATTTCTAGACCTCGGCCTACAACTTCCTTGGCTACTTTACCGGTTCTTACCAAGAATCAAAAAACTAGATTGTTGCTTTCAGTTCCTTATCCTTTACCAAAACGCTTGTTGCATTAACACAAAATTAAATAATATATTAAGTTGAGTCACAACATTCACTTTAATATAATTTCTTTTAGTGAGACTTGGCTGAAACCTAACACTCTAAATACTGAAATTCTGTGCGACAAATTTAACATATACCGCAAAGATAGAAACTCCTAGAAACTGGTATTTGCTCTAAAGGCGGGGGTGTGTTGATTGCAGTCAAAGCGGCATATTTCTGTGAAGAGTTATTAATTCCAGAATCCTTGGACATTGAATTCTGTTATGTTCATGTTATGTTTGGTTCCTTGAGCCTTTTTATTACATGCTCATATATTCCTCCCCTTTCTACCTCGATGTTGGTGTTATTATGGATTCAAAACTTTGATTATATCTCCACGCTAATATGGTGATAAATAAGGCAAGAGGAGTCCTTGGTTTCATTAAAAGATGGGCTAAAGAATTCAGTGATCCCTTTACTACTAAATTATTATATACCTCTCTCGTAAGGCCAATTCTTGAATATGCATCAGTTATATAGAACCCACAATATAATGTCTACATCGACACCATAGAATCCGTTCAAAAACAGTTTTTACTTTTTGCTGTACGCCATAGTCGTTGGAACCCCAATATTATTCTTCCATCGTATGAAATACGCCTTAAGATTATTTTACTACATTCCCTAAGAAGCAGGAGGAATGATGCTTAATGTCATGTTTCTGTATAAATTACTTCGTGGCGAGATATATTCGGAATATCTCATCTCAGCTCTAAATTTTAACATCCTAAGGAGCGGAACTAGACATTTTCTGTTTTTCAAGTTGAGTCAGTGCAATTCTAATTACGCTCTTCATGAACCTTTACGATGTATGTGCAGTGATTTCAATGATAACTTCAACATGATTAATTTTTCTGATTCGGTAGACGCCTTAAAATGGAAAGTTATATTACATTTAAATAATTAAATCAATTTAACTTCATCCTATTATACCTAACGCAGTTTTATAACAATGTAATATCGGTAATTGAGATTGTTCTGTTTCTCCTTTTTGTCTCGATATTATGTTTTATAAAGTTAGCACCATCAAATATGAATCGTTTTTAAAACTTACTTTTTAATTATTCAATATTTTAATTTTAAATCGAATTGTGATTTACGTGCTTCCTGATTTTAAATTAGACTGAACTCACACTATCACCTGGATTCGTGTGCCAGAGTATATTTCTTTTCCACACAAGCTTATGCCAGCGTTGGCCCAAATGCATACCCAACTAATTGGGATTTTGATTTAGCGGATATGAGATTTATCTCATTTCCACGTATGTCCTTGGCTTGGACAATGTATAGTGTATAGTGTTTTGGATTGTTTTTGAAATCAGGATTGTTTTTCGAGTACCTTAAACTGATAATCACTATAATTTAATTCGATGTTGCTTATTTATATATTGTAGATTAAATATACTTAAATACGCGTTTGTTATATATTAAATTTTTAAATTCCAATTAAAGTGCTTAGTGGAAAATCTTAATTGCTAATAGGGGGTATGTTTTAGTAAGTAGGTGCATTCTGTCTGTCCCAGCTGATCCGGGCAGGATCTAGAATGTAAATCTTGCATGCGTATAGGTCGGGTATACGTATCTTTGGAAGATTCATACCTCCGGGCGAATCCAAAAAAAAAAAAGATAAAGTTTATAGCAAACATTTGGCTTCTATTAGTAATGTTTGCTCCAAACTGCAATCTAATGATCATATTTTAACAAGCGTGTCGGAAGCTAATTTCATCTGGCGGCCAGTACAAATTGGGGGGGGGGGGGAAATCACAAAAATTTCTTAAAAGAAACATGAATATGAATAAACAAATTTTTTTATTTTAGTTTCAAAATAAAAAATATTTAAAACCAAATAAAAATATATTAAAAATTCATTACTTTTAAAAGTTTTTCCAATTTCGATATAAGTGATCATTTTTTAAAGGATCTTTCATATGGTAATCCTCTACGAATGGGTGACAATCTTGACGCGATGTAGAGGCTTAAGTTGTAAAGACACAATGGCTATTGAGTTAGGCTTTGTGGAGCAACGAACTAAAAGTCACCCCCCATTTCTAAGGTTGTAGACGCCATGCCGAGGGAGATAGCACCGATGGTGCAGGGTCTAGGGGTATTAGATCGCAAATGGTGTCTCCTCAGGGCAGCCCACTCCCTGTTGTATACTAGTAGGGTAGGGCGGATAATGGGGATCTCTGTCCATCCGGTACGTATACTTCTCCCCAACTCGTGGGATTTTCATGGAAAATAAAAACAAAAAAAAGGAAGGGTGCGCTGAGGTAACGAGTCCTGAAGCGGTGGAGTCCCAAAAGGATTTAATCGTGGAAGGGTGCCGGAAGCCGCAAGGTGACCTGCCGGGCCTGGTGGACGATAAAACTCCGAAAGGAGTGGAATTGTCAGCCAGTTCCGTCGGAGCTTCAGCGATAGGGAACGACGCTGATTCCGAGGCAAAGCGACTCCGTGTTAGGGAGAAGCAGAAGCGGAGGAGGAAGTGAAAGAGGGCGGGCACAACCGCTGGGGAGAATGCTTTGGAGTCCCCCGTCAGTAAAATGGCGGACCAATTCCAAAGCATGTCATGCGATGAGTCCACCCCGGAGACGAACGAGCGGAAAAGATTCAGGGAGCAGCCTGGACCTGTCGGCGAAGTCGTTACAGGGACGACTCGAACCGGTGAGTCGGAAGGTGGACAGCTTACGGCTGTTAGCTCTTCGGCTAAGGATGGGGATGGGGAAGGTGGATATCCTGTGAAGGTTGATAGCCTTCCACATAAAGGAAGGACGATGGGAGCTGGTGGACGACCCTCAAAAGTCGATAGCCAGGGCAAATCGTGGAGGGCTGATAGCCAGAAACCGAGCGGTAGTAAAACTTTGCCAAAACAAAGGGTTGCGGACGCGAAGTCGAAGGCTTTAGCTGGAGGAAGATCAAACCAGGTAGGGGTTATTGGAAGCTGCCGGACATCCTATGCTATGGTAGCAGAAAAAGACCTCTTAATGGGCATCGTAGATTGCTCCATCGATGGTCAGTTGGGAGAGTCTCAGTTAGCGGTCTTTAAATCCGCTCTCTTGGAGTCTCTCGACACCATCGATGAGAGTGATGGCGATGTAGGTTTTGTGGGCAATGCAAACTTGGAGGATGGAATAATTGTACTTAAGTGCAAGAACCCATCATCCAAGGTATGGCTGAGCCGAAACGTGACAAAGCTCAAGAACTTATGGGAAGGGGCTGAGTTGCGGATCGACCGACTGTACGCATTGAAGGACGTTAGAAGGATGTTCATCTTTGTATACGGAACTTCTGAAGGCAAGGAGGTCATCCTTAGGAGGTTGCAGACCCAGAACCGGTGCGTTGCAGACACTTCTAAATGGAGAGTTAGTAACGTAACGAAGTTCGGAGATGCAAAGAAAGGAGGCGTCAAGCTCACCGTGTGGTGCCGGAAGGATGAGATGGAGGCAATCAGGTTGGCAGGAGGGAAACTCAACTGCGGCCTTGATCAAGCTCTCATCAAATTCGGAAAGGATGCAAGGTGAGTGCGATGGAACCCCTGGTACGGGGCTGGTGGGGAATCCTGCAAGGGAAGAACCACCAGGGCGGGTGGTGGGCCCGTACCAGGAAAACCTCATTGTGTGTCAACTCAATCTACACCATAGGGCATAGGGCAGCATCAGCAATGATGATGCGTTGCATGGAGGAGGATGGACTTGACATAGCAATGCTTCAGGAACCTTGGATTCTTCACAATAGAATTAAAGGTCTCTCAGAGTGGAAGGCCACGCTGTACCAACCAGTAACAGATGGCAGACGACGGACTTGTATCTTGGTGAGACATGGTATACTAGCGGTACATATGCCACACCTATCTTCCCCGGATCTCACCGTTGTGAGAATTGGGGATGGTACAGGTGCTTGTATGGTAGCTTCAGCGTATCTTCCTTACGACTCTCCAGACCAACCACCTTCAAAAGAGGTGGAGAATCTGGTAAAGTACTGTGAGGAAAGGAACATTGGAGTGATGATAGGATGTGATGCTAACGCGCACAATACTGCGTGGGGTAGCACCAACAACAACGACAGAGGAGAGCAATTGCTTGAGTTTGTGGAGAGGTACAATCTGTTGGTAGCAAATAGAGGAGCACAACCGACTTTCGTTGATGCGAGGCGAGCGGAAGTGATTGATGTAACTCTCATCTGCAGGAAGATTCTGAACAGAATAAAAAATTGGAGGGTCGTGGATAGGCTAACCATGTCGGACCACAGATCCATACAGTTTGAATTCAAGTACGGAATCCGACGCCAGCGGAATCGCAGGAAGGTCAGGATTCCCAAGAATACAGATCCTGCGAAATATAAGGCGAAGTTGAGGGAAACACTGACCCAAAAAGCGATAAAAGTACCAGGGAATACGGTGGAAGTAGAAAGTCATGTCAAACACCTTAGCTCGGCCATGGTCGAAGCCTACGAGGTGGCATGCCCAATACTTTCAGAAGACGAAGGTGATCCAACGCCATGGTGGTGCACGGAAATCGAATCTCTGAAGAAGAAGGTTAGGAAGGCCTTCAACCTGCAAATTACAAGGCACGGAAAAGGGAACTGAAGTACCTCATACGACAACGGAAAAGGCAGTCGTGGAGAGACTTCTGTTCTGGGATGGAAACTATATCAGAAGCATATAGGCTTCAGAAAATGGTTTCAAAAGACCCATTCTCCAAAGTGGGACTGATCCGAAAGAAGGATGGAACCATGGCAGAGAACCTAGAGGAGTCCATGGAAGTTCTGATGGAGGTGCACTTTCCTGGAAGTTTTAAGTCTGATGACCCGTGGACACCCTTGAAGAAAGGAATGCACAGGGTTGACAGGCTGGAAGCCGAAAGGATGATCACTATGGACGGGGTGAGGAGTGCTATACGCTCATTTGCTCCGTACAAAACATCAGGGATGGACGGTATATTCCCTGCTATGATGCAGTGGGGGGAAGATCTCATTGCACCTAGGCTGTGGGGTATATTCGTTACTTGCCTAGCGACTGGGTATGTTCCGAGAGTCTGGAGAGAGGCGAAAGTTGTCTTTCTTCCGAAGCCTGGAAAAAAAGATTATGCGGAGGCAAAGTCGTTCAGAGCGATCAGCCTAACATCTTTTCTCCTGAAAACGATGGAAAGAGTGATGGTTGACTGTCTTGAGAGCACCTCGCTGACGCAAAATCCTCTGAGTAGATGCCAACATGCATATAGAGCAGGTAGGTCTACGGAGAGTGCTCTTCACGAATTGGTAAGAGTGACTGAAAAGGAGGTATTTTCAGGAGGCATTGCGATGGCCACATTTATGGACATCGAGGGTGCTTTCGACAAAATATGCTTTGGAAGGCTCCGGCAAGCCCTGACAGAACGCAATGTTAGCCCAATGATAGCAAATTGGGTGGACAATATGCTCAAACACAGGGCTGTCAACATGCAGAATGGTAGAGTAAAGACTAGAGGTAGAGTAAGTAGAGGATGTCTCCAGGGCGGGGTGTTATCGCCAACCCTGTGGAACATAACTTTGGACTCACTACTGGTTAGACTGGATGAATCGGCCATACACACGATAGGGTATGCAGATGACATTGCGTTGGTGGTCCGCGGCAAGTTCATTGACACCATCTCTGACATCATGAAGGGAGCACTCCGAATGGTGGAGGAGTGGTGTCGAGAACAAGGCCTTACCGTAAACGCAGGCAAGTCAGACAATATTCTCTTTACTAGAAAGAGGGTAGGCCTGAGTACAGAACCACTCAGACTTTTTGAAGCTGAAATCAACATGTCCACGAAAGTTAAATATCTAGGGGTAACCCTTGATAGCAAACTGAACTGGAACGAGCATGTAGAAGATAGGATCCAAAGAGCCAAGAGGGTTCTGTTCCAGTGCAGACGCGTTTGTGGTCTCAAATGGGGGCTAAACCCAGAGGCTATGAAATGGGTTTACACTATGATGGTTAGACCTGTCATCACGTACGCTTCGGTGATTTGGTGGACAAAAGTCAGCCAGAAAACCATTAAGAAGAGACTGGACAGAGTCCAACGGCTGGCGTGTGTTGGAATAACAGGTGCAATACGCACCACTCCAACAAGCGCAATGGAGGTTCTGTTAGGTATGCTGCCGTTGGATTTAGAAATAAAGAAAACAGCGGCGCTGTCAGCCCTCAGGATGTTGCGAAATGCTACGTGGCATGGGGCAACGGCCCTGCATGGTCATATTCGCATCCTTGATATTGTACAGAGAGATGTCAGGGAGGCGTTTATGCCTATGGATGGAAGGCAGAGAGTAAAAATAACAGAAAAATGTTATAAAACTCTTATAACGGATGGAGCCGTTTGTGAAGAAATCGCTGGTAGCGATATCAGTATATTCACAGACGGCTCTCTGATGAATGGCCGGGCCGGGGCAGGCGTGTACTCAAAAGAGTTAAGCCTATCCTGTGTACTGAGGTTGGGGAGGTTTGTGTCTGTATACCAGGCAGAAATGTTTGGCGTAGTGCATGCGCTGGACCACCTGATAGATGGCCGGATCAGTGGCAAGAAAATTGTCATCGCTCTCGACAATCAGTCTGTGATTAGGTGTATGCAACGGACAGACATCACTTCCAGGTTGGCCATAGAATGTCTTACAAAACTCAATAGGTGCGCCCAGACAAATGAGCTTACACTTATGTGGGTGAGAGGACACTCTGGCATAGAACAGAATGAAGAAGCGATTCTTTAGCAAGAACAGGATCAGCAGAAGAATTCTGTGGACCAGAACCACGTATTGCCATAGGCGACAATATGGTGGCAGGCCTTATTAAACAATGGACGGACTCGGAACACAGTAAAAGGTGGGAAGAAGCTGTTAACTGCAGGCAATCAAAGGCGGCCGTGAAGTGGTCTCGTAGTGAGGCAGCAAAAGTTATCCGATACAATCGAAGGACTTCAAGCTGGCTTACTGCACTGGTCACAGGACACGGTCCCTTCATGTACCATCTCGGGAAGATGACTCTGACCGAGGACGATGCGTGTAGGTTATGCCTAGAGGAGCCGGAAACAGCAGCACACATTCTGTGCCAGTGTCCGGCGCTGGCAAGCATAAGATTGACCACTCTGGGACGCCCATTTATTGGCGAAGCCGAGATTGGTCAACTAACCTATAAGGATATGCTTGAGGTGACAAAGGATTCTTACACGAGGAGCATGCTCACGTACGAGTACTCCGAGCAGTAGTACCCTTTGTCCAATAGGGGACGAAAAGGGACACACTGTGGTTTGCTTCGGCTAATCCCCAACTTATTATATATATATATATGGTAATATGAAAATATAAGAAATAATTGTTGCTTTTATAAAGCAAGACTAGGTATATCTTTACATAGTTTAAATGCAATAAGGTACAAAAAGTTATATCAATTTAAATTCTTCCAAAATGTTTCTATCTGTCCTTGCGAGTAACAAACTCTTTCACCACCTCCATCGAATTCAATTCCTCGTTTTATCTTTGTGAATGTGTGTAAGTGCTGCATGAGTGAGTCGTTTCTGTGACATAGTTGCTCGAAGATACGTTTTAAGTCATCTTAGTGCACTAAAAGGACGCTCAGTTGAAGCTGCTGATGCAGGCACAGTCAAAACCAAAGCAACAAGTTTTTCAACTTCATTTAATAGTTTTTCAGTGTATCCGAATTTTTTTCAAATTAGAATTGCAGTAGAGACTCTACATTTTGTTCTTTTTTTTTTTGCAAACAAAGAGAAAGAAAATGGTTATCCGTTGTAAAAAAAACTGATATTTTGAATAACTTTTTACGTTTGGACCTAAACCTTGGATCTTCAATTGCCGTATATCTTCATGGTGAATGTGACTACATTTGTCGACGGTACCGTGGTGTCTTGGTTTTTACCTCCTGAAACACCACTTTTTAGTTTGTTAATAATACATGATTTCAATCAAAATCATACTTTATATTTTTGAATTGTATTAAATATCTTATTTTATAATTTTAAATTTGCTATAAAACCTGTTAAGGTTTAGCAACGAATAAAAAAAAATAATAAATCACTATACATTGGTTTTCAATATTGTTTTTTACACGATTCAACTCATAACAAAGACTTTTACACGTAAACTCAACTTCAGTATATGATTTGATAAGTTTTTTAGAACATATTAAAAGATTCAATGAAATAATGATTTAAAAGCGTTAATTTTAATTAAACCTTCGACCCTCTGGAGAATTTGAACTCCAAAAACCCACCCTATGATACGGCCCTACCTTAAACTGTTCTGTATTTTATTTTATTATATTTTTTTTTCTTTAAGTTAATACAATTTGCTAATCATTAATACTATTTAAGTTTTTGTGTTTATTAATGATAAGGGTATTCAGATTTGTGTGGTATCGAGGTATTGTGGTTTTTTGCCATAGTTGAAAACCACAATTATGAGCCACTCTTTTTATAAAACCACTCTTTTATGTTCAATTTCTGTTTGGGAACCTCCCACAATAGCTTTTTGTTACTGTTCAAATAAATAAACTATCCAATTAAATATATATTATTAATATATGGCATAAAAAAGTTTAATTTGCATTTTGAGCTTCTTTCATTTTTGTAATTAGAAAATAGCTGGCAACCGATCAGTTTTTTTTTAAGTTTAAAAACCACGTTCGTTAAACATAGCATTGGGCTACTTAAAATTGCAACTATTTTGGTTTTTAGAGATTTCATGTAAAACAACAAAAAATATATAAACCGCTCGGTAATGTGTGGTATCAATACCACGGGGTTGTTCAACTGCACTGAAAACAACGCAATTGTGAATACCTTTAATGTGGTTTGTTTATGTTGATTTATAAATGAATGAATTTACATTTTTAGTTTCAAGTAATATATAATAAAAATTGTATTAAAAACGTTTTGAATTATTTATTTCTTAAAATTTTCAATCCCGAACTAATACCCGGGATACCGGGATTGAGATTTTAAGTCCTGATAGTCCAGGGATCGAGAAAAGCTTCCCGGATTGGACTCCCTAATACGTATGTTTTCCAATTTTTTTCATTTTTTTATGTCGATAAAAAATCACAACTCTGGTAGCTTTCGTTCAACTTTTATTATGTTTACTAGCTTATTTTAACAAAAAATGTATAGAAGAACGAAGTGCATACCTAAGGCTTTTTAAAACAAACGCCTTAAAAGTGTTTTTTTATAGGATTTTAAAGAATAAAACTTGTTCTTCATACAAATAACATGGTGCCACTTAAGGGCGTGTGTGCCACGCCTTGTTATTATCCGATCCTGAAATTCTTCCCTGAACATATTTTTACACTCAAAGAAGCATTTCTAGGGGGTGTTTTGCTTCATTGGTATCAGAATGTTTAAAATGGTGCCACATAATCAACCCTTCAATTTACGTTTATACAGCAATCATTTCGTAAGGTAGAGATTTCTGTGTCTATATTTAATGCAGGGTTGTATCATAAGAGTGAAATTTTATACTTTGGATGGCAGATACAAGCGTCAATTGACATTCTAATTTGATACTTGCACTAACATCTATGAATTATTATATCAATAAAGTGCGTTTCCATTTTTAATAACAACAAAATTTGGCTGAACACTTAAGTTGAAAAAAAATATTGCACTTTCAGGTTGTTTTTGCCAATAACATATTTTAAACTAAGTTTTCTTTGTCATAATGTATTATTAAGCTCATATGATAGAACTTGTTTATGTTTATGATAAAAAAATTTAATTCATTTAGTCTTTTGCTGCCTGCTTTAATCATAATTTAAGTTTTCTACTTTTCTTTCTAAGTATCTAATATTTCAGAATGTTTAATTAGTTTCAGACTTTAATGGCGATATGTTGATAAACTCTTATAAACATTTAAACCCGTACCATTTTTTAAACTCATGATAGCTAGATTGCTATCTATCAGTGCACCATCATGATACATAGCTAGATTTCTATCTATCAGTGCAGCAATCCTTGAGTGACCGCGATCATCTGCCTCTTCAAAAGATTTTGTTTTTATTCTTTTAATTATTGATACCTTTACAGGCTTACAACAGTTCAAACGAAACAAAGTGTTGATCTGAAGACGCCGATTTGTCTCCACAGCAAAATGTATAAGCATTCGGAAATTACTCCCGATTCTCTCTTCGTTTATCATTTCCATTGCATTTTTCATTTGATTTGTAATAAATTAGTAACCTGAGTTTGAAGAAAATATAGGAAACCTGATACAAACCTGTTGTATTTATATCCAACAAATCTAACAATAATTATGGCCACACGATTAGGTCATAACGAAGGTCAGCTGATACTGACTATATAGATTGTACAAAAATCTCTAAGATCCTTAGTAGCATTTCATATGAAGCGCATATATTTAGAACAGTTCTATGTGTATCAGAAACAAAAACCAATAAAATAGCTATACATACACATTAAGTTTGAATAAAAATACCTGCGTCAACTCACAAATATGCATAATTATTATGCTATGTCGTTCTTCTGTTAGATGTAATAAAAGACCCGGTTCGTGGGATAGTCAGGTAATCTTCGGAAAGTCATTTTATTAAAATAATTTAAAATTTATATATCAACTAATCTAATAAAACAAAATAGAAGCGAACGAAAGAGAATGGAAATAGGTACGTTGGTAACGAAGCGCATTGGTATTTTTTGTGGCTATTAGAATCTCGCATGGAATAATTATTCAAGAAAGGTTAAATAAAGTGTGGGTTCCTCTACTTTTGAGTTTATAATCTCTGCGGCATGGAAAAGCATTTATTTATGTTAATTTGTGTGTTCATTTTGTTTTCTATGTCGTTTTATTGATTTTATATATAATTGAAATGTCATAAAAACTCTAATAACTGTAGACAACACTAAATCATATACTTTTTAATGTTGGGAAAAATCAAGTTCAGTCCCAACCGAAGGTGGCTTTATATAAAAAAACTAATTGTGAAATAACGATAAGAATATGACTTAAAAAATTTTTAATTCGCACGTTGTAAAATTTAATTAAAGCTGATTTAAAATCTATACCACAAGTAACAATTAAAATAAGTTTGAGGTTATCGAATAATAATTGCAACAAAAATCGCAATACAATAAGATTCAAGCCGTCCAAATAAACTGAGACGTAGAATTAAATTGGATTAAAAAAATAGAAGTTTGTATGTGAAAATCTCATTAAGTTAAAATCTTACAAAATTAAATTTATATTAAAGTTTTAGTTTAAAGTATTACATTTATTTAGGATTGGAATTTATTTAAAGGATTAAAATCGCCCATTACTAAAATGGTATGGTATATTGCCATGTTCTTTTTCATTATCAACTGTAAATTTTAGACTGATTTGGCCATCATACACAACCCAGCCAAAGAAAAATTGCTGGTTAATGCCTTCAAAATGCAAAAAGTGCATTTTTGAAAAAACCTTTATTGACCACAGTTTTTCCTATTAAGAAACTTCTGGTAATAATACATGGTACAACAAATTTTAAAATGCGTTTTTAGTTATTAAAGGCAGGTTCTCATGAAGCTCGATCAAAAAACTGTTTTGCATTTTTTATTTTTTCAAAATCTTATGATGTGTAGCATGTATTCCCAAAGCACTTTAGCCGATAACAACTGCACAAAAAAGTTATCGCTTAGGGAAAGAGCCCATATTTTTGCTCTCGAAACAATCGTTAACTAAATCTTAAAACGCGTTTTCTGAAAAATCATGTTTTACGGTGTCTCAAGAACTGATCCATAGATTGACTTGAAATTTTTATTATTTTAAAGTAGCTCAAATTTATTGGATCCCAAACCTAAATGTAGATAATATTAGCCGGTTAATTTTATTTTGAGAACTTTAAAGAGCAAATTATGTGAAACTGCGTTCTCACTAGAACGTCAGATTTTTTTTTAAAAGGTCTTTTAAGTTCCAAAAAGTATTTGTTAAAAAAAATTTATTTAAATACTTAACACCCTCAAAAGAATAATATGGGTATCAACTAAAAGAGGACAATCTCTTCTATCAGAAAAAAATACGAAGAGACAATGCATTCATACCAAATATGTAGATTTTTTATTGCATTGGAATATTGTAAATTTTATTGACTTATGTTATATTGGAATATAGAAATAATTTTCAATTTGTTTCAATTTCAAAAACCTTATACAATTTTTTTATTTTTTTTTATAAATGAAGAGAACTACCCTCTATCATTTGATAACCATATTGTCATGCTTTGAACGTTTTAAGTACTTAAATACATTTTTCAAACAATTGCTTTTTGTAACTTAAAAGTCCTTAAAAAAAAATCGTGACGTTCTAAAGAAAAAGTGAGAACGCACATTTACTATCGTTTGCCTCTTGTTTCACGTTTAAATGGTTTACTTCGTGTGTGAAAAGTGCTGTCGAACGGTGTAATATACATAAACTTCGTTAACTATATTGCCGTGTTATCGTACGGGATACCGTAAAAGATATTCGGATCTTGTATCTTGACAGTGCATAAAGGCGCGTTTCCAAAGTGAATATTTTTTATGCAATGTTGGATATTGCATAAAAAACTGTTAACACGATCAAAGTCATCTTGTATACAAATATCATCGGTTTTGTTTTGCAAAGCAGATGGAAGGCGAAAAACAAGAAAATAACAAAAGAGAATGCGAAAATAAAAAAAAAAATAATAAATCGAAGCAGGCACTATTGAAAAAAAGTTTTTATGTTATGTGCAACCTGGAACCAAGACACCTTTGGCACATACGCTTCATTTGCTCCTGCCCCTGACTTTTGCTCTTTTTATCTTCGCAACTTCTGCGGTGGTAGACGTCCTTTCGACCGAATCTTTGCCTTGGCATCTGCAGCCGACATGCACATTTCCTTTTTTATATGCAGTGGAGAATGCATATTCCAACTGTGGCTCTCGTATTCGTCCAGAAATTGTATGATTCTGTCTCCACTAAACTTTTTGGCAATTATAATCTAAAAAAATTTAGTCATATTCAATGTTTTTTAATAATTTGTCTTATAAAAATTACTGAACAGAAATTGAACCGCTTGAAAAATCAGAACAACGATAGAGAGGAGACAGAAATAAACATAACAAAACTTCAAAAATTTTGATCAAGTTACCAAATTGCGCAAGAAAAGTTGGAAGTAAACCAACATTTTTTGTGAAATTGCTTGCAATCAAGTGTTTACACTTTCAAAATTGCGTGCAATGCCTATTTTGCGCAAGAAAAATTGACTGTGGAAACGCGCCTTAAATGCAGAATTTCACTTCACACAATGCGCGAACTTAAAACATAAGCAGATCTCCACTATTGGCACAACCTTGTTTTGTGTGCAATTGAGGACTTTTAAAAAAGAACAATTAGGCATGGTTTAAACCAAATCTGGACACTCTGATATCTCATTATATATTCTAAAGGGTAAATTTTTAAGCGTTTGGTTTTTGAAAAATGAAAAAAAGAAAATTTGCTATATTGAATGAAATATTTTTTTGAAGCGATACACCAATGCCTGTTATTTACTTTTTAAAGATTATTCCATGTAAATGTTGCATTCGGCTACGCACTTTTTTAAATTTTAGAATGACATTTGGAGTTTTTTTTTTGTTAAATTTTATAAAAAAATATTTTTATTCATCAGATGATAAAACATGTATTATGAATGTGGTATTAAAAACTTGATGTATTGTAAGGTTTTTTTTATAAAATCCGTAAAATTGAAACGTTTTTAACAAAAATAAGCTCAATGAAACCCATAAAATAAAATCAAGCTTAAACAATAACAACTTCGAGCACAAAGCATATTTCAAGATTTTGATTTTTGGAATTTTTTGGGTAAATTGCCATTGAATTTAATATAAAAAACAATAGTTAATGTTAAATAAAAAAAAAATAGAAAAATCGTTTAAATATGTGTGTAAATTTTTCAAAGAATGAAAATTTAAGTAAAATTTAGTAGAAAATATTTAGTTAATTAAGCACTATTAAAGTCAAAGGCTATAAATATTATAAAAAATCATACTTGTACTATCTGTTTCTGTAGAAACCTGCTCCAAGAAAAACTACTTAATTTGAAAAAGGTCTTAAAAATCAAATTTTGCCCTAAAATGCACTGATTTCCAAGACAATTTGTAGGTACTTTTAACTTTAAAGATGGCGGCCAATAAAATAGAATTCATAATTGAAAAGAAGTTGTGAACTTATTTTGTATTAGAAACCATATTTTTAAAATTTTATTTTTAATTTCGTTAATTTGGTAATATTGTCTTAAAGGAGATATATCTGAAAGTTATCCGATTTAAAATATTTTAGAATGACGTTCAATTGAAGTTAAATAAACTAAATTTTCTCTTTAAAACATAAATAAGCGATTTTATGCGGTTTTTTTTTATAAAAAAATATGGTTTGTATGGGAGGTAAGCGATGCAGTTGACCTAGAATTATAATTGTTTGTGCTGTTACTTAATTTAGGCTCAAACTGATTTGAAGAAAATTTCATGGCCCTTGCTTTTATAGTTTCTGAGATAATGCAAATGTCATCCTAAAATCGAAAAAAGCGCACTGTGCAACGGCAGCTGTAATGTTGTCTTCCAGGGCAACAGAGACAAGCCATTGCGACTGGCTTGTCTCTTCACACAGCTCCACAAAAAATAGTCTAGTGGGGTCAAATCGCGTGATCTTGGCGGCCAATGGACTGCTCCAAAAAGTGAGATTAATTGCTTTCCAAACTCGCTTCTCAATAGGTCCATGGTATCGCGTTCCGCGTGGAATGTGCCACCGTCTTGTTGATGCCACATGTCAACCAAATTCAATTCTTCCTTTTTGGGTAAAAAAGTAGGTAATCATCGTACGATACCTTGCTCCATCGACTGTAATGTTGCGATTTTCATTATTTTTGAAAAAGTACGTCCTGCCGCCGGCCCACAAACTGCACCAAACAGTGCATTTTTGAGAGTGCATTGGCAGCTCTTGAACTGCCTCTGACTGCTCTTCAGACCAAATTCGGCAATTCTGTTTTTTGATGTACCCATTGAGCCAAAAATGAGCTTCGTCGCTGAAGATCATTTTTCAATTTCTCTCATTTATCACAGAGCACAAATTTTGATAATAAAATTCAATGATTTGCAAGCGCTGTTCGTTTGTATAATTTTGGAGGGGACTATTTTACTCTTCAGAAATGACTTTTTCCGACTCGAGAGTACTTTTTATTAGTATGATTTAATAAGCTTTTGTTTTGTTACTGAGGCACACATAAAATAATTTATGCAAAATTTTATACTTAATAATTTAACAAATAAACATACTCGATATATGTAACTGATTCTGATGGAGTGCTGCTCGTGGTACCAGCTGTGCTTTTAATAGATTAATAAACTTAATCATAGCTATATTTAAAATATATAACTTAGGGCCGCTTTCTCAATGTCCGGTTAAGCACTAATCAGAACTTTAACCAGCAGTTAGCAAAAAAGTCCTTTCTCAATGTTCGGTTAGGGCTTAACTGTCAGTTAAGTGCTGATTAAGTTAACGGCAAGTTGTGGTTTCGGTTAGCGCTACTAATCGAAAGAACAGCTGAATAGAGTAAACTATTTTTTGTTTATTTTACACAAAAATAGACAGAACTTCAATAATTTATTTTCTTTATAATTAAAGTTTACACCAAAATAGAGAAAGGGCATATGCAATTACCGAACCGACGCCATACCGAGCCTCGAACTCCAGGGCAATCTTCCCCCATACTTTCTTTTATTTCTCCCAGACAATAGCATATTTTTTTATTTTCAATGATGTGGGCGTGCTCTTCTGCCAATGAAAAATGTTCCCTCGTATGATGTGAAATCAGGCAGTCTGTTGCGTTTTGCCATTTTTTTATATATTTGCAGCTTAACCGTTGCTTAACCAGCACTTGTTGAAATCAAAATTATTTTTTGGCTATCGTATGGTTAGCTAACTCCTGGTTAAAATCTAGACTAACCGGACATTGAGGAAGTGGCCCTTAGTCTTACTGACAACTTATCTATAAAAAACAAACAATACTTTCATCACTGCACTGCACGTCCATTCCACTACACCATATTACGTTGGTAGTTATAAATTTATATTGACAAACACAAGAAAATGTAACCTGAAAGTAAAATACTTCAACAAAGCAAACTAAGCCTTTGTCATCTTTTGAGTATGTTTGTTATGTCAAAGGAAAAAGCAAAAAAGAGGCACACAAAATTGCAAAATGCGTTGCAGTGTTATATTTAGCAATCAAATAAAATTTGGTGAATCAAATCCGAAAGTACTTTTTTTGGTGGTGAACTATATCCGAAAGTATTTTTTTTTGCCAAAAGGAGTTGGGGACTTTTTAAAATCGAAATGTGGTAAAAAAGCCCTTATCCACTACAAATATCATCCCTGGTACACATTAGCGATCATTAGTGACAATCATGCTCAAATTCTCTATTTTTACGCAGGTTCGCGTGTGTGTACCAGAGAACAGCTTGAGTGCATTCAAATGGCGTTTCGATTGTCTCGTCAATAAACGAGCACCGAATGTGCTTCCTGCATTTAAATTAATGCGCGAATGCATGTACCAATCGCTATTGATACGAATGCTTAGAGTGTAAGCGCTAGCGTTTACGAACGTCTGCGACACAAGAATGTCAAACAAGGCAAGACATGAGGAACAATCGCCAAAAGCAAGGAATATCCATGCTTTTATGCTCATTCGCACAAAGGAAAAATATTAGTTGCAGTGTTGCATTTTTTTTTATTCTTTTATTCTGCGAATGTTGTTACCAGACACAAAAAATTGCAATATTATAAAATAAGATTTTAATTAGAGTTATTATTGCAAAAGTTGAAGGAAAAATATGTCAACAATAAACTTCTGTGCTAATTCGACTGCGAGGTGGATAGCAAGAATCGAATACGATTAATATGAAAATTACTTTTATTAATATAGCCAATGGTATAAAAAAGTATAGCAGTGAGAGCACTGCCGACCGAAGCGAAAACCTATATATAAAATATTAGTATTCCTTGGAAGACGTTGTCCTGCCACGGACCGCCTTACTGCTATATAAGAATTTTCATGGTAATAGGGGGTTTCGGACTATCCTACATGTAGGATGGATTTGACAGGTCGGACGGACATGTAGGATGTGAGAAAGTTCATACTGCAGACCGTCCTACTTGTAGGATGAATATCAAAAAGTTCTAAAAGTTCTAAAAGTTACGCTATGATCTTGTTCTTCTCTGTGCGTCCTTGTTTGTAGATTTCCTTGGTAATTGTTGTTGGCGCAGTCAGCTGGAAATTTTTTGTAGACGTTTTTAATTTTAATTGTGTAGCTACAGTCGGCAAATGAAATTAGAATTATTTTTGTTAAGAGCTTATAGCAATTTATTAAATTTTTTATATATATTACTGAAACTATTTCTTTTAACCAAAAGTGTTACCATATCAAAAACACATATAATTAAAGTAATTTATTTAAATTACTTCATTATTGGATTAATATAAAAAATTAAAGGTTATTTTACCTATTTATATCATAACACTTACACAATCTACATGTTCACCATATCTATATTGCGTTGTGTATTAAAAATAGAATATTCTAAAACTAAGAAATATCTATAGCATATAAATTATATTTAATTCATATAAGAAATTTATTCTAAACCGTTTAAAAAATAGCATGCTTAGGATAAGCAGAATTTAGTTATCCAATTACTACTGAAAATATTAATCATTTTGCAGGTTTATTACGTAATTCTCATTATATAAATATACATAAATACTCTTTAAATTTTCTCAATGAGCTAAATCGTTTATATATATGATCTATATATATGTATATATGTATAAATATATATATAGTGTTACCGTATCGGAAATGCATATACATATATATATATATATATATGCATTTCTGATACGGTAACACTATATTTATATTTACATATAGTTTACATATAATATGAACCATATAATACGAACCATCATATAGGTTTTAAGCTAAAACTTAATATAATTGCATACTTCGATTTTCAAACATACCTTAAAAATCGCGAATTGTGATAAAAAAAGAGGCTATTTAAAAAAAGATAGAGTAAGAGATTACAGAATAAAAATTTTTTTTAATTCTTTTGTTTTTCAAAACCAATTTCCATACAAATTATTTAAAACTGGACTCATTTCAAATTAGATACGGCGTTATTTGTACTTGAGTAACTGTTTAACCTGAGGGTGCTACACTATCGGAATGTGACATTTTGAAATACTAAACAAGAGTTACGCACACCTCAGCATTTCAACATGATACTGCAAATTGAGTATATATCGTCTATACTATTATATAAAATTTAAGTGTCTAATTTTTGTTCCAGAAAACTCCAAAAGTACAGGGCCGATTTTTATGAAAAAACTTTTAAAATATCAGATATGTGCTACGACATTTTTTAATGGCATAGGTTGTGTTGCGAGAGTTTCAATAAACTCCATGTTGCTCTCCCTACTCTTTTTCGCAAAGCTAGCCATAATTTCGTAGTCACATAAATATACTGCACAGCCTACGTCACATTTGAAGTGAAGCTACATAAAAAAACACACATACACAACAAACGAAATTAAGCAAATGACGCTGATCGGCTTATTAGGAAACAAACGAAATGCAAACAAAGATACAGTAAAACTGCTCTCAAAATAAATTCAGCAAAATAATTGCTTTTTTGTGTGTTAACACCCTATGTGATATGAAATTTAAATCGAAGAGGGTAATGAAAAACATTTTTTTTTTATATATGTTTATTGTATATAAAAAAACTAAGATTGCTTAAGAAAATTAGGAGATGTCGATATAGAGTCATCCTATACAAAATTTGTACTACTTTTTTTCAGTCAGTTTTACACAATCCTTTTTCTCACCACTGACGTCACATCCACGTGCTCTTACGGATGGCGGACATACGCATGGCGGAATCTATTATATATTATGATATATTACTATTTATTATTATCTATTATATAATATGAGCTCAACGCTCAGCACAACAAAAGAAAAACGGATGAGCCTCGAGCAAGGCGAAAAGTGAGATGCAGTAATACCTCGTTTTACGTCGTCTCTATTTACCTCTTTTCGATTAACGCCGTGCAAAAAATTGTTCCTTTAAAACTCCTTTTACGTAGTCATTCGTTTGACGTCATGAACAATTTTTCCTGCAAAACTCGACATACGTCGTCTCTTTATACGAAAATGTGAAATACACAAAATATGTATGTTTTTAACATATTTTATTTAATATATGTTTGTGCTCGTTCACTTTCATTACGAAATTTGTGCAGAAATAAAGTGTAATATCAGTAAAAATGGGGAGTTCCCTTTTCAATCGATCTGTATGTTAAGCCCATCGTTGCATGGGATCGCACATTAGGGTGCATCGTTTTTATTTTTTTTTTAATTCACTTCTAATAGCATTTTTCTGGTGCTTTAATTCATAAATAAAAAAACCTGTACAAGAAGAAGGTTCACAATTGATTTCTTCAGGTGGCGCCAAGCCCTAAAATGTCAGCATATCGTAAAAATTCGACTTTTTTGTAGTTATTTGATAAATATTGATCTCTATAAAAGCGTATGCACTAAAGATCAGTGAAACAATTTTTTTGTTACTGAAGTATATGTAGAATATGTGAAAAAAAATTGAAATCATAAATATATACACAATTGTATTTTTCAGGACGATATTTTGAACAGATTTTAGGAACATTTTTTTCAAATTCGTGAGAATATCGCACTTTCTTAAAGAGTGTGCCAATTAAAAATGTATTTAGTATTAGTTGTAGTAGTACTGTTCAACACCTTCAATTAAAGTGTTATAAGAAGTCTCTAAGTGCTCTAGAATCAATGTTATAGTATTTTTAAGAGTTTGTAATTCTAGAGTTTTCATATCTGCGAACGCTCATTTTTCATCTCTGGATATTTCAAATCCAGACTTAAGTTCGTAGAATGTACGATTTTACATATTTTATCGATTTTACTCTTTATTTTATGGAAATATACTTTTACTCTTTTTTAAGTGACATATTCTAGATTATAGGTCAGGTCAAGAACAATACGAAACCATACTTGAAATTGTTAAAACACCCCAAAATTTTATTTTACCGTTAAAAACACGATTTTTTGGTACATGGCACATTACCAAAGCTATACAATAAGCAACTCAGCAATATTTTTTACCCTAAAACTATGCTATGATATGTTGGCAGTCCTGAAATTAATTTTTTTTTAAAATATAACTAAAATATTTTTTAAAATTATTGAAGTAATTTTTAATGCGAAGAAAAATTTTATCGATTTTTTTATGTTTTCTTTGTGTTCGAAATGCCAAAAACAGGAACAGGAAAAGTTTAAACAGCTATTACTTTTTCATCCGAGTTTTGGTTTTTGTACTATGCCAGAGCCACCCGTCAAGTCTTTTTTTTTATATGCCGCATTTTTGGATTTTTGAATATTTTTTTCGTAAAAATACCCCAAATCGAAATTTACAAAATGTTACACTTCTAGTAAAAATTTTCATAAAGACCAAGTTATTCAACGTAATCACATAATTTTATTGTATTTGAATTAAATCTTTTTTCAGAAAATATTTCAACAAAATTTCGTTGCAATTTTTTCAAAATTGAATTTGTAAGATTTTTTTTACTACAACAAGAAAAAAATTACATTTTTTCAAAAACTGAAATATCACAACTCTAGCAATTTTTATCCCATTGTTATGTTTTATAGCTCATTTCTAGTGACAATTAAATAACAAACGAAGTACATACCAGTTTTAACAAAATAAGGTTTTCTGTACAAACAATCGAGTAATATGCAAAAAATTAAAAAAATGTTCATATGTTTTTCAATTTCAAATTTAAATCGCTTTGATGGTCGGGTAAATAATTTCCGATTACTTAAAAGTTGATATTTTTATTTTTCTTACGTCAAAAGGAACGATTTTTCAGCCATCCATCTTAAGAATAGTATTTTAGAAAAATAAGGTCACCCTTAATATGCATATGTATTTAAATCGCTATATCTGGGGTTGTACAATTCCGATTAAGTTCGTTTTGAGCCTGGTAGATAGATAATTAGTTGTTTTTTAATTATATTGTAATATGTATTTTTCTATGATTTACGATAAATGTATAAAAATTTCGTGGCGGCCGTAGCCTAGTGGGTAGAGTGCGTGGCCCCTAAGCTAAAGAACCGCGGTAGCCCGGGTTCAATTCCAGCTCAGACAGAAAGTTTTTTCAATTGAATTAATTTTTTTGTTCGGTCGTCACCTCTCTGCAGACAATGGCAAACCTCAGAGAGTAAAAATTGCCATGTAAAGCTTCTTGAGAACATAAGCCGTTCGGAGTCGGCATAAAACACGTAGGTCTAGTTCTCGGTTAGTTGTGATCAAACATTTAATAAGACGCACAACACAATTGATCAATAGAAGCTAGGTCAAAGTCCTTCCAAGGGCTGAAATGGCCAGTTTATTTTATATTTTTTGTATAAAAATTTAATTAACTTTTTTACAGCCCAAATGAACGCGGCATAAATTTTTACAAAATACTAAATTCTCAAAAGAATGGATCGATTTTTTATAGGTTTTATATAAATTTTTGTTCACCGCGCATTTTATGTGTGTATTAGACAGTAAAAAAAATAACATTATTTATTTTTTGTACGGGTCAAGGGCTTAAATAATTTATAAAGGTGCAAAAACACACCTTAATGTCATTTACCTTGATCACGGGCATAAAAAAACCGTTTTCATAGATTTTTTAGACATTTATTTTAAATCGTAAGAAAATTAACTGTACAATTAAAGAACAAAAAAATTATCTATCCAACAGGTAAAAAAAAAAACTAAATAAAACAACACCAGATATAGCGGTTGAAGCAACACAGACATTAAAAAAGTTTTGCCATTGTTCACAATTTTCACCGAAAAATTGAGTGAAAAAATGAACTTTATTTGCGTTGATTTGCTCCTGGCAACCGCAAACTTAAGTTGATTTCAAATCTGAGTACCAAGTCAGATTCAGTGACCAATTTTACATGAGGATAGAACAATGTTGTAATTTTCGTGTAGTTTTAATGCCAGTATGAAAATTCATAAATTGGAACTCATCTAGTTTATATAAAGTGTGGTTTGGTTTTTTTAGTTTTACTAATTTTATGCAAGTACCTTTAATACCAGGAGGGGCACGGAGATTCAGCAGCAAAGTATGATTTGACTATATCTATTGTATATTTATTTTTATTAAATAACGAAATAAAAAAAAAATTTGGTCCCATGCCTATGGTGTTTATGCAAATTATCCAATCTATTATGTACTGTATGTTGACTCCCAGAATATGCTTGTCCGTCCGACTGACAACGTCAATTCTTAAAGAACTCATTTTGTTTTTTGTAATTTCCGCTATTGCTCTTTTTATCTATTGGCTGGAATCGCCAAGCATAGCCGATATATTTTTTAAAGTTCATTGCAGTGTCAAACTTTTCTTCATAGGGCTTTATTATTTCTTTAAAAAATTCTTTATCGCCAAAAAGACGAAGCGGCAAATTTTTTTTATACTAATCTTGTACAACATCTTATAAAATCTGCTCTGTTTGAGATTGCGTTGAATTTAATTACTGCAGCTTTTTTCTTTACATTCTCGAGATGCTTTTCAACTAAATTCAAAATACACTTTGCACTTAGCTAGCTAGTTCTTTTCTGCAAGTTTCAACGGGACAAGTAAATTTTTTTGTTTCTTCATTAAAAGTCGCGTATTTTTTATAACAAAACTTTTCCTTTGCATTGCTTTTCATTGAAATATTTGCAACTGACACTATTTCAGCGCAAAATATTTTCTAATTGACGTCGAAATTTGCTACATTTGGCCAAAAATCAGTCCAATACGCTGCACAGCAACCAGAACGGCATTTGTTTTTTACTCCACACGACGGTAGTGATCGATCCCAGTGGGCATTTTAGCAAGTGCTCCGCAAAAAAAAAAGCATGCTAGCACTGCTATTATTGGCGTCAATACACCTTCCATGATCACTGCATTAATGAGTGCTTCTGTAAGGCCTACCTTTTGAAGGTTCTTATTCTTTTCATATTATTTTATATGAACAAATATACAAAAACAATCCAAAAAAAATATTTAAATACACAGAATAGCTTGTAAAAAAATTTAGATTTAAAAAAAAAGAAAACAACAATTTTTTTTTGTCCGAGTTGGCCCGAACCCGGGCTCCCGAAAACTAACACAATACATATTATATTACATATATGAAAATATTTGTATGGAAAAACTCAAAGTCTTTTCTTATATTTTTGTATTAAGAAAATTTATAAAAAAATTTTAAATACACAGAACAATAAAAAAAAAATTAGATTTAAAAAAACAAAAAAAAATTTTTTTGTCCGAGTTGGGTCTCGAACTCGGGCTCCCGATAGCTTACTTTCATTTGTCGCATACTTTCTATCGGACCGACGACTGAGAAGACCATAGGTCAAATCTGAAATTGTTAATCGTTTTTTATTTGAAGTTGATATTTTTATTGCTTTTTCTTCTAACGTGACTTTTCGAAAGAGTGCTTCTGGTAGGTCTCTTTTGAGCAAGGAGAGCGGAAGGCCTGACAAATTTTCCGATTTCATATAAAAAAGCAAGTGTAATTGTATATGAGTGCGGCAGTACTCTAAAATCCATACGAAGGCCTGCTAGCAGCGCTGCCAACGCCTACTGGGATCTTAATGACCGGCACAAACAAAGACAATTTTGCAAACACCACTTGTTCATGTTGGAAAAATTGTCTTTGTTTTGGTTTTGACAAAGGCCTGAATTCTCCAACATGAACATTTTGACGCAAACATAAGTGTAAAACTGAAACACAGAGAATTGTTGAGATTGATCTTTGTTTGAGTTTGTGACGCACAAGCAAATATTAAAACGAAGAATTCATGTTGGATGATCAACAACACGCCACCTTCGTTACACACAAAAAGGAAATGAAAATAAAATTGTGTGTTGTATGCTTAAAATAGTGTTTATTTACATTTATGTTGGAGATTTCTGTTACATAAGTGAACATTTCTGAACCCTGGACTAAAGTAAAACAAAAATTCAACAACAAATGTGAAAATATGAAATGGGAGAAAAATTGAGAATTTGACACTTAAAATCTCATCGCCTCTGTGGTGCAGTGAGCGCTTGAAAGGCGTATCACAAAGATTTCTGATGCAGCCTTTAGCAGGGCCGAAATTGCAATAAAATCAGCTAGTGATTTTTTCCTTTTCATATTGAAAAAACGTTGTTGTTGTTTCTTTGGAAAGATTCGTTAGAACAATTAATTGTTGTAACTTTGACCTAAAGCTCAATAGACGATTTTAAGCTATCAAACAACTAGAAATTGTATTTAAAATCAAGTATGATTTAAATTATCCAACATTTAGAGTTTGTATTTAAATTATATAAAATCAACATAATAAATAACAAGGTCATTTAGAAATAACTATATTTTGAACAATTATACAAGAAATATCAAAAAACGTTCTTAAGATAATTTTCTTTAAGCTTAATAATTTTTTTGTGCAATGTATCTTGAATTTCATAAAATAAATGGCTTAGATGCAAATATGCAATATCATGCATTTGAGACATTTTGAAGTAACATTGCAGATATGAAGTTAAATTGCAGATATGCAATTCCATTAAAGTTTAATTAAAGCTGAAAACTGACGATACAATGAAAAAATTTTTGATTCATGGGAAAATAGTGAGGATGAACTAAGAATCAATTAAGATGATAATCGTGAAGATGATAACGTATACGTCAGGATAAATCGTACAGAAAGTTTATGGAAAAAAAATCCTGCAGGTGAAAAAGACATTTCAAATATCGTAACATTAAAAGAGAAGTATGCGCTCACTATTCGAAAAAACAATATTTTATTCCACATATAAGAAAACAAGACAATCTATCTAATACTGACAAGCCAGATTTAAGTACATTTATTGGCATATTCATTCAAAGATCTGTTATTCAAATACTTAATAGTCGGTGTTATTGGACACCTGTTACAGGAAATACTCAAATATAGGAGACGATGTTAGTCAATCAATTCTAAAAATTTTTGACCCGCTTTTTAAAGTTCGAATGTTAGTAAACACTTTTCAGAAACAATTCAAGTCGATTCAATATGAAAATTTCCTTTCCGTTGACGAACAGTTAAGCTCCACAAAATATAAGTTATTATACAGTACTAAGATAATTATTATACAACACTACCACTAATGACTGAACTAGTCATTACTAGTCATACTACAGAACTAAAAGGGGAATATATTCATTGGGTACACTCCGTCGGATTAGATTTCCGAACTCAAAACTAACGAGTGTTCCAATATTAATGAAGAAATCTCGAGGAGTGTCTGTGGAATATGTAGCCTCCCAGAATGATTTTGAAGTATTTTTGGTTTCATAGAGAGGCAATAAAAATGATAATTTTATGTCAAACTATTGTCGTAAAAGTCCTGAGATCGTATTTGAACGACTTGACAAAAATTTTTTTGAAAACATATCCATTGAGGGTCCGAATATTGTATCGCAATACAAATTAATGGGGGAGTCGATTTGTTAGACTCATTTATTGGACGCTACAAGATAAAAATACGTCAAAAAAAGTGGTGTATGAGATTTTTTATGATTTGATAGATACCTTATTAGTAAATGCATGGCTATTGTACAAGAGTTCAGAAGAACAAAGCAGTTATCATGAAAACATGACATTAGCCAATTTTTGTTTAAAGTGGCAGAAATTCTTTGCAAATAAAGAAAGGCGTATAAGACCTTTCGAATTATTAAAAAACCTTGAACAAAAGAGGGAACATCAGAGAAGTTTCTCCCAGCCTCAAACAGAAGTTTGATTTGACCATTTTAATCACTGGCCATAATAGGACAAAAAGATTTGTACATGCCAATTACCAGGGTGCAATGGATACACTGATGTTAGCTGCTCAAAATGTAAGAATAGACTATGTTTTAATCAAGTTAGAAATTGTTCTACGACTAGAAACGAATTCATAACGAATAATTTTTGTATCTAATAAATTGCAATGAGCTTCAAATTTAGAAACAAAAATCCTTACAGATAAGTGTGATATTTTCTATATTTTTTTTACTATCCTGAGTTTAAAACTATCTTAGTTATGTTATTCTCTTTACGCATGGGTGACAATCTTGACGCGATGTAGAGGCTTAAGTTGCAAAGACACAATGGCTACTGGGCTAGGCTTTGTGGAGCAGCGAGCCAAAAGTCACCCCCCATTGCTAAGGTTGTAGACGCCATGCCGAGAGAGATTGCACCGATGGTGCAGGGTCTAGGGGTATTAGATCACGAATGGTGTCTCCTCAGAGCAGCCCACTCCCTGTTGTAAACTAGTAGGGTAGGCCGGATAATGGGGATCTCTGTCCCTTCGGTCCGTTTATTTCTCCTAACTCGTGGGGTTTTTTTATGAATAAATGAAAAAATAACAAAATAAAGGGTGCCTGTACCTTTCGGCGAAGTCGTTACAGGCGCGACTCGAACCTGTGAGTTGGAAGGTGGACAGCTTATGGCTGTTAGCTCTTCGGCTAAGGATGGGTAAGGTGGACATCCTGTAAAGGTTGATATCCTTCCACATAAAGGAAGGACGATGGCAGCTGGTGGACGACCCTCAAAAGTCAATAGCCAGTGGAAATCGTGGTGGGCTGATAGCCAAAAACCAAGCGAATTAAAGGTCTCTTAGAGCGAAAGGCCACGCTGTACCAACCAGTAACAGATGTCAGGCGGCGGTCTTCTATCTTGGTGAAACATGGTATACTAGCGGTACATATGTCACACCTATGTTCCCGGATCTCACTGTTGTGAGAATCGGGGATGGTGCAGGTGCCTGTATGGTAGCTTCAGCGAATCTTCCTTACGACTCTCCTGACCAACCACCTTCAAAAGAGGTGGAGAATCTGGTAAAGTACTATGAGGAAAGGAGCATTGGAGTGATGACAGGATGTGATGCTAATGCGCACAATACTGCGTGGGGAAGCACCAACAACAATGACAGAGGAAAGCAATTGCTTGAATTTGTGGAGAGGTACAATCTGTTGGTAGCAAATAGAGGAACACAACCGACTTTCGTTGATGCGAGGCGAGCGGAAGTCATTGATGTAACTCTCATTTGAAGAAAGATTCTGAACAGAATAGAAAATTGGAGAGTCGTGGATAGGCTAACCATGTCGGACCACAGATCCAAAAGTTTGAATTCAAGTACGGAATCCAACGCCAGCGGAATAGCAGGAAGATCAGGATTTCCAAGAATTCAGATCCTGTGAAATATAAGGCTAAGTGGAGGGAAACACTGGCCTAAAAAGCGATAAAAGTACCAGGGAATACGGCGGAAGTAGAAAGCCATGTCAAACATCTTAGCTCGGCCATGGTCAAAGCTTACGAGGTAGCATGTCTTATACTTTCAGTAGACGAGGGTGATCCGACGCTATGGTGGTGCACGGAACTCAAATCTCTGAAGAAGGTTAGGAAGGCCTTCAATCTGCACATGAGAGGGGGAGCCCCAGAAATATGGGCAAACTACAAGGCACGGAAAAAGGGAACTGAAGAAACTTATACGACAACGTAAAAGGCAGTCGTGGAGAGACTTCTGTTCAGAGATGAAAACTATATCAGAAGCATGTAGGCTTCAGAAAATGGTTTCAAAAGATCCATTCTTCAAAGTGAGACTGATCCGAAAAATAGATGGAACCATGGCAGAAAACCTAGAGGAGTCGATGGAAGTTCTGATGGAGGTGAATTTTCCTGGAAGTTTTAAGTCTGATGACCCGTGGACACCCTTGCAGAAAGGAATGCACAGGGTTGACAGGCTGGAAGCCGAAAGGATGATCACTATGGACGGGGTGAGGAGTGCTAAACGCTCATTTGCTCCGTACAAAACATCAGGGATGGACGGTATATTCCCTGCTATGATGCAGTGGGGGGAAGATCTCATTGCACCTAGGCTGTGGGGTATATTCGTTACTTGCCTAGCGACTGGGTATGTTCCGAGAGTCTGGAGAGAGGCGAAAGTTGTCTTTCTTCCGAAGCCTGGAAAAAAAGATTATGCGGAGGCAAAGTCGTTCAGAGCGATCAGCCTAACATCTTTTCTCCTGAAAACGATGGAAAGAGTGATGGTTGACTGTCTTGAGAGCACCTCGCTGACGCAAAATCCTCTGAGTAGATGCCAACATGCATATAGAGCAGGTAGGTCTACGGAGAGTGCTCTTCACGAATTGGTAAGAGTGACTGAAAAGGAGGTATTTTCAGGAGGCATTGCGATGGCCACATTTATGGACATCGAGGGTGCTTTCGACAAAATATGCTTTGGAAGGCTGCGGCAAGCCCTGACATAGCGCAATGTTAACCCAAGTGATAGCAAATTGGGTAGACAATGTGCTCAAGCATTGGACTGTCAACATGCAGAGTCAAGACAAGAGGTAGAATAAGTAGAGGATGTCCCCAGGGCGGGGTGTTATCGCTTACCTTGTGGAACATAACTGTGGACTCACTACTGCTAAGATTGGATGAATCGGGCATAAACACGATAGGGTATGCAGATGACATTGCGTTGGTGGTCTGCGGTATGTTCATTGGCACCATTTCTGACATCATGAAGGGAGCTCTCCGAATTGTGGAGGAGTGGTGTCGAGAATAAGACCTTACCGAAAACGCAGGCAAATCAGGCAATATTCTCTTTACTAGAAAAAGGGTAGGCCTGAAGAGAGAACCACTCAGACTTTTTGAAGCTGAAATCAACATGTCCGCGAAGGTTAAATACCTAGGGGTAACCCTCAATAGCAAACTGAACTGGAACGAGCATGAAAAAGATAGCATTTAAAGAGCCAAGAGGGTTCTGTTTCAGTGTAGACGCGTTTGTGGTCACAAATGAGGCCTTAACCCAGAGGCTTTGAAATGGGTCTACACTATGATGGTTAGACCTGTCATCACGTATGCTTCGGTGATTTGGTGGACAAAAGTCAGCCAGAAAAGAGACTGGACAGAGTCCAACGGCTGGAGTGTGTTGGAATAACAGGTGCATTACGCACCACTCCAACAAGCGCAATGGAGGTTCTGTTAAGTATGCTACCGTTGGATTTAGAAATAAAGAAAACAGCGGCGCTATCAGCCCTCAGGATGTTGCGAAACGCTTGTGGCATGGGGCCCTGCATGGTCATATGCGCATCCTTGATTTTGCACAGAGAGATGTCAGGAAGGCATGTATGCCTATGGACGGAAGGCAGAGAGAAAGAATAACAGAAAAATGTTATAAAACTTTTATAACAGATGGAGCCGTTTGTGAAGAATTTGCTGGTAACGATATCAGTATATTCACAGACGGCTCTCTGATGAATGGCAGAGCCGGATAGGCAATTACTCAGAAGAGTTAAGCCTTTCCTGTGTATCGAGGTTAAGGAGGTTTGTGTCTG
Organism: Dichetophora obliterata; assembly: GCA_963920525.1. NCBI lineage: Eukaryota > Metazoa > Arthropoda > Insecta > Diptera > Sciomyzidae > Dichetophora > Dichetophora obliterata. The sequence continues at coordinate 150,425,877 of OY986436.1, read as the reverse complement.
TATACCAGGCGGAAATGCTTGGCGTAGTGCATGCGCTGGACCACCTGATAGATTGCCGGATCAATTGCAAGAAAATTGTCATTGCTCTCGACAATCAGTCTGTGATTAGGTGTATGCAATGGACAGACACCACTTCCAGGTTGGCCATATAATGTCTTACAAAACTCAATACGTATGCCTAGGGCCCCCATGTACCATCTCGGGAAGATGACTCTGACCGAAGACGATGCGTGAAGGTTATGCCTAGAGGAGCCGGAAACAGCAGCACACATTTTGTGCCAGTGCTGGCGCTGGAAAGCATAAGATTGACCACTCTGGGACGTCCATTTGTTGGCGAAGCCGAGATTGGTCAACTGACCTACAAGGATATGCTTGAGGTGACAAAGGCTGCTTAAACAAGGATCATGCTCACGTATGAGTGCTCCAAGCAGTAGCATCCTTTGTCCAATAGGGAACGAAAAGGGACCTACTGTGGTCTGCTTCGGCAAATCCCCGACTTATTATATATATATAGTTATGTTATAAATGAATGTGCATTTTTATTCCTTATTTTTATTGAATATACATACTAAAAGCTTATAAATTCATATCGAACATGCAAAATAAAAAGTAATATTTAAACCATCATACAGTAATTTTTGTTACTTTACTGCATGAAATTGCATATATGCAATATTGCGTAATTTTATACTTATGCATTGCAGAGCTTTCCAAATTTGTTTAAACATTCTCTTTCCAATCAGAAAAAGTCATGTAACGAATTGTTAATGTACTATATTTGACGCGTTCACTTTCATTACGAAATTTGTACTCAAGTTATATTAACCCAAGTACTATAAGACGCGAATGCGCTGCCGGCTTTTAGGAGTCTTATGTCAAAACCCAAAAAAGCTTACATTACGCCCATAAAAATAAGGGAATTTTTCTCAAAATAAATTTTTCCTAAGTTTGCAGTTTTTTTATTGTTTTAAATATTGAATTTTTCTTATTGTTGTGCTTGATGTATTAACAGTGCGAAATGTTTAATTTCGCATATTTACAACTGCATTTTGCATCAACCCTTACTTAATTGAAAAAAATATTTTGATTAATGCACATATAAACTGCCATAGGGTTAATAAAATTTTATATTTACAAATATTTTCTTCCAATCAATTCCAAAATCTTTAAAATTAATATAAATTAATTGTGCCATTAAAACATAAAATGGCCTTTTTTTTGTTTTTTAGTACAGAAGCAATATTGGATATTATTATTTCCTCTGTTTGATATTATACTCCCATGACTGACAGTTTATTTATAGTACCTGAATTAATATACCTTGTTTCTACTTAAATAGAGTGAAGTTTGAGCTCGAAAAGTAAAATGAGTAATATTGGTTTTCAGTTAAAAAAAAGGCGGAATCCTATATCATTAAAGACAAAATTCAACGTCATGAGCGTAAAGAAAAGGCTTATAGTGTGATGGGTCTGCCTCCGACTACAGCAAGAACCATTATAAAAAAGCTTTGGTCACTGCTAAACTGTGTGACTAGGCAAAACAGGCACCAGTTTTGCCGCACATGTCACTACCATAAGCAAACACGCAACAACACATTTGAAGAGTCAAGAGCACGACAACAAAACAATAAAACCAAATAGCAACAATAATATGAAGACAGCCAGAACATCAAAACGAAACAACAACATGAATACAATTAATAACAACAATCGCTACATACAGGGTAGCCCTTATTCGAAGCGCCCATCTGGCAACACTGTAACTTTCCGCAGTGATGCCAAATCGACTAATGACATACCGCGTTTGAAGCGTCATTCCAAGCAAATGTTTACAATGGAACAGTACACGCCACGCGAACGCTCTAAAATTGTTGAAATTTACATTCAACAAAAAAAGTCAATAGTGAAAACTCAACGTGCTTTCAAAAAAATAAATAAAGTGAAAAGTGCGCCTTCCAAGAAAACAATTTATCGTTTGTATGAAAGATTTACAACTGGTAATACTCTTGGTAATCCAAAGAGGCCAAATAAAAAGCGACCAAGGCGATCGGATGAGAATATTGCAGCCGTACGAGCCAGTATTGAGCAGTCACCAACAACATCCCAAAATCGCCATTCTCAGCAGCTCGGCATTCCCCGATCCACTTTACAACGCATTTTACGTGTTGATTTGAATTTGTTTCCGTACAAAATTCAATTGGTAAACAAATTGTTGCCTACCGATAAGCCACGTCGCTTAGAATGGGCCCAAAGAATCATCGAAATGGCTGAAGAAGACGAGCAATTTTGGCATAAAATTATCATGAGCGATGAAGCTCATTTTCAGTTGAACGGAACGGTAAACAAACAAAATTGCCGTATTTATGCCACTGAAAATCCACAAGAGCTACCTCTTCACGATGCAAAAGTCACTGTTTGGTGCGGCGTTTGTGCTAAAATGGTCATTGGGCCGTTCTTTTTCTAAGATGATAATGGCCACAGAGTAACTGTCAATCAGGAGCGTTATCGCGATATGATAAACAATTTTTTCATGCCAATCGTTCGTCGAAAGCGTATCAGGCACTACTGGTTTCAACAAGACGGTGCGCCACCACACACAAGCCGCACTACAATCGATTTTTTGAAGCAATTGTTCCCTGGCCGCTTGATGTCAAAAAATGGTGATTTCGATTGGCCGCCAAGATCACCAGATTTAACGCCTCCAGACTTCTTTTTGTGGGGTTATTTGAAATCAAAGGTTTAAGTCAACAAGCCAAAGACCCTAGAAGAGCTGAAAACCAACATCCGTCAAGAAATAACCGCCATTCCCATCGAAATGTTGAAGAAAACCATGGAAAATGCTGCAAAACGGGCACAATATGTCGTAGAGGCCAATGGCGACCATTTACGAGATATCATATTCAAGAAATAATGTAAGCAAATCAAATTGAACCCAATTAAATGATATTCATGACGAACAGACAAAAAATTGTGATTTCTTTGATTTATTTAAAAATAAAATGGGCGCTTCGAATATGTACATACATTTCATATATGATGAATTTCATTTAAAAATCGAGATAAAACTGAAATTTTGAACCCGACCACCTCAGATATTGATGAAATTTTGTTCATAGCTAAATTTGATCAATACAAACAAACTCTCATTTTTAGAAATGACTGTTTTGCGATTTTTTGGGCGTGGCACAGTGGGAAAGTTTTCGAAAAAACGCGAAAATGGTCAAAAAGAGCTCCATTTAAACTACAATAACTCAGAATCAGCTGAACCGATTTCCATGATCTTGGTATCATTAAAAAGATATTTTAACAGGCTTTATGACACGTTTTATGACACAAAAAAAATTACACTGTTAAAAATTTATAAAAAAAAGGAAATTTTAACTAACGAAAAATCCAAAAAGATCAAGGGTTTTTTTACAGTGTATTACTTTTTTAGAAAGGTTTATCCTTCACCTATACCATATCAAAAAATAAAAATGGGTTCTTTTTTAGTTTTTTTTATATAATTTTTTGAGTAGTGTCACTTCTAGTAATTGCCCTTATATTTTATATTTACAGGTAAAATAACACAGTACAACACATGATTTGCCAACTCAATTCTGAGAAATAAGACCTGAGAAATAAGATCTGAGATATAAGAGAGTATGTGAAATAAGACCCAAAAAGAAGAATTTCTGCATCATTCGTTTTGTCTTCTTACCTGCCAAAAAATTTCTAATATCGGTTTGAAGTTAGTACTATCGTATTGGGGAATTTATCACGTTTTAGGCCCTGTTGTTTGACATAGCTCGACAACCACTAGCCCGATTTAGTTGAAATAAATTTTAAAAATTTAAAAATTACAATTTCCTTAATCTGTTTACATATTGTTTTCCTATAAAAGCCACAGTTTCCAAGTTAAAAATAAGCGCATGAAGAAAAAAAATATTTTTTTTTTAAATTCATAAAAAATACAAAACGGAAATAAGTTTCAAGTCTAGTTACTTTTTCGCAAAATGAGACAAAGATCATGAAAATCGATGCACGAGTTTCGCTTTTATTCGCAATTGAGTAAAGGTATGAATCTCAAAAATCAGTTATAGCCAGCCACCACCCTGAAAATAAAAAAATTTTGAATTGCTCAGTAAACAAATTTTTTCGATCTTTTTTCTGTATTTTTTGGACGATATGACCACAAACGTAACAAAATTCATCCAAATTTGGGCACTTGTTGTTTTCCATATTGATATATTTCATGTTTTGTTGTTATTCACTTTTAAAAAACTGGAGAAAAATCACATTCACTGTTCGCGTTCGTCGGCACTGCCTGAATGACAAAAATCGATCAATGCACACCTATAAATACTACGTATTTTTCAATATTTTACGGCCAGGTACTTCTAAATGGGCGCATATTTTAAGGGTGGCTGGCTATATACCTGATTCAGCACTTGTACGTTTCAAATTGTGCAAAACTTTCCAAATAATCAGCACCCTTAAATGTGGGTTTATTTATTATTTTGTTTATTCCTTTTTTTTAATTCTCAGAATCATAAAAAAGGTGTCAATGTTTTCTCCAAATATTGTTGTACATAAAACGTGAAAAATTCCCCTATACGATAGTTACTAACTTCAAATCGATATTAAAAATATTTTGGCATGTAAGAAGACAAAACGAATGATGCAGAAATTCTTCTTTTTGGGTCTAATTTTACATACAGTTCTCAGAATTGATTTGGCAATCAATGAACTGAAAAATGTTGTACTGTGTAAATAAACATTGTCCCAGGAAAATTATGAATATGTTTTAACCCCAAAAAGTTCTTGCTTGCCTTAAAAATTGTTATATAAATGCACCTGATGAACGTACCGAAATTCATAATTATAAACAGCTTCGAGAAGCCAAGATATCCCATTACAATTTTTTCGCGTATTTTTTAAAAATTTGAGTGAATATGAATTCAAACAATAAGTACAGATGCATAAAAATATCTAATAAGTGTTGCGCTTCGCTTCGTAAAATAAGTGAAAACAAGGCTGCAAATACAATTGAATATTTTCCAGCTGTCGCCAGCATTCATTGTAGCCGTATTTGCGAAACTTGCCGGAATACACTGCGAAAAGCGCGCAGTCGTAATGAATCCAACGTGGAGCAGAATGAAGTCTCAAATTATTTACCAACAACGCCCAGCGATGAAATTAGGGAAGAATTGAATGAACTTCCAACTTGTACCAGCCGTAATGCAAACATCGAAAGCAACGAACTCATTGAAAATATAAATGATCATATTATTCCTCATCTACCAAACCAAATGTCGCCTCTTAAGAGGAAATATATCAAACGAGATGCATACAGAAATAGAAAATCACTGCAAATTTTGGAAAATGTAGCAGATTCACTTGGAGCTGATCCATTGTCTGATTTGTCAGTGCAACTTGAAAACGTCAAAGCCATTTACGAAGAAATTTTGCAAAACATCAAATATCAAATAGAGAACAGCTCAAATCTTTTGGAATAGCAAAAACTTTTATCTCTCTTACCAATCAATATGAGTCACGCAGAAATTAAAGATCGTTTTGGGGATGATATATCTCACGATTGTATCAAAAAAAGTAAAGATATCCAAAGGAATAAAACGAAGTTTGCAGATATCAATCTTTTAAAAATGAGCACACGTAGTTTACCAACCGAAAATCTAAGCACAGTCAAGTTATTTTATGAAGATGATGAAATTAGCCGAATGATGCCAGGATCGCAAGATTCAATTACTGTTAAACAAAGAAACTTACGTGAAAAAGTTCAAAAAAGACTGATGTTATCTTCACTACGCGAATCTTACTACGAATTTAAAAAAAACATCCCTTGGCCAAAGTGGGTTTTACAAAATTTGCAATGTTAAGGCCAAAAAATTGTATGAAACTTGGAGTTGGAAACCAGCAAAATATCTGTGTATGCACATTGCATCAGAATATGAAATTGATGTTTGAAAAAAGTGGCTTAAAATCAGTTTGTATTGAAAGAGAATGCACATTTACCGACTACAAAGATGTTCTCAAATTCGTTGTTTGTAATGGTGACATAGAAAAAAGCGAGTGTTGCGTTTCAATGTGTGGTCACTGCTTCAAAAATTTAAATAATCTAAAAACGCATATGCTAAAACATTTTGAAAATAACCAAACTGAAGAAATAATATACAAAAAGTGGAATACAACGATTAGATGTGTTCTGGAAACATTAACCACCAACCCAGAATCATTTGTCAGCGATTTTACTAAACACATCAAAGTTCTGATTCCGCATCATTTCATAGCAAAGCGACAATCTGAATTTATCAGCAATAAAAGAGCGGCGCTGTTATCAGGAGAAATGTTAATACAAATGGACTTTGCTGAAAATTATGCATTTCTTGTACAAGATGCCGTGCAAGGATACCATTGGAATAATGATCAGGCTACAATACATCCGTTCGTTATTTATAACAAAGGTAATTATTTTAATATTTTGGTATTAGTAAACACATCCATCCACACTCATAAAAATAATTAATATTTTTTATTTATTTGTTTTTTTCCTTTGTTTGTTTATTTTCAGATAACGATAAATTAACTCATAAAAGCTTCGCCATAATATCTGATTGCAATACCCATGATAGTATAGCAGTTCATCTATATATTTCAAAAATGATACAGTTCGTGAAGGTCAATATAACCAACAATATTAATAAAATCATTTACGTATCAGATGGTGCAGGAGCACAATATAAAAATAAATATAACTTCATTAATTTATGCCATCACAAATCTGATTTTGGTATTGACGCTGAATGGCACTTTTATGCTACCAGTCACGGAAAATCTGCATGTGATGGAATCGGAGGAACATTGAAGAGAGGTGCTCGAAATTATAGTATTGCAAAAAAAAATGAAATCCAGATAACGGAGCAACTCTATCACTGGGCATCAGAAACATATAAGACTACCATACAAGTTGCTTACGCAGATGCTGACGAATACAACAACTTTAAAGAAAAGCTATTTTCAAGATATAAAGAAGCTCAAACTATAACAGGAACTCAAGTCTTTCATTCATTCATTCCGATAAATGAAACTTTTGCACATGTGCGCAGATATTCTGACTGTGCCAAATTTGAGCAGCGCAAAATTTCTTACAAATAATTAACTTAAAAAAAATGTAAATAAAATAAAACACAAGTTAATAAAAACATGGCAAATAGTATAAACAATTGTTGATGGTTTTTTATTTGTAAACATTTAAAAAATGTTATAATTGTTGAACTATTTTGTAAATGTGTAAGAATGTGACCTGATATTTTCGCTGTTATTCGAATTATTTCGAAAACTTTCGGTACGTATTACTAGAAGTGACACTACTTAAAAAAATTGGGGTTAAAACATATTCATAATTTTCCTAAGACTATGTTTATTTATTTAACCTGTAAATATTAAATATAAGGGCAATTACTAGAAGTGACACTACTTGAAAAAATATATAAAAAAAAACTAAAAAAGAACCCATTTTTATTTTTTGATATGGTATAGGTGAAGGATAAACCTTTCTAAAAAAGTAATACACTGTAAAAAAACCCTTGATCTTTTTGGATTTTTCGTTAGTTAAAATTTTCTTTTTTTTATAAATTTTTTACAGTGTAATTTTTTTTGTGTCATAAAGCCTGTTAAAATATCTTTTAAATGACACCAAGATCATGGAAATCGGTTCAGCCGATTCTGAGTTATTGTAGTTTAAATGGAGCTCTTTTTGACCATTTTCGCGTTTTTTCGAAAACTTTCCCACTGTGCCACGCCCAAAAAATCGCAAAACAGTCATTTCTAAAAATGAGAGTTTGTTTGTATTAATCAAATTTAGCTATGAACAAAATTTCATCGATATCTGAGGGGGTCGGGTTCAATGCATCTCGATTTTTACATGAAAATCATCATATACGTATATTTCTTATTGACCTGAATAATTATAATATATAAGATGAATTAATTGTATTTTTAAGTTCTTTATATAACATTGCAACACATGAATTTCTTATTTACTTTATTTGTTTCAAATATTATATGATTCTAATTTTGAACAACGCACCCTGTGCCAACATAAATATTTAAGAGTTATTTATATATAAGGCATGAGCAACGGTCAATGCGACAAAATTAAGCAACAACAAGAACAGCACACACAAAGCTTAGGACCAAGAGCAACATGAGTACCAACAATTAGCAACATTAGATTAAGCGCCAACGGAATCGCGATAACTTCAATGGGAGCCCAGGTTGACCCCATCAACACGATAAGCATGTTTCCGAAAACTACTGAGCGGTATCAACATGTCGACGAGAGCATGAGTAGCAGAGCATGGCAACACTACTGAGCGGTGTCAACATGTTACCAAAAACATGAGTACGCTGTGAGCTGAAACATTCAAGCTACCAGTAATTAGCAACATTAGATTAAGCGCCAACGGGACCGCGAGTACTTGGATGGGGGCCCGAAACACGATGCGTACGTTTCAGAAAACCACTGAGCGGTATCAACATGTCGACGAGAGCATGAGTAGCAGAGCATGATAACACTACTGAGCGGTGTCAACATGTTAACGAAAACATGAGTATAACTAGCTAACAGCGATGCTTCTACGACCAACCAGCAGAGGTATACAATGGATTGAAGAATGACGTGACAGTCAGTTGCTGACAGATGATTGAGCCGAACAGTTGACCACCAAAGCGAGCGAAGGTGCAAAAGAGATTAGCTGCCGAACCATAGGAAGATATAGGAACCATACACACAGAAGTAAGATTGTGTCAAAGTGATTGGGTAATTTAGACAAGTGGCGAGGATAACAGGCGATACAAAGACTGAGGACGAACCTTACCCCTAACTAAGGGACAACTGGTCTAACTGGTTTTATAGCTTTGGAGGCGCAGCGTCAGCTCGCAAGGGACAACGGGTTTCAGTTAGTGAGGCATAGCGTCAGTTCTCAAGGGGCATCATCCTATCTGGGAGCGCAGTATCAGAGCGTAAGGGGAAGAGTAGTACAAGTAACGCACCAGCTGGACATAAGGACTGTAACCAAGATGCCAGAGTTTCCGCCTACTCAGCACTCCAACGCCCATTAAAATCAATCACCATCATTGCTCACTACATCGCCTTACTATTACTTAGTTTATACGTAAAATATTGTAAGAAACCAAACTTAAAACGTTAATAAAAGCTTTATTTGGAAGAACCTGAAACAAATAAATCTATTTTTTGTGACGAATCCTGGACACGACTGAGAATACCTCAGCTATAGAGCCGGAAGACAGCTTCATTACATGGTGCCCGAGCAGGGACCCTTTCAAATATAGTAAAGTGAGCAATTGTGAAGCGATTTGAAAAGTGATCGACAAGCATACGCACAGAAGATAACAGCAACATATATTGTGAAAAACAAACAGAAAAAAAAAGATTTTCTGCAGCGTTGGAGAAGTATATTAAGATAATAATCTAAATTGAAAAAAAAATCCAGAAAAAATACAACAGAAAAATTTGCGGAATTTGAGGAATTTGCGAAATTTACAAGAATCTAAGAAAATCATCATGGTTAAGACCACGTGGGCTTACTCGCTTCGACGAGAAGATCTCTTGAGCTATGCTGAGGAATTTAAATTTGATGCAGAAGGCTCGGTAGAAGAGCTGCGGAAACGGTTCACAACCCAGATCAACGAAAATAGTTACGAACCGGAGCAGGAGAAACGGCTGGCCGAACTGGAGGTCAAATACCGACGAGAGTGTTCACTAGTGCCAGTAACATCTAACGAGACAAACAAAACGCCAGCTATAACGATAACAAAATCTTTCCAAGAGGCGCAAGGCACACAAGGAGAGACGAGAGAGGAAGAAGCAAGGGCAGCCGGGATTTCAAACTACCAGACGTGGCCACAACCATATTCTGACGCCCAGAGAGGTGGCTTACGCCTGTCATTTTACAGCGACACCATAGATCGGGTGAAGAGGTGGTCAGTGAGTTTCTCTAGCCTTCATTGAGCGAGTCGAGGAGCTTGTGGAGGTGTATGATCTGAATATAGATTTGTTGCCGTAGTGCATGCCTGAGTTGCTATACGAACAAGCACTCCACTGGTACCGCAACAATAATGCACACTGGAACAACTGGTAGAGCTTTAAGACTTTCTGGGATTCTTTTTGCCGACTAGAATTTTAGAGCGACTGGAAGACGAAATACGCCGCCGGCAACAATTCGCAGGCGAGAAGTTTAAGGCTTTCGTCATAGCCATCCAGAACCTGATGCGCCATGGTAATCTCAGCAAGGAGCAACAATTAGAGCGGATCCATAGGAATAACTGCCACGAGCTTCAATTTTATGTGAAGAGAAGAGAGTTATCAAGCCTGGCGGAGCTTATCAATTTGGCAGGGACTTCGAAGACTTAGAGCGGTCGAACAACAACCACCACCTTCCAGAGGCTCAGATGAGAGAGGCAGGTAGCCAGCAGTCGACACAAGCCGCATACATCGATCCACACACAGCTTGCCGACGCTGCGGACAGATCGGTCATTTAGCACGCAACTGCCAAAACAAAGGTGCACATTTCTGCTGGGAATATGGGAAAAGGAATGTTCAGACTTACGACAGCCCCCGTCGAGGACAGGGAAACGACGGAATGCCCCCTCTACGTTGAGGAGAGTGGAGGCCCAATTTTGTGGAGTCTCGACAGCATTATATGGTCCTCGAGCAGAAGAGGGCCGCATAGTGGCCACAGTAGCACTTGATGACGTCTGGATGAAGGCTACTTTGGACACAGGGGCGACAAGGAGTTTCATCAGTCAATATTATGCAGACAAGCTGCAGACTACGTTAAAAATCATGCCTACAAAAACGCAGATTAGTTTGGCTGATGGAAGCAGACAAGAAGTTACAGAGGCCTTAGAAGTGGAGGTATTCCTGGGAGAGAACTATGTGCGGTTGGCGATACTCATCCTTTCTGAAGTGTTGGACGATTTGATCCTTGGGATGGATTTTCTGTACGGCATCGGGACATCAATACAGTGTGGGGATTTTTCCCTAGATCTGCCAAGAGTACCAAGGGCACAAGAGCACACAAAAGTTTTGAATTGCGTCACAGCAGCACCTGCGTCATCAACTGCCGTCGCAGCAGCACCTGCGTCATCAACTGCCACCGCAGCAGCATCTGCGTCACCAACTGCCGAAGCAAGCGTTACCGCAAGAAAAGAAGTCAACAAGAAAAGAGCAAGGAGAAGAGGTCGCAGAGAAAATAAGTCAAAAGTCGCAGCAGCACCTGCGACATCAACTACCGCCGCAAAAGCACCTGCGTCATCACCTGCCGTCGCAGAACTGCCGAAGCAAGCTTTACCGCAAGAAGAGAAGTCAACAGGAAAAGAACAAGAAGAAGAGGTCGTAGAGAAAATAAGTCAAATACAGCAAAAGTCGCAGCAACACTTACGGTAAAAACTGTGAGACTAAGGTCAGCTACACCGGCGATAAAAATTTTGCAACAAAGTAATATCGCACAACACACAAAAATTAAACCATACATTGAAAATTTTTAAGTTAAAACCTTTTTGGAGAAAGAGCTGAAAAGTTTTGAGGCGATATTCGTGGAGTTTCAAATATCGCCACGCACCGCATCATGATGCGCGACGACAGACCAATCAAGCAGAGATATTTCCCAAAAATCCAGCCAAGCAACGTATAATCGAAACCGAAATAGATGAGTTGCTCGAGAAAAGATGTATAGAGCCTTCGCAAAGCCCTCACAGCGCACCCATAGTGCTAGTAAAGAAAAAAAACTGGACAATGGCGGTTATGCGTTGACTACTACCAGTTGAATGCAAGGTCTGTACCAGACGCTTACCCCCTCCCGAGAATCAATCATATTTTGGATAGGCTCAAAAATGCAAAGTTCATAAGCAGCATCGATTTGAAGAACGGGTATTGGCAGATACCCATGGAGGAAAACAGCAAGCAGTACACGGCATTTACTGTTCCAGGTCGAGGACTTTATCAATGGCGCGTGATGCCATTTGGACTCCATTCCGCACCTGCCACCTTCCAGCGGGCCTTAGACACAGTCATTGGAACAGCCATGGAACCACACGCATTGGCTTATCTTGGCGATATAGTCGTCACCGGGACTACGTTGAAGCAACATATGGAAAACCTGAGGGAAGTATTCCGTCGACTGAAAAAAGCCAACCTGCGCATCAACCCAGAGAAGTGCGAGTTTTTTTAAGAAGAAAATAGAATATCTTGGTCACGTGGTTAGTGAATAAGACATTCACACGGACCCAGATAAGATTGCAGCCATAAAAGAATTTAGGCCTCCCGAAAACGTTCGCGAGTTACGAAGATGTCTCGGCATCGCCTCGTGGTACCGACGATTTGTACCAGAGTTCTCCAAAGTAGTTCATCTGCTTACCGCATTACTAAGAAAAGGGAAGCATTTCAAGTATGGAGGTGAGCAGCAAGCCGCGTTTGACGACCTAAATAAAAGGCTCACAGAGGCAGCTGTCCTCGGCTGCCCAGACTTTAATCAAAAATTTACTCTTCAGACCGACGCCTGCGATTATAGCATAGGAGCTGTCTTCACACAGAATATAGATGGTACAGAGAGAGTTATTGCATACGCGAGTCGCCACTTAAACAAAGCCGAAGTAAACTACTCAGTGACAGAAAAGGAGTGCCTAGCAATTGTATGGGCGATACGCAAAATGAGACCTTATCTGGAAGGCTATGCGTTTACCGTCACAACCGATCATCTCTCACTCAAATGGATGAACTCTATCGAGAGCCCGTTAGGTCGAATAGCTCGATGAACACTTGAATTGCAGCAATATACATATAATGTAAAGTATCGAACACAGAATGTTGTCGCCGACGCTCTTTCTAGACAACCCCTCGAGGCTACTTGCAGCTGCGCTGTAGAAAGAAACAACGAGAAGAAATGTGCATGGTATGAACGACGCATAAAGGAAATCAAGACTAGTCTGGACCAACACCCAGAGTCTATTATTGAAAGCGGAAAGTTGTACCGCCATTTTCCCCGAACGGTTGGAGACGAAGATAGTGCGCCATGGAAATTGTGCGTACCCAGGTATCTCAGAAACACCCTTATGATGGAAAACCACGATGCTCCTACCGCTGGACACTTAGGAATACGCAAATCTATAGCCAGGGTAGCAAACAAGTATTACTGGCCAGGTATGTTTCGTAACATAAGTCAGTATGTCAGAGGATCTAAAGTTGCCACCGTTATAAAGTGAGCCAATAAAAACCATCAGGAAAGATGCTTACCCACCTTGCAGAGGAACCCTGGGCTACCGTTTACGCCGATTTTGTGGGCCCACTGCCAAGGTCAAAGCACGGGAATACGATGTTAATCGTTTTTGTAGACAAATTCTCAAAATGGACAGAAATGATGCCACTTCGGATAGCTCAATTTACAGAAGACCAACAGAACACGTGGGACAAGCTACTACCCGAATTAACTCTCGCGTATAACCCTGGCGAATCGGAATCCACCGATTATAGCCCTGCGTTCATAGTTCAAGGACGAGAGCCACGTCTCCCCAGAACACTTTTCGATACATTTACCACGGGAACCGGCCAAGAAGCGATTTCCCCTACCGAACATGCAGCACGGCTACAAGGAGTGTTTAAGATTGCTAGGAGTAACATGGAGCAAGCCACACAATCGCAAGCTAGACACTACAACTTAAGACGCAGAACATGGAAACCAGAACTGGGCCAATTAGTGTGGGTGAAACAACACCATCTCTCAAAAGCAGCGGACCGATTCGCAGTAGAATTGGCACCTCGATTTGACGGCCCATATAAGGTAGAATCATTTGTGTCCCCGGTCATCGTCCAGATAAGAAAGCCTGGTCAGAAGCGTACCCGCACCGCCCACCTTGCCGAACTTAAACCATACCACACCGTTTGACGCATGGTACCAGATCCGAATTTCCCGCAGCGGAGTAGTAACAACAAGCGTCGGACCTCCGGTGAAGTAAGGGGAATGTGACTAGGCAAAACAGGCACCAGTTTTGCCGCACATGTCACTACCATAACGGGGCGTCTCGACAGGCTATAATGCATTGCTTTCCATCTGTCAATTAGCAATTATTGCTAATCGAGACCACTCAATTGCCATGGTTGGCAATTCATGGCGAGCAATATTGCTTTCCATGTATTGCCAAGCAATGAGCTGTATTTTTTCTTGTTTCACAGCCATTTTTCATTTTTCTCCAAAATTTTAAATGTGTATATCTATAAAAATCAAGTAGCGTGCAGAATAAATTTATAAAATAATAAATTTATATAATAAATGATAAAATTATATGTTGATTTCGTAACAAAACCCACCCTTGAAATATTGCCATTGCTTGCAATGAAATTTGACAGATGGTAAGCAATTGATTATTGCCAGTCGAGACGTCGGGTAAGCAAACACGCAACAACACATTTGAAGAGTCAAGAGCACGACAACAAAACAATAAAACCAAATAGCAACAATAATATGAAGACAGCCAGAACATCAAAACAAAACAACAACATGAATACAATTAACAACAACAATCGCTACATACATACATTTCATATATACGTATATTTCTTATTGAACTGAATAATTATAATATATAAAATGAATTCATTGTATTGTTAAGTTCTTTATATAACATTGCAACACATGAATTTCTTATTTACTTTATTTATTTTAAATAGAAACTACTTTAAATTAAATTGCATAAAATAAGACAAATACTATATGATTGTAGTTTTGAACAACGCACCCTATGCCAACATAAATGTTTAAGAGTTATTTATATATAAGGCATGAGCAACGGTCAATGCGACAAAATTAAGCAACAACAAGAACAGCACACACAAAGCTAAAGACCAAGATCAACATGAGTACCAACAATTAGCAACATTAGATTAAGCGCCAACGGGGACCGCGAGTACTTCGATGGGGGCCCGAAACACGATGCGTATGTTTCAGAAAACCACTGAGTGGTATCAACATGTCGACGAGAGCATGAGTAGCAGAGCATGATAACACTACTGAGCGGTGTCAACATGTTAACGAAAACATGAGTATAACTAGCTAACAGCGATGCTGCTTCGGCCAACCAGCAGAGGTATGCAATAGATTGAAGAATGACGAAAAAGTCAGTTGCTGGCAGACAACTGAGCCGAACGGTTGAGCTTACGGGAGAGTTGCTGACGGACCACCAAAGCAAGCGGAAGTGCAAAAGAGAGTAGCTGCCGAACCATAGGAAGATATAGGAACCATAAAGGAATACACACAGAAGTAAGATTGTGTCAAAGTGATTGGGTAATTTAGACAAGTGGCGAGGATAACAGGCGATACAAAGACTGAGGACGAACCTTACCCCTAACTAAGGGACAACTGGTCTAACTGGTTTTAGCGTTGGAGGCACAGCGTCAGCTCGCAAGGGACAACTGGTTTTTAGCTTTGGAGGCGCAGCGTCAGCTCGCAAGGGACAACTGGTTTTAGCTTTGGAGGCGCAGCGTCAGCTCGCAAGGGACAACTGGTTCTAGCTTTTGAGGCGCAGCGTCAGCTCGCAAGGGACAACTTTGTTTTAGCTTTGGAGGCGCAGCGTCAGCTCGCAAGGGACAACTAGTTTTAGCTTTGGAGGCGCAGTGTCAGCTCGCAAGGGACAACTGGGTTTTAGCTTTGGAGGCGCAGCGTCAGCTCGCAAGGGACAACTGGTTATAGCTTTGGAGGCACAGCGTCAGCTCGCAAGGGACAACTGATTTTATAGCTTTGGAGGCGCAACGTCAGCTCGCAAGGGACAACTGGATTTAAGCTTTGTAGGCGCAGTGCCAGCTCGCAAGGGACAACGGGTTTCAGTTAGTGAGGCATAGCGTCAGTTCTCAAGGGGCATCATCCTATCTGGGAGCGCAGTATCAGAGCGTAAGGGGTAGAGTAGTACTAGTAACGCACCGGCTGGACATAAGGACTGTAACCAAGATGCCAGAGTTTCCGCCCACTCAGCACTCCAACGCCCATTAAAATCAATCACCATCGCATTGCTCACTACTCAAAATATTGTAAGAAACCAAACTTAAAACGTTAAATAAAAGCTTTATTTGGAAGAACCTGAAACAAATAAATCTTTTTTTTGTGACGAATCCTGGACACGACTGAGAATACCTCAGCTATAGAGCCGGAAGACCGGCAGCTTCGTTACAATTGTTTGACGATTGATGTAGGATGTATTTTTGTCCAGCAGTTAAAAAATATTGCGAAACAAATAATTTGTTCTATAAAGCATTGCTTCTTATAGATAATTCACCTGGACATTCCATGAATTTGGTTGGCATGGACGATAACATTAAATTTGTTTTCATACTTCCGAATACATCGCTTATCTAACCCATGCATGAATTTACGACGAAAATTTAATTGCCTTATTGATGCTTACGACAAGAAATCGAAATAAACCAATGAAAATCCTGATGCGGTTATAAAATATTGGTTTTAATATAATGTCATGCAAGCGGTGGATAATAAAAAGCAAAGTAGGCCAAAAATTTATACATCGACAATGCGAAATGCTTGGAAAACCTTATCGCCTGAATGCACAATTAAAGGCGTGGACGAAGAAAATCTTAATGAGTTAAGCTCAGAAATCATTAACTTGGCTCTTTGTGTTAGATTTTGTGACATTGACGAATCTGATTTTAATTATGTTTTGGATCATAGTGTCGAACAGTTAACAAACGCAGAGCTATTTGTATTGACTTATTTTTTAAGAGGAACTGGGGGCGATGGAACAATGTAACATGTCTGACTGTCTCAACCTGGCGAGGCCAGCATAATCTTTGTGAAATCGCCTCAAGTCGACTCAAACCTCCACGTGGTGTTTCCTGGGCAGCGTCAAAACTGACAACCATTAGTTTGGCTGCTGATCTGAGCGGCGGGCCTCCCTAGGCTTAAAATAGGTTGTGCGTCGGGTTTGAAGCCCACCCGTAAAAACCAATTTCAATGAAAACAAATAAGAATAGAAGAAAAATGATCCCCAAATCTGATGACGACTACCGCAAATGAAAAACTGATAATGATTTACGGATATGCACCTGGAATGTCCGAACCCTTAATTGGGAAGGTGCCTCTATTCAACTGAATGATGTCTTGGAAAGATACAAAGCTGATATCACTGCTATCCAAGAAATGCGATTGAAGGGACAGGGTTGCATTCGGCATGCACCCTGTGATATCTACTACAGCGGCCATGCGGAGAAGCACGAGTTTGGATGCGGATTTGTAGTTGGCAAGAGACTACGGCCCCACGTCCTGCGATTCACACCTGTGAACGAACGACTTGCCATAATCCGCATCAAGGTTAGATTTTTCAATATAAGCCTAATATGTGCGCACGCTCCGACAGAAGACAAGGACGATGAGATCAAGGAAATTTTCTACGAGCGCCTTGAAAATGCTTACGAGCGCTGCCCCCGTCACGACGTAAAAATCGTGCTTGGTGACTTCAACGCTAAGGTGGGCAAGGAAAATATTTTTGGTCCAACAGTCGGAAAGTTCAGCCTCCACGACAACACCTCCGATAACGGAATGAGGCTGATTGACTTCGCCGCAGCACGAAACATGGTCGTAAGTAGCACTAGATTCAAGCATCTCAATATTCATAAAGCCACCTGGATGTCCCCTGATCAAAAAACAAAAAATCAAATTGATCACGTTTTGATCCACGGAAGGCACTCTTCCAGTGTATTGGATGTACGAAAGATCCGTGGTGCAAACATTGACTCGGATCACTATCTTGTTGCAGCCAAGATCCGTACACGTCTGTGCGCAGCAAAGAATACACGCAACCCTACACAGAGAAAGCTAGACGTCGACAAGCTGCAATCGAAACAGACAGCCGATTTTTTCGCCACTCGACTCTCACTCCTGCTTCAAAGCACTCCTCCAATCGATGATATATGCGCGCAGTGGACACACATTTCCAACTCCATGCGTGCGGCTGCTGAAGAGGTGATTGGCTACCAACGCCCTTGCCGAAACCAGTGGTACGACCAGGAGTGTCGCGACGCCACTGCAGAGAAAGACGCCGCCTACAAAGCCACCCTGCAGTTGGTTGTAACGCGCGCTGCTAAGGAGCGATACAAAGAAAAGAGGAGGGAAGAGAGACATATTTTCAGGCGGAAAAAAGAGAGGCAGAAAAGCGCGAGCAGGAGCAGATTGAGATGTATGGTGACAGGAATGAGGCCCGAAAATTTTTCGAAAAAATAAGACGCCTTGCCGATGGTTTTAAAACCGGGGCCTCTTCCTGCAAGGATGAAAACGAGAATCTAGTGACAGATGTCCAGAGTACACTGACGTTATGGAGGGAACACTTCTCTAAGCTTCTAAATGGCGACGCTGACAACAATTCCGATAATAGAGATGATATTCCGGAAACCCCAATTGCGGATGACAACGGCGAGGTTCCGCTGCCCGACTATGATGAAGTTCTGACAGCTATAGCTCGGCTTAAAAATAACAAAGCCGCGGGAGCTGATGGCTTACCTGCTGAGCTGTTTAAGAACGGAGGCGAAGCTCTACTTAAATGCATTCACGAGCTTCTATGCAGAATATGGTCGGAAGAATGCATTCCGAAGATTGGGATCTCAGTGTGATCTGCCCAATCCACAAGAAAGGCGATCCCACTATCTGTACCAATTACCGTGGGATAAGCCTTCTTAATATCGCATATAAGGTCCTGTCGAGCGTTTTATGTGAAAGATTGAAGCCCATTGTAAACGAACTGATCGGACCTTATCAGTGTGGCTTCAGACCTGGAAAGTCCACCATCTACCAGATTTTCACGCTACGACAAATCTTGGAGAAGACTCAAGAAGAACAAGTCGACACCCACCATCTTTTTGTCGACTACAAAGCCGCCTTCGACAGCCCAATAAGGAAGCACCTGTACTCCACCATGTCTGAATTTGGTGTTCCTGCAAAACTAATACGACTTTGCAGGATGACACTGAGCAACACCAGCAGCGCAGTTAAAATCGGGAAGGACCTCTCCCCACCATTTATTACCAAACGAGGTTTCAGACAAGGTGATTCCTTATCGTGCGACTTTTTCAACCTAATGATGGAAAAGATCATCCGAGCTGCTGATCTGAGACGTAGTGGCACAATATTCTACAAGAGTGTTATGCTGCTGCGTATGCTGATGACATAGATATCATTGGCCATAATACGCGCGAAGTCAATGCAGCATTTTCCAGATTAGAAAGAGAGTCAAGTAGAATGGGTCTGCCAGTGAATGTAGATAAGACGAAATACTAGTGTCAACAAACAAACAGTCCCAGCGTCTTTCAAACAACGTTACCGTTGACAATACCTCCTTCGAGGTTGTGAAGAACTTCGTTTATCTGGGATCCAGCATTAATTCAACCAACGACATCAGCATTGAGATCAAACGAAGAATAACTCTTGCCAACAGGTGTTACTTTGGGACCAAGCGGCTTCGCTGGCTTGGTCATGTTCAGCGCATGAAAGACTATGCTCCAGTGAAGAAAACATTCGATTCGGTACCCAGCGGCGGTCAACGCAGAAGAGGACGACCGCATCTTCGTTGGAAAGACCAAGTAGAGGACAACCTGACGAAGCTTGGAATTTCCAACTGGCGCCAGCAAGCGAAAGACAGAAATGGCTGGCGCAAATTCTTAGATGAGGCCAAGACCGGCATACGGTTGTAGCGCCAACTAAGTAAGTAAGTAAGCAATCTTTTAAGATAAGATGATTTTGAACTAGGGGATGAGGAAACCGAAACTTGGTAAGAAGGATTACAATTCCCAAGGCGAAATTGACTACTTGACTTTTGACTACATAAAAATGGCTACAGATATTTTTAAAAAATTTGATAAAGGCGAAGTACGAGTTGAGTCAACAAAGAGGTCTATTAACTTCAGCTTGCAATATAACAAGGACTTATAAGCAGAGAAAACTATGTTTTTGGCTCAAAAGCGGATAGATTGATTTTTTAAGCCCATTTCATCGGCATCTAATTCATCAAGTTAGAGTCAGACCAGACAGCAATCTTATTCAGATGATGATATGGAAAAGCTCATGAGTGCAATTTTAACATGAAGCGACGATTCTGATAATTAGTTATTAGGGAAGTGACGGATCCGCATTCAGATCCAGATCCTCATCCAGATCGGCATATAAGACCCGCATTAATAAGAATTTTTTATTATCAACACAAAAAAAAAAAAGAAATTAAGAGACTTCAATCTGAGAAAAAAATTCTCGTTTTTTTACTGTTTATTATTTTTCATTCAATTTAGCACAAAAAACCTCAGATTTTTCCTATGAGTTTTCAAAACATTAATTCAAAGTTAGGAAGGTCCGAAAATGATCTGACTAGCATTGCGGGTGTTTTTTTTTATGTCATAAATAGTTTAATTTTTCGTAACACTTTTCTGAAAAATGATAACAGATATCAAAAGGGTTACTGTTTGTCGATAGGTAGTAGTACTCGCTAACAAATTTACAGAGGGAATTTTAAGTAGTTAAGTACAAATATGTTTTTGCTTTTTAAACATGAAAAAACTTGAAACATTCACAACTTATAAATAAATTATTTTTTATTAGTTTTACTAAAATAATAAGTATACAAAATTTTTTAAATTGGTCAATTCGTTCCCGAAAAAATTGTGCATAGTTTTCAATTGAAAAAGGTCATGTCAATAACCTCTAAAAAAATAAAGAAGCGATAACGCATCAACTTTACTCCTTATAAAATACAATTAACCCTTAGTTAATTTAAAATATTAACTTAATTTTTAAATTTATTTGAATAATTTAAGTTCTGCTTTAAGATTGTCTAGTCGATTTAAATAGCTATTTAAGTTTTTGAAATTTAATATTTATGCTAAAATTTATACTGTTATATACTTTTTAGGATCGCCATGTTATATAGTTTTTAGGATCGCCAAGTTATATTTTATTTAATATCGTTTTATTTAAGATATATTAAGGATCGTATTATTGTGTTATAGCGGCAGAGTTTGCCTTCGCTATAGGCTACAGTGTTTGCCGACTTGAACTATGTCCAAAGCAAACGAGACGTTTAAAATAAACTGAACAAGGCAGAGATCTGCCAACTTGTGTAGTTAATTAAAGTCTGATTTATTGTTGGCCATCTCGGCTCTTTTATAACATTTTTACAAAACTTACTTAGTAGTCTTAATCTATGGTCATACTTCTCTAGTTAATTAATATAATTATAACCTATGTTGCGTTTCGTTCTTGCATATTGAATTTGAATCATCGAAAGGATTCAAATTACATATCATGCACGGTCAACAATATTGAGTGAGTAATGAAAATATTCGCATGCACTGAGTGCAGCACACGCCGATAATGCAGTGCTAACTTATTAGTCACTCAATATGTTGCTGTTTATAACAACGAAACTTAGGGTCGGCAGTGTGTATAACGAGAGCACACTACAATACTGCACTTGGCAAGATCAATGAAAATATAATTACGTTTAATAAATTTTTTATTTGATTGCTTAATAAACCTTAATAAACTTTATAGTAATTTAAAATTATAAAAATTTTAAAATAAGAACACGTTGAAATTAAATACAATTTTTTAGAGTTAAAAAAGTAAAAAAAAATTGAAGGTACACCGTTTAATAAATAATATTATCTTAAAAAAATAAAAATTTAAAAATTTCTTTCAAAAATAATCTTTTATTTAAAAAAGACGGGAACTAAAAAAAAATAAATTGAAGTGTCATATAAGGTATATTCTAGGTGCAGAAGAACCCCTCTCTTAGTTACTCATGATCATAATAAAAGCGTACGTAAATTGGTAGTTCTAAGGACTACATAAATTTAGAATTTTTCAAATACATCTATATTTAGAAGCTTAAGGCACTGATATTGTGTAGTAAACCTGTATAATGGGTCGCACTTTATATACAGGTAAGCTTACTAAAAGATTCAACGCCACTGATAATGTTTAGTAAACCTGTATAACGGCTCGCGGACATCGGTGCCTCAAGCTTTTAAGTATAAATATATTTGAAAAATTCAAAATTTATATAAGTCCTTAGAACTTACCAATTTACGTACGCTTTTATTATGATCATGAGTAACTAAGAGAGGGGTTCTTCTGCACCTAGAATATACCTTATATGACACTTATATTACGTACGCTAATTTTATGCTGATGAGTAGCCAAGAAAAAAGTTCTTCTGAACCTAGAATATACGAGTGAAACAAATGTTTAGCTAAAAGTACATTATTTAGTAATTATTCCGAAAAAAGAAGAGTTTACTTTAAAATTTTTGCAGAGACGACATAAAAAACCTATCAATTTTAACTCCAAGTACACTATATTGTCAAAATCAGAAATTTCTTTATTACCATTGATCTCAAATTTTTTCACGCAAAAGAAGCTTCTAAGGCCTTCTAACCTTGAAGTTAGCATTAAGTATGATGTAATAGATTTTTAGAATAAAGTTTGAAATTAAAAAAATCGCATGGGAGAAAGGTTAAGTATTTAACAGGGTTCGAATTACAGCCATGATCGAGTAAAATTACGAAGGGCACGGCGAGATAAGTGCCTATCAATCTTGTTCAATTTCGCTCGATCACGGATGCTGTTGTTCGGATCCAGATTTTGTTTTTAATTTAGTGTCCCTGCTTCACAGCTCGGCTGCAGCAGAAAGAAAGTTTTCTGAATAAACATAAACTTACACAATTATTTAACACATTAATTGTCGGCCTTTGCAGTCTAGTGGAGAGTGCGCTAGACTATCAACCCAAAGGTCCTTGGTTCGAATCCGGGTTCGGGCATGGTTCTTTTCACTTTCTTTGTTCCCTCCTACATTTAAGAATTATGGAAAACAAAAATCCACAGCTAAATTGTGGAAAAAGTGGAACAAAGGACAGAAACAACTAAGGGCTGGAAATGCTTGCCGAGGTTAAGGCATAACGGTTTAAAGCAATTCAAATTGTCTTTCACGGTTGTTTCGACTAATCAATAATTCACGTATGGTTCCAATCAATTCCTCTACATAAATCTATCCCTTTCCTTTGAGGTCAAAGACCAAACTTTGTTTGTATAAGGCGCGCATGCTTTGGTTCTTTAATCTTTTTTATAAAAAAAATAAAAAAAAGCTTCGAAACAAGTAACGTTTTAGAACCGTTATTAGCAGTATGCTATCCAAAAAACTTTGCGAAGTAACAAATAAGCCTCATTACCGTGGTTGAAAAAGAAACGGTTTTTAGATTAAACTTTTATATTAAAAATTAATTTAAACTTTATTATATTTATTATATATTTATTATATTCAATATGTTCCTATTTATTTTTAATACAAAGAGACAAATACTTTTAAACTATTTAAAAAAAATTTAATTAATAATTTTTTTCGGTTTGAATGGCAAAGTCATACATTTAAACTTGATACAGTCGATCTTCCCTATAGTGAACAATGAAGTTCTCCCTACTATGAATTTATTTAAAAAACACAGATTTATCGATCTACTTTAAGTCTGTTTAGATCAGTGTTTGGTACGCCATAGGCACGCGTGCTCGGCACAAATAGTTTTTTTCACACAGACATAATCGGAAAAGCTCACAAACTATGCGTCGTAGCAGAGAAATACTGCATAGCTGAGGTGTAAAGCAAAGATAACAAGATAGGAAACTTAGAAAACATAACCTCAAAAAATGTTTGCATGTATTTGTGCATAAAAAAATCAACCCTGAGTGGCACTCTTGTTCTTAATCGGCCGCAAGCTCACAAAGAAATCAATTGGCAACCCCTGAAATTAATGCATATATCCATTTGTTAGTATATAAATACTTAAGTTAGGTTGCAATAAGATGTTTGCAACCAAAACTGATTATTAAGTCCCTTTATTTTGGTCTATATATGCTTTTAAAGTTTGGCAATTTCTTCAGTTGTTGTATTTGTCAACATTTTTGAAAAATTTGCTTTTACTCAAACCCCCGCTATTCTACACAAAACCCCGCTATTCATGGTGAGATTTAAAAATGGAACGATCTTCTTCTTTTTCTGCTTTTTCTGCTGGAATTTCGTTTGCAAACAAGAAAAATAATGTATGGATTGAGTGTTTTAACATTTTAATCTTTAAGTTGTGATAAAGGAATACGTTGAAAATTCAAATAATTACATGCATGCTCTTATTTTATTATGTATCGTCAAACAAAATTCACAAATTTTCCAACTTGTTGTATTTGTCAGAGGCTTTTTATTTTCACCACTGCTGCATTTTATTTTCAGAGTTGTCAACTATCATTGTTTTATTAATAAATTTTTTCATAAATTTCGCAAATTTTGCTGACAGTTTTTCAATCAAGATGTATCAGGTTATATAGCTCTTCATGACTATAATTTATAATAATTATAACATCCTTCATCATAGCGCAGTTTACCTAATATTTGCCATTTTTGTCGTTCATTCGGACTTTGGTAAAAAAGGAAGTTCTTGTGAGACTAACACTCGAACTGAAAATATTTCTGCGAAATGTCGATCGCATCTCGAAAGAAAATCTATGTACATTTGTGAAACAGTGATTGCTTTAATTAATATAATCAAAACGTTTCTCTAAGATACAAGCGCGTCGGAAGCGAATTTCATCTGGGGGGGCAGTACAAAGGGGGGGACAGTACAAATGGTGGTGCAAAAAAAGTTCACCAAAATTTCTTCATATGAAACATGAAGAAGAGAGAAAGAAGAGGAAAATATATAATACAAAAATATTATCGTTGTAAAAAAACTGATATTTTGAATAACTTTTCCTTTTAAATTGTTTATCTAGCTAAAAAAGTGCGGGGGCAACTGCCCCCTTGCCCCCCGCTTCCGACGCCAATGCTAAGATAATATTATAAAATAACACGTTTTTAATAAGTTTTAATGTTTTGGTCACGAAACCATTATTGATAAATTATTTGCGTAAAATATTAAGTTGGCAGTCATGCAACTACTTAAAATTATTTATTATTTAAGTTATGCTTAATGTTATCAAATTTTTTACAACAAAAGTTTTTAAAATGTCTTAAAAAAATTAAGGCATAATTTTACTTTGCATCCGAAGCATAAATATGTTTTTAAGATAAACTTCTTTAGCACCAGGTATGCCAACCAGGATTTTCCCGATTTGCGGGAATTCGAATAAAATGCTAAACGAAGGTAAAAAGAGACAAACATATACATCTATATAAAGGAACCACCAGAGAGTATTAATTATATAGAGATGTCAGTTCGAAGTTCACTCAAGTTTGTAAGGACCCCTTTTGACAAGGGTCAAAACCGGCCCTCACAATAGAGTGAAAGACAATGGCGCCGTTTAACAACAACCCCATCTGCTACCAAAACAGCAGGCGTTCAATAGGTCAACCGGCCCTCATCACAACGCGCCTACCGCAACAACCGCACCAAGAGCGCCCTACAGCGGCCCCGTAACAAAACTACACACACAACAACGACAACAGTCACAACAGCCACACACATCAGCAGCTGGGACTTAACCAGCCTACCACTACACCAACGTAGCCAGACAACAAAACAACATCACAGCTACAACCAAACACACGACGGTCATACATAGCTACGAGCAACGGCAACCACAGCAACAGCCGCTAAATCGCACCACTCGGTATTTATTATTTACATATATATACGACTGCTACTCTGGTACAGTCATCTCAAGAGCACTTTTATATTCCTAAAATTTATTGATAACTTTATTCTTGCCACTATTTAGAGTATATATAAACATAAGTATATTTGCTGTATAAAGCAAACATTATAGACATTGAATTATTCTCATAATATTAACATATTTAATAGTTGCAAATATTTAACTACTCACCCTGTATCGGACCTTCAGTTCGAGCATCTACATTTTACATACATATATATACTCACTTAGCTATTTAAACATATTGAACAAATGTATTGGGAATCAAGTTTTCCCCTCAAAGTATGTCACACATACTACCATATCATATAAGCAACACTATGAGTCAGGTATACTGTGTATATCAGAAACGAAATAATATTTTACACAGCTGCTCGCTCACACAACTGTGTTCGGGTCTAGCTGTCTCGTTTAAGTTAGAGTAAATGTAAGTGTATGCGTCACATGACGCTGGTGCCAGACACCATGTAGGTTAGTAAAAACTTTTGAAATAAAGAGTCGAGTTGGAGACATCAAGCTGAACAGACGTGCTGTCTTTTTATTTAGCAAAATTAAAGTGGAAATCAAACAGGCTATTAATCGGGTCGACGGTCGGACGGACAACGACACCACGACGGTAAGTTTCCTAAAACCTATCCAATATCCTGATTATAGGCAAGTTCAGGTGCACTGAGACGTCACTAGACCTCGTGAGCCCTGCTTGTCCTAGTACTAGCTCTGCACGAGCCAACCACCAGTTGACTATTTTGATTTACATTTTTATTCCTTCACGCTTGACGGTCGAAGAGCGCCCCAGGTGCTATTTGATCTCGCGTTGAAGCCCTGCAAGCTTTACGCTTGTCTTGCAAACCAGCAGGAATCCTTTCCAACATCCCATTATAGGCGAGTTCAGGTGCACTGAGACGTCACTAGACCTCGTGAGCCCTGCTTGACCTTCGCCTCAGTTCTGCACGAACCAATCCTCTTCGACTGTGACAGACGGACGGACCGCCAAGACAGAAACGGCCGTCACCCAAGCAGTTATCGAACGATTCGGCAGCAACTCATCTCCGCGATTCTAGTGCTCCCTTAAAAAAGGAGTGCAAGCGGACCAACCTAACCTCCAAATTCTTGAGACAGAACCCTGGACAGCCGCTGAGTGCTACCCCGGCTGGAAAACCTACCGTGACGCCAGAGGTTCGTTACAAGTTTCGTTGTACAAGCGTTCGGAAAAGAGAAAAACAAAACAAAAAAATTGTGCTTTTGCCTCGGCAGATGTTCCATGCTCACTTATTAAAAAGTAAAAGCAGCGTCAAAATGAACGCTGAGGCAATGCATAATTATTTTTGTTTTGTTTTTCTATTCTCCAGACGCTTGTATAACGAAACTTGAGTGAAATAGCATTCGAAGTCGAACTGGGACCTCTATATAATTTATACACTCTGGAACCACCACTTAGCATGTACACAAACCAATTTGGAAATACATTTTGAACGTTGCAGTAGCTGTTGATTTTTTTGGCATCATTGGCTGAGTTCACACGAGAAACAAATCATCATCACTTTGTCTTGTTATCTTTTACTGCCTTTGACTGAATGATTCAGGTCTTATGCCCTGGTTATGCTAGGCAATCATGTTTGGTGAACTGATTTTGTTGTTAGTGTTTTACGAATAAAATGAGAAATAAACTTTTTCTCCTGCTGATTTTTTTGCTCACACGCCAAACAGCAAACATGCCAAACATTTTTTTTGTAACTGAATTTTACATTGTTTCAACAAACATAGCATAACCAGGAAACGAATATTTGATAAAAGAAGAAAATGAACAAAATTAAATAGCAAACATGTTTGCCTAACATAACTAGTGCATTAGCATATGACGAACCTTTCCGGCCGAGGTATCACTCGCCGGTGTCCAGGGTTCGAGTCTCACAAAACAAAGCCCCGCTGTAGAAATCAAACAAAAGAAAACTCGCGCTTAAGTTTTTAGTCAAACATACAATGTATTGTTTATTGTTCTTAGCGAAATTTTGTTCTATCTTAAAATTACTGTGTCTTAAAATTACTTTATGGTTTATTGTAAGTACCGAGATAATCGGAAAAAGGAAACTTCAGAGAAATCCTTGGTGCTTAACAAAACCAAATTGATCTTAAAACTATGGCTGCGAGGGTTAAAAAAAATTCACCTAAAGACATCTCGCAGCACGAGGCTAACTAAACTATCGGGGACTAAAATAACCTAAATTAAAATGTAGCAAGAAACCGCACGCGGCGCAGCCGAGATATAAAAAAAATAACCTAGAGACATCTCGGAAACGCATTCAACAGTGGGTGGATAACTATGTTGCGGAAACGCGTCGACGGGTTTGTTTGATGCAGCAAGTTACCGAGCGCGGCGCAGCCGAGATATAAAAAAAACAACCTAAAGACATCTCGGAAACGCGTTCATCAGTGGGTGGACAGCTGCGTTGCGGGAACGCGTCGACGGGTTTGTTTGTTTTGTTTCTCTTCCTCCAACCAAAGAAAGCAACTCGGCACGTGCCGGCGATGTAGCGTTTATTTACTCAAGTCCCGTTCTGCCGGTCGAGTGGCGTGATTTGACGAGCGCAACCTATGTTCTAGCGTGCCGACCACGCGGCGTAACGGTACCCGAAAGTCTCGAAGGGAAAGCGAAGTTTCGATGTACCAGGCGACGGCCATGGCGAAAGACTTAGACATTTTTCATAACTCAAAGACTTAGAAAAATTTTCTTAAAAATAAGACTTAGAAAATTTAAATGTCGAAAAGACTTAGAAAAATTTTCTTAAAAAAAGACTTAGATAATTTTCGTGTCGAAAAGACTTAGAAAAATTTTCTTAAAAAAAATGTCCCTGGCGTACTAGGCAACGGCCTTAGCGAAAAAAAAACTTAGAAATTTTTCTTGACTAAAAGACTTAGAAAAATTTCTTAAAAATAAGACTTAGAAAATTTACATGTCGAAAAGACTTAGAAAAATTTTCTTAAAAAAAATTTCCCTGGCGTACTAGGTAACAGCCCTAGCGAAAGACTTAGAAATTTTTCGTGTCCAAAAGACTTAGAAAAATTTTACTTAAAAAAAAGACTTAGAAAGTTTTCGTGTCGAAAAGACTTAGAAAAATTTCGTGAAAAAAAATGTTCCTGGCGTACTAGGCAACGGCCCTAGCGAAAGACTTAGAAATTTTTCGTGTCCAAAAGACTTAGAAAAATTTTACTTAAAGAAGACTTAGAAAGTTTTTGAGTCGAAAAGACTTAGAAAAATTTCGAGAGAAAAAAAAGTTCCTGGCGTACTAGGCAACGGCCCTAGCGAAAGACTTAGAAATTTTTGCGTGTCCAAAAGACTTAGAAAAATTTTACTTAAAAAAAAAGACTTAGAAAAATTCCGAGAGAAAAATGATCCTGGCGCACTAGGCAACGGCCTTAGCGAAAGAGTTAGAGTTAAAGCAAAGTTGATGACTTACCTAAGTGGCGGCCGCAGCAAGAATGACTTTTCTTGCGCTGGTCGAACATGTAGCCAGCTAAGTTTTTAGTCACCGCGTGAGTGTGGTGGGTTTGGTGTAGGTAGGTTTCGCTATACATGATGGCGGTGGTACTCAACTTAGTGCAGTGTTGGTAGCCGCTGAAAATTCTTTCGCCTAGCGATCGTTTATACGCTGACTGTCAACTAAGCAATTTGTACTTCTCCCTAGCCTAAACTATCCTCAATAAGATACTATTGGTGTTTACAATTAATCATAGTGTATATGTAACTCAAAAAAAATAATTTTAATTTTTTTCAAATCCTCCGCCTTCGGCTTACGTGTGGACGCAAACGAGTGTAAACGACTTACGTCCTCACACTTCCTCTCCGCTCCGGGTGGCGACAGAAGGCGGCTTGGGGTAGGTATACTGCATCGTGATGCGTGAGACCGTGTGTTGTCCGGATGCGGTCGACTGGTTGATCTACTGCGTGGGATCGGATGCTAGTCCGCATAGTCGGCATTCCGTCGGCGTCCAGCTCGATCCGCATGCGTGAGAAGCTGGCGTAGCATTTCGATGTGGTTCCCCCCTGCCTGCTTAGGTGGGAGTACGTTCTGGGTTACGATGAGCAGGGGGGTCTTCTTTCTTGTCCCAAACTCTGCTACTCTGTGATGATAATGCGTGGTTTGGCAAGTGCACCTTGTGGTAGTGTTTGCACTTTCGCATCTACGTGTGGCCTGGACATGGTGGCCGGTTGGGGTTTTGGCACCAGGTTGTTGTACTGTCGCCTGCATGTTTCTATGCCGTATTGTGGTGGCCTGGTGTGGTACATCAGCGGGGTGTGGACGCTCGTGGCCCGGACTACACCGGTATGGTGCTAACCGTAGGGGCCCGCTGTTGGAGGGCGTCTCCAGCCAGTTTGAACCCAGGATGAGTGTTAAACGACCCGGGTGGGGTCACATTTCCGCTGCGGTGTTTTCGTGCTTAGGGCGTTTTCGTTCTTCTGATCAGACATCTTCATCGCTGGTGTAGCTAGTTTAAAAGATAAGAGAAAAAAAAAAATTAGTGGGTTGTCTACGCTTAGAGTTAATAATAATTTAAAGTGAATAAAAAGGTTTTAATTCGCCCAGATGGGCGGTTCGCTCGTTTTTCTCCCCCGGTTTCTGCAATCGCACAATTACCCCCGATGAGAACCCCGTTACAATGAAGGGCCCGTCATATTTAGGTGCGAGCTTAGCGTTAAAATCGTCGATCGCTTTCGACAGTGGGTGTTGCCGGACCATGACTTGTTGTCCAACTGCGGGCTTCCAGTTCCTCCGGCGTAAATTGTAGTGGCGAGCCTGGTCTTTTGATGCTCGTGTCAGGTTGTGCCGTACTATTGTAAAGATTTCCTGCAGTAGCGTAGCACGCTCGGTCGGTGTTATCTGCCGTATTCCTGTACCGCTGGTGACTTCGTTGTAGAGAGCCCGAGGAAGGTGTGGCTCGCGTCCTTGCGTCAAGAATGCCGGGCTATATCCAGTTGTCTCCGAGACGCTAGTGTTTATGGCAAGAGAAATCTCCGGTAGTTGTTCGTCCCATAACTTGTGGTTGTTATTTGCAAATCATTATTTGCGATCATTGTTTTGATGGTGCGGTTAGCCCGTTCCGTGGGATTCTCTTGGGGCGTGTATGGTGCAGTTAGCTGTTGCCGCACCCCAATTTCCTCTAAGTATCGCTGGAATGCCCGACTGGTGAACTGGGTCCCGTTGTCCGTGATGAAGATTTTCGGCACTCCATACCTCACTAAGATCCGTTCTCGAAATCCTTTCAGCAAGCTCTCTGACGTGGCTTTCCGCAGTGGCACTAGCTCCGTCCACTTGGAAAATTTGTCGAAGAGCACTAGTAGCATACTATTCCCGTGCTTTGAGCGAGGCAAGGGACCAACAAAATCGGCACTCACCACCGACAACGGTTCCTCGGGTAATCTGGTTAGCATCTCTCCGGCGGGCGCTTGCTGACTGACCTTATATTTTTGACAGGACTCGCACTTTCGGACATATTGGCTTATTTCACGGAACATTCCCGGCCAGAAATATCGATTTGCTATACGGGCAATCGTCTTTCGTATTCCGAGGTGGCCAGCACTGGGACTATCGTGGTTCTCATTCAGGACCCGGGCTCGCTGAGGTTTTGCCACGCATAATTTCCAAGGCTCACAGTCTTCATCACTCGCATTTCGCGGGAGGTGTCGAAACAGCTGTCCGTCGATGATGATGAAGTCCGAATACTTGCTGGGTGCTTGGGTGACCTCCTCCATTTTCTTCTTCAACCAGGCGCACTCTTGTGTGCTACTCGGTTCCACCGTAAGCCGTTGTAGGGCCTCATTGGGTTGCCGGGACAATGCGTCTGCCACCACGTTCTGTCTGCCCTTACGGTATTGTACAGTGAAATTGAATTGTTGCAGCTCTAGTGCCCACCTAGCGACGCGTCCCTATGGACTCTCAATTGAATTGAGCCACTTCAATGATAAATGAGCAGTGATGACCACGAACTTATAGCCCTCGAGATAAGGGCGCATTTTCCGAATTCCCCAAATGATTGCCAGGCATTCTTACTCAGTTGCGGAGTAGTTCTGTTCCGGCTCAGTCAAATGGCGACTGGCATACGCTATCACGTGCTCGGATCCGTCAATATTTTGGGTTAATACCGCTCCCAGGCCCGTGTCGCTGGCATCCGTCTGTAGATAAAACGTTTGTTCGAAGTCTGGGCAGGTTAGTACGGGTGCTTCGGTTAATTTCCTCTTAAGTTCTTCAAAAGCCTGTTGCTGGGGTTCGTCCCACTTCCAATGTTTCCTTTTTTTGAGAAGTGACGTCAGTGGTCGGACGACAGCAGCGAAATCCGCAATGAACCGACGATACCACGACGCTATGCCGAGAAAGCGTCGCACTCCTCGGACATTTTGAGGAGGTTCGAGATCTCGTATAGCGGCGATATTGTCGGGATCAGTGTGAATTCCTTCGGAGCTGACCAAATGTCCCAAATACTTGATCTTCCTTTTGAAAAACTCGCATTTCTCTGCGTTTATCCTGAGATTTGCCGCTTGTAGACGGTGGAAGACTTCTTTGAGATTCTTCAAGTGTTCGTCAAACGTTCTGCCGGTCACCACGATGTCATCCAAGTACGCAAAAGCAAAGGACTCGAGATCGGGTCATATCACTTGATCGAGGGCACGTTGGAATGTAGCGGGGGCCGAATGTAACCCAAATGGCATGACTCGCCATTGAAACAACTCTCGTCCGGGCACCGTAAATGCGGTATACTTCCAGCTCTCAACCTCCATGGGGATTTGCCAGTAGCCATCTTTGAGGTCAAGGCTACTTATGTACTTGGCGTCGCGCAATCTGTCCAGAATGTGGGTTATCCGTGGCAGAGGGTAAGCGTCAGGAATTGAGTGGCTATTCAGCATCCGATAGTCAACACATAATCGCCACGTTCCATTCTTCTTCTTCACTAGGACGATGGGTGCGCTATGCGGGCTATGTGATGGCTCGATGCACCCTTTGTCCAGCAGTTTATCGACCTCCTCACTGATGATCGCTTGCATGGCTGGGTTTCGCGGAAAGTAGCGTTGTTTCGTTGTGGTCGTTCGTCTGCCATGATAATCCGGTGTTCGGTGTTGTTCGTCACACCCTGGAGGGCTTCAAACTTTCTAAGCTCCTCTTCCAGGAACTTCGAGGCTCGTTCGCTCTCCCCAGCATTGCATCCGGCGATCTGTCTACAACGGTGTGAAATATTTTTTTGGAGGGTTGACTTACTCAAGGTTATGGTCGCTCCGCCGCAACTAAAGGTGGCGCCAGTCTCCGTTAGAAAGTCCATTCCGAGAATGACCTCGTCGGTAGCATCAGGCATTACCAGGAACTGGAATTGGCGGTCTATGTTACCCATCTGCACTCGAACTTCTACTGCGTGTCGTAATCGTTTTGCAGACCCATCGGCGAGCGCGACCACCGTCTCGGCCGGTATAAACCTGCACTCCATTTGAATCCCGTCGAGAAAAGCTTGGCTTAGGAAACTTTGCGTGGTATCCGTGTCGATGGTCGCAAGGGCTGACACTGCGTTGATGTTGATGACGGCGGAGATATGGTTGGAATCTTGGTAGAGGTGAGTTAGTGAGTCCGTGACTCTTCTGCCGGAGGATCTGCTCCACCACGATCTAGGCGACCCTCCACGGTGTTTTCCGATGGCTTCCTGCAACACTGAATCGTAAGACTGTTACGGCGCCTGCAGACCCAACAAAATAGTTTCTGGGGCTTTCTGCATGATTGCCTCACGTGCCCGTCTTCACCGCAGTTATAACATGCGGTTATGGGGTTAATCTCACCTTCCGATCGACTTAACTCGCCTTGAGGCGGCTGCCGCGTTCGTGCCTCGGCCCGCCGGTCGTGCTGTTGCATCATGCGATGTTGTTCTGGCCGTGCGTTACTACGCTGGGGTCGGTCTGGCTCGTTAGTGTTGATAGTCTCCAGGTCCTCTGCCATGTTGACCAATTCCTCTAAAGTCGAAAAATCCGTTCTACGGATATACCATTGATAATCCGGATGGGCGTTTGGGAATATTCGCTCCAGATTCTGTTCTTCGCAGTAGCCGGCGTGTCGCATTAAGTTTTGGAGGTCGACCACAAAACGCTTAAATGGTTCTCGTGGTTTCTGGAGCCTGCGTCTGATGTCGTCATCGATGCGTTCTAGGTAGCTGGGCGGTAGGAAGAACTTCAAGAATTTGCCTTTGAACGGCTGCCATGTGGCCCAGTGCTCGTTGTTGTTCCGATACCAGATGAGTGCGCGATCGGTGAGGAGTTCGGGCATCGTTCGTGTTAGATAGCTCATGTTGATGCTGTAGACCTCGGCCAATTCCTCGACTCGTTCGATGAATGTCAGGGGGTCTCTTCTTCCGTCAAATTTGAGTGACCACTTCCTTACTTGTTCTATGACTGCCAAGTACGGGTCTATGGTGCGCAGGACAGCATTTGCGGAGGAGGGAAGGGCCGGCCATTGGCCAGGCATCGGACCGATTGGGACATGCAGTGTAGCGGCGGTCGGCGGTGCTGTTTTTCCCGTAGTGTCATCAGCAGATGGTATCGGCGATGCGGCTCGCCGGTGTTTGGCCTGAAGATCGGTCAGGCGTTCAAGCTGTTCATCTTTGTATTCCTGATCGTTGATAAACCCAATGAAACTCTTCCGCAATTCGTCGACGGTGCCAGCGGTGTCGAATCCAAACTCGTTGGCATACTGCAGGAGGTCCTCTTTTTTCAGGTAGTAAATCCAGGTGACGGTTAACATGGTTTAGCAAAGACCTTGAGATACTTATCTGTAATGATTAAATTCTATTTATTATGTGTGTAAAATTATTATAAATGCCCTAGGGTTTTATTCGTTTCAACAGAGAATTATTATTACTGTAGGTTTTTCCCTTAGAACACAAAGTCTTTTAATTCAATTAAGAATTCTCGCCTGCGCAGCGGGTGGCTTTCTAGCAACGTGTGCGTCGAATGATTTTCAAGTATGATATATATTTTCCAGAAAATAAAAAAATAATAATTTTTCTCATGCGCAGCGGATGGCTTCCTTAGTAGACATGTAGTCCCTGCTCGGGCGCCATTGTGACGAACCTTTCCGGCCGAGGTATCACTCGCCGGTGTCCAGGGTTCGTGTCTCACAAAACAAAGCCCCGCTGTAGAAATCAAACAAAAGAAAACTCGCGCTTAAGTTTTTAGTCAAACATACAATGTATTGTTTATTGTTCTTAGCGAAATTTTGTTCTATCTTAAAATTACTGTGTCTTAAAATTACTTTATGGTTTATTGTAAGTATCAAGATAATCGGAAAAAGGAAACTTCAGAGAAATCCTTGGTGCTTAACAAAACCAAATTGATCTTAAAACTATGGCTGCGAGGGTTAAAAAAATTCACCTAAAGACATCTCGCAGCACGAGGCTAACTAAACTATCGGGGACTAAAATAACCTAAATTAAAATGTAGCAAGAAACCGCGCGCGGCGCAGCCGAGATATAAAAAAAATAACCTAGAGACATCTCGGAAACGCGTTCATCAGTGGGTGGACAGCTGCGTTGCGGGAACGCGTCGACGGGTTTGTTTGTTTTGTTTCTCTTCCTCCAACCAAAGAAAGCAACTCGGCACGTGCCGGCGATGTAGCGTTTATTTACTCAAGTCCCGTTCTGCCGGTCGAGTGGCGTGATTTGACGAGCGCAACCTATGTTCTAGCGTGCCGACCACGCGGCGTAACGGTACCCGAAAGTCTCGAAGGGAAAGCGAAGTTTCGATGTACTAGGCGACGGCCATGGCGAAAGACTTAGACATTTTTCTTAACTCAAAGACTTAGAAAAATTTTCTTAAAAATAAGACTTAGAAAATTTTCATGTCGAAAAGACTAAGAAAAGTTTTCTTAAAAAAAATGTCCCTGGCGTAATAGGCAACGGCCCTAGCGAAAGACTTAGAAATTTTTCGTGTCCGAAAGACTTAGAAAAATTTTACTTAAAAATAAGACTTAGAAAATTCTTATGTCGAAAAGACTTAGTAAAATTTTCTTAAAAAAATAATGTTTTTGGCGTACTAGGCAACGGCCCTAGCGAAAGACTTAAAAATTTTTCGTGTCCAAAAGACTTAGAAAAATTTTACTTAAAAAAAAAGACTTACAAAGTTTTCGTGTCGAAAAGACTTACAAAGTTTTCGTGTCGAAAAGACTTAGAAAAATTTCGGGGAAAAAAAATGTTCCTGGCGTACTAGGCAACGGCCCTAGCGAAAGACTTAGAAATTTTTCGTTTTCAAAAGACTTAGAAAAATTTTACTTAAAAAAAAGACTTAGAAAAATTCAGAGAGAAAAAAAAGTTCCTGGCGCACTAGGCAACGGCCTTAGCGAAAGAGTTAGAGTTAAAGCAAAGTTGATGACTTACCTAAGTGGCTAGAGTTGGGTCGTTCCGGACCTGCATAGTTCATGGAACTATGTTCACTCTCGGACATAGTTCCAATCGTTCCATCTGTACGATTTAAGCATGTCCAAACAGTTCCATTGAAATAATTTTTTTTTTAATTGAACATAAGCCGACATCTCTTTCGCACTTACATAACTTAATAGAATTTTTTGAGCGACGACAAGTAAGCCAATTATGAATGTGAGAGAGAATGAAAGAAATAATAGATAAAATTCAAAATGATATATCGTCATTCCAGTTGTGTGCATTGTTATGTTTATTTTTGCTTTTAACATACGAAATAGAACAATCACGAAATGACATTGAACATGCTTTTGTTACTTTCATTCTTATAAAGAGAACTGCTGGAACTATATAGTTCCGCGCACATGCTTAAAGCTGAAGAACTATATAGTTCCGCGAACATGCTTAAAGCTGAAGAACTATATAGTTCCTCGAACATGCTTAAAGCTGATGAACTATAAGATGCAAATGAGTTTCGAGCTTTTGAGGAACTGATTGGAAATTATTTTTGCTCCCTTTTCAGCAACTTTATAAATTTACTACATAAAGATAACATTTTGATGGTTAAGCGCACAAAAGTAATAGTGAAAGTTTTTAAATTTTCAGAAACGCTTATTTTGTTTTAAAATTTTTTTTGTGCGCTTAACCATCGATTTATAATACATTTATTATTATTATTTAGATATATTTACTCCCTTACTACAAAACATGTACTCCTTCTTTAAGCTCGATTTATGTACATTTATAGAAAGGGTAGCACTGGCTAACGTGGAAACGGAACTCCAAAAACTTTGAAACGTTTATTTTTAACGACGCCAAAAATTTGATCTGCAGCAATTGTGTTAATTTAATTTGTTTTCGGTTTATAGTTAAATATTTCGTTGTGTTTAATTTATTGTGAAGGTGGTACATAAAGTATTTTTCTGATTAATATTATTTATGAATAATTTTTAATGCAGATTTAAATATGGCAATGCGCAAAAAGACGAGTATTTTGTGGGAGCATTTTACAGAAAGCGAGCCGAAAAAAGCAAAATGTAAATATTGCTATCAAATAATTTCATTTACAGCTGGAAGTTTAGGAAATTTGGGTAGGCATATCAAAAGGAAACATCCAACAATTTCCACAAGTCCCATACAACGCCAGTCACTTGTATCGCCGGCTTTCAATAGCACAACTGATGACGCTGAAATGGAAATCGTGCAAACAGCATCTGCATCTAATTCTGCAGCTGATACTCAGCAGCCGACAGCATCTACATCCAAATCTGCAGCTGGTACGCAGCCAAAAATTTATTCCTATGCAGAGAGCACGAAACCAATTCCTCAAAAGAAAAAATCTAAAATAGATGAACAACTCATGGTTATGATTGCCAAAGAGTATCATGCCTTTCGTCTTGTAGAAGAACCTGAATTTAAAAGATTGGTTTCCCTATTATGTCCCTCCTATAACTTGCCCACCCGAAAGACACTTTCTCAAGTCCTTTTGCCGCAGCTTTTCTTAAAACTCCAGCACGATGTTCAAATTAAAATAGCGAACGCATATGCTGTGTGCTTAACCACAGATGCCTGGACTTCAAGAAATAACGAAAGCTTCATTGCTGTTACTGCCCATTTTATTGATGCAGAGAGTGCAGAAATGCGTTCAAATTTACTCAGCTGCATTGAATATGGTGAGAGGCATACCGGCATTAATTTATGTTCTTTTTTGAAGAATGAGTTGCGCAACTGGAAAATTGAAAACAAAGTTGTAGCTATTGTCAGCGATAATGCTTCGAATATCCGTTCGGCGATACAATTAGGTGGGTGGCGGCATATAGGTTGCTTCGCGCATCTTTTAAATTTGATAGTGCAAGCTGGAATTCAACAGATATCGATAACAGTCCAAAAAGTTAAAAACATCGTCGAGTTCTTTAAAAGAAGCTCGCAAGGACTGTATAAATTGCATGAAATGCAAGGTCAGATGAATGCACCTCTTCTAAAATTAAAGTAAGATGTTTCTACAAGATGGAACTCTACGTTTGAAATGTTAGACAGAGTTTTCAAGATTAAGGATGCAATTATCGCTACGCTGGCACTCATAAAGGATGATTTGGCATTAAAAACCGAAGAATGGGATGAAATTGAGGAATTAATTCCAATTTTAAAAGTTTTTTCAGATATAACTGTTGAAATTTCATCGGAAAGAAACGTTAGCTTGTCAAAAGTGATTGTTTACTGTCGACTTTTAAAACGTCAGATAAACGATCGCTTTACTCATGGCTCAATACACTCCGAACCAGTTAAAAAACTTTTAGATGTTCTGCAACAACAAATTCATGCCAGATTTCATAATTTGGAAAAAAACGTTCTTTATGCAGAAGCTACGATTTTGGATCCACGCTTTAAAGGGAAAGGATTTCGAGACGAAAGCAATTTCAAAGCAGCGTTTGAGGCATTAAAATTCAAAGTTGGAAGCGTAATACGTCAACCTCCATCTTCAGATGCAACGAATTCCGTCATTGCACAAGCTAACCAGCACAATCAAGCGTCAACCAGTAGGAGTGCATCTATTTGGGATGATTTTGACAGAGAGGTAGCTAGTTTAGTGCCAGAAAACTCGATAGCGGCTGGTATAGTTGAGCTCGAAAAATACATTCATGAGCCAATAATAAGTAGGTGTGATGATCCCCTGCTTTGGTGGAGAGCAAGAAAGAGTGTTTATCCCATTTTATACCAACATGTCCTTAGGAGGTTGAATTTAGTAGCCACATCCGTTCCATGCGAACGTATTTTTTCAAAAGCGGGGTTAACTCAGACCGAAAACCGTTCAAGGCTGTCAGCAAAAAAAGTTTCCCAACTTATTTTTATAAACAGCAATTTAGAAAATGCTAAATAATTTTTATTATTTATTATTTAATAATTTTTATTTACTTATAACATTGAATTATGGACATTTCATTTAATATTTTTTATAACTTTTTCATTTTCTTTGTATTTTTAATTTTTATTTTTAATTTTTTACTATGGAAAATTATAATGAATATAAACTCCTATTTTTAATTTTAGTCAAATTAAACTATGCCTTACATAAGTTTCCCTTCATTAAATATAAGAATTTTTTTAAGTTTCTGTATAACAATTTATTTTTCTATTTACTCATACATATTTTTTAACTTTATTTTAACAACTTTAATTTATTTTTATTTAATGACATTTTGTGCCTTATAAAAGTTTCTTTTTAGTCATATAAGAAACTTCTTTATTTTTTTTAACAAACTTTTCATTTTTTATATTTACTACTCTCATACTATTAATTTTAACTAAATGAATTTTTCTACCTCATATAAGTTCCTTTTTTAGTCATTAAGCCCTAGTCATTTGTTAATTTTTTATTTAATACACTTATCATGAAGTTACTTTTAATTCAAATATTTCTGTTTCTTTCTAAATGAAGGCGAGAAAATTAAATTGTTTATTCTCTTTAAGATAATATACAATGCTATTGATAATTTTGCAATATCAATTAATATTTATTTATTTTTGCCTCGTCTCAGGCTTATACATTATAAAAATAATGTTTGAAAAATTTTATGACTTCAAATTCATTAAAAAAGAATAAATTCAAAACGTCAAGTTCAAAACACAAGAAGTACAAAATCAACCATTTCTTAAACAAAGATAATTCTTATAATATGTTTTATTGTGATAGAATTTTGTACCTATTACTTTATATTTCAACTAAATTAAATTATTTACAAAATGATGCAAGTTCCTTTTTTTATATAAAATAAAGAAATGTTTTTCTTTTATTTAAAAATATTAAAATAAAAACAATAAAAAAGCAAAAAATTGTGTTCAATTTGATTTAAAACTAGTCAGAGCGATGTGTTAAAATTCTAAATGGACCTTATCACATTTTCTCTGCAGTTCGACAACACAGTTCAAATAAATGCTTCAAATAGTTCTGCAGTTCAAATCAACAAAGGAACTAGATAGTTCCGCGGACATGCTTCAAAATCTCTCTGTAGTTCAACAAGCAAACACTCCAAATAGTCTACAGTTGAAATAAGCAAAGGAACTAGATAGTTCCGCGGACATGTTTCCGGGAACTAGTTCCTTTCTTCAAAAGAATCGTTCCATGTCCGTTCCGTCTCTGGAACTGTTAAGCACAAGCCTATAAGTGGCGGCCGCAGCAAGAATGACTTTTCTTGCGCTGGTCGAACATGTAGCCAGCTAAGTTTTTAGTCACCGCGTGAGTGTGGTGGGTTTGGTGTAGGTAGGTTTCGCTATACATGATGGCGGTGGTACTCAACTTAGTGCAGTGTTGGTAGCCGCTGAAAATTCTTTCGCCTAGCGATCGTTTACACGCTGACTGTCAACTAAGCAATTTGTACTTCTCCCTAGCCTAAACTATCCTCAATAAGATACTATCGGTGTTTACAAATAATCATAGTGTATACTTACTTACTTAGTTGGCGCAACAACCGTATGTCGGTCTTGGCCTCATCTAAGAATTTGCGCCAGCCATTTCTGTCTTTCGCTTGCTGGCGCCAGTTGGAAATTCCAAGCTTCGTCAGGTTGTCCTCTACTTGGTCTTTCCAACGAAGATGCGGTCGTCCTCTTCTGCGTTGACCGCCGCTGGGTACCGAATCGAATGTTTTCTTCACTGGAGCATCGTCTTTCATGCGCTGAACATGACCAAGCCAGCGAAGCCGCTCGATTTTAATGCGCTTGACTATGTCGATGTCAGCGTACAGCTCATACAGTTCATTATTCCACCGTATTCGGTACTCGCCATTGACGCAGATTGGTCCGCAGATCTTACGAAGAATCTTTCTCTCGAATGCTCCTAAAGTCTTTTCATCTAAACTGCTCAGCGTCCAGGTTTGTGATGCGTAAAGTAGGACGGGCATGATGAGCGATTTATAGAGCGTGATTTTCGTTCGTCGAGAGAGGGCTCTGCTTCTCAATTGCCTACTGAGCCCAAAGTAACACCTGTTGGCAAGAGTTATTCTTCGTTTGATCTCAATGCTGATGTCGTTGGTTGAATTAATGCTGGATCCCAGATAAACGAAGTTCTTCACAACCTCGAAGGAGGTATTGTCAACGGTAACGTGGGTTCCAAGACGCTGGGACTGTTTGTTTGTTGACACTAAGTATTTCGTCTTATCTGCATTCACTGACAGACCCATTCGACTTGACTCTCTTTCTAATCTGGAAAATGCTGCACTGACTTCGCGCGTATTATGGCCAATGATATCTATGTCATCAGCATACGCAAGCAGCATAACACTCTTGTAGAATATTGTGCCACTACGTCTCAGATCAGCAGCTCGGATGATCTTTTCCATCATTAGGTTGAAAAAGTCGCACGATAAGGAATCACCTTGTCTGAAACCTCGTTTGGTAATAAATGATGGGGAGAGGTCCTTCCCGATTTTAACTGCGCTGCTGGTGTTGCTCAGTGTCATCCTGCAAAGTCGTATTAGTTTTGCAGGAATACCAAATTCAGACATGGTGGAGTACAAGTGCTTCCTTATTGGGCTGTCGAAGGCGGCTTTGTAGTCAACAAAAAGATGGTGGGTGTCGACTTGTTTTTCTTGAGTCTTCTCCAAGATTTGTCGTAGCGTGAAAATCTGGTCGATGGTGGACTTTCCAGGTCTGAAGCCACACTGATAAGGTCCGATCAGTTCGTTTACAATGGGCTTCAATCTTTCACATAAAACGCTCGACAGGACCTTATATGCGATATTAAGAAGGCTTATCCCACGGTAATTGGCACAGATAGTGGGATCGCCTTTCTTGTGGATTGGGCAGAGCACACTGAGATTCCAATCATTCGGAATGCATTCTTCCGACCATATTCTGCATAGAAGCTCGTGAATGCATTTAAGTAGAGCTTCGCCTCCGTTCTTAAACAGCTCAGCAGGTAAGCCATCAACTCCCGCGGCTTTGTTATTTTTGAGCCGAGCTATAGCTGTCAGAACTTCATCATAGTCGGGCAGCGGAACCTCGACGCTGTCATCCGCAATTGGGGTTTCCGGAATATCATCTCTATTGGCGGGATTGTTGTCAGCGTCGCCATTTAGAAGCTTAGAGAAGTGTTCCCTCCATAACGTCAGTGTACTCTGGACATCTGTCACTAGATTCCCGTTTTCATCCTTGCAGGAAGAGGCCCCGGTTTTAAAACCATCGGCAAGGCGTCTTATTTTTTCGAAAAATTTTCGGGCCTCATTCCTGTCACCATACATCTCAATCTTCTCCTGCTCGCGCTTTTCTGCCTCTCTTTTTTTCCACCTGAAAATATGTCTCTCTTCCCTCCTCTTTTCTTTGTATCGCTCCTTAGCAGCGCGCGTTACAACCGACTGCAGGGTGGCTTTGTAGGCGGCGTCTTTCTCTGCAGTGGCGTCGCGACACTCCTGGTCGTACCACTGGTTTCGGCGAGGGCGTTGGTAGCCAATCACCTCTTCAGCAGCCGCACGCATGGAGTTGGAAATGTGTGTCCACTGCGCGCATATATCATCGATTGGAGGAGTGCTTTGAAGCAGGAGTGAGAGTCGAGTGGCGAAAGCATCGGCTGTCTGTTTCGATTGCAGCTTGTCGACGTCTAGCTTTCTCTGTGTAAGGTTGCGTGTATTTTTAGCTGCGCACAGACGTGTACGGATCTTGGCTGCAACAAGATAGTGATCCGAGTCAATGTTTGCACCACGGATCGTGCGTACATCCAATACACTGGAAGAGTGCCTTCCGTCGATCAAAACGTGATCAATTTGATTTTTTGTTTTTTGATCAGGGGACATCCAGGTGGCTTTATGAATATTGAGATGCTTGAATCTAGTGCTACTTACGACCATGTTTCGTGCTGCGGCGAAGTCAATCAGCCTCATTCCGTTATCGGAGGTGTTGTCGTGGAGGCTGAACTTTCCGACCGTTGGACCAAAAATATTTTCCTTGCCCACCTTAGCGTTGAAGTCACCAAGCACGATTTTTACGTTGTGGCGGGGGCAGCGCTCGTAAGCATTTTCAAGGCGCTCGTAGAAAATTTCCTTGATCTCATCGTCCTTGTCTTCTGTCGGAGCGTGCGCACATATTAGGCTTATATTGAAAAACCTAACCTTGATGCGGATTATGGCAAGTCGTTCGTTCACAGGTGTGAATCGCAGGACGTGGGGCCGTAGTCTCTTGCCAACTTCAAATCCGCATCCAAACTCGTGCTTCTCTGCATGGCCGCTGTATTAGATATCACAGGGTGCATGCCGAATGCAACCCTGTCCCTTCCATCGCATTTCTTGGATAGCAGTGATATCAGCTTTGTATCTTT
Source organism: Dichetophora obliterata (assembly GCA_963920525.1). Taxonomy (NCBI): domain Eukaryota; kingdom Metazoa; phylum Arthropoda; class Insecta; order Diptera; family Sciomyzidae; genus Dichetophora; species Dichetophora obliterata. Next base: position 150,382,374 of record OY986436.1, on the reverse strand, counting down.
CCAAGACATCAGTCAGTTGGATAGAGGCACCTTCCCAATTAAGGGTTCGGACATTCCAGGTGCATATCCGTAAATCATTATCAGTTTTTCGTTTGCGGTAGTCGTCATCAGATTTGGGGATCAGTTTTCTTCCATTCTTTTGTGTTTTCATTGAAATGGGTTTTTACGGGTGGGCTTCAAACCCGACGCACAACCTATTTTAAGCCTAGGGAGGCCCGCCGCTCAGATTAGCCGCCAAACTAACGGTTGTCAGTTTTGACGTTGCCCAGGAAACACCACGTGGAGGTTTAAGTCGACTTGAGGCGATTTCTATAATGCTGGCCTCGCCAGGTTGAGACAGTCAGACATGTTACATTGATCCATCGCCCCCAGTTTCCTAGTGTATATATCATAGTGTATATATAACTCAAAAAAAATAATTTTAATTTTTTTCAAATCCTCCGCCTTCGGCTTACGTGTGGACGCAAACGAGTGTAAACGACTTACGTCCTCACAAGCATCATCAAACTTTTGATTACGTTCGATGTTAATTTTCGATCTTACAGAGAGCTAATATTTTTTAACTGGAAAAACAAAAACAAATTTGGATTCATTCAAGTATTTGTTTCTTGTGTGAATTCAGACATTGAGACCAAAAAAATAAGAAAAAAGGAATAAGAAATTAACGTGGGCCATAAAGTAAGTTAATATAAACAATTTCAGAATGTTTACACAGTATACTTATATATAATATTATGTGGGACATTCTTTTTTAAATAGGTCAACAAAAAGTTCGACCAAATCGTGCTGTTATATAATAGAAACGATTTATTAAAGTGGTACATACAAATGTTGAGCAACTAATATTAAAAAAATTTTACAGCAAAGAGAAAAATATAACATAACAAAATAAAGATGAATTATATTAAAACATTTTGGTTTGGTGGCTAAACTGACCGCGACATTTCGTAATCATTGTCTCACGTTGTTTTTTCCAATTTAAAAGTTAGCCTAAAAAAGAAAAGTTGGCAACACTACGATTTATTTCATTCATAAAATAACACAGCTGCCATTATTAACCCTATCATTCCATGCAATAATTTTGCACTTTTCGGAAGAAAATAATGTGTTTTTTTATGTATAGAATTGTATTTAACATGAAGTAAAGCTTTTTACATATTTTTATTTTCGTTTTGAAGCCAATCAAAAACAAACGTGTTGGAAAAGCTAAGTAACATAATTAGCAACTGACTTATTCACCTCACTATTTTAGCAAATTGACAGTTGAGCTAAAACATATTCAGATAAGGGCTAAGAAATTCGTGGTGAACGAATTTTTCTCGTACGTGTGTTTTACTTCACCACTTTTCAGGTTCCCCACAGAAGTTTCCTATTTTGTTATCTCTGGTGTGAAGCTTAACAGCGTTCAGTCTATCTCTCAGCAAAGGAACACAAGCATACATTACGTTTGTGTGTGTGCGCTCGTGTTTGCCAAACACTGGTTTAGATCTCCTTATATTGAATTTCCAAAAAGTGATTCTTTCTCTACAATGAGCAAAATTTTGCAACTGCAAATTGAACTCTTATGCGATGTGGAGAGAACAAGGTAAACCTTAGTATGGGATGCCCAAAAGTTAAAAAAAACTACTGAACAATAAAAACAAGAAAGTACCATCACTACCAATTTTGTCAGCAGTTGACTGTGTTCAGTGAACGAAGTTCTAGAAAGTTGTGGAGTTCAGGCTATCCCAGGTATTTATTTTATAATTTATGTGCATTAGGGTTGGACTAGTGCACGAGTTTTCGATTTCGATACGCGGCAACCCCTATTTTTGTGAAGTTTCTAAAAGAAATGCATGAGCCAAAAAAATGGCGGAGGTGGGGTGGGGGTAAATAGCTCCTCATCGGGGTCAAAGGTGGGGGAAAACGAGATAAAATACACGAAACGCTTCACAACTCTCGCCGGGTCGCTCCTAGAGAGGTGAAATGTAAGACCGACCCCCATTATTTTCCCCCTCCCACAATTTTTATGAACATACTAACCCTCTATCTGCGCTCCTTAGGGTGGCTCCCATACTAAATATTATTTTTTATAAAATTACCCGAAACCGCCCTAACTAGCCCCAGAGTGCCCCTAGAAGAGTCAAATATATGACCGACCCCCAATATTTTTGTTACCCCAGCAGTTTTTAAGAACATACCTAGCCTCCATCTTTAATCATTAGGGTGGTTCCCATACAAAAATTTTTAATTTTTAAAAAAAATTTTTATTACTAATATAAAAACATTTTTTTATAATTAATACAAATTATATAGTGATAATTAAATTAATTCATTTTTATTATTTTTTATTTCAATGTAAAAAATGGCATTAACATCGTAGTTTGAGTAGTTTGAGATCACATACGGATCTCTTTTTGATCGGACAACCATGCTCGAATATAGCGGGAGCAAAGTTGCCGTCTAGACAACAAGTGCTTAGAATGTATTTTTATGGTACTGGAGTGCGTAAAATAAGTGCCGACGAAAGTGGTTCTTTGGTAACCGACACTGTCATGGTTTTTTGGCGCCAAGCATTTATTCCGACTAAACAAAGGAAAAATGTGAATTTAAAGGTGAATTCTTTGATCGCAGAATGGTTAGCCTTACAAAAGAATACTTTAAGAGGTGGCGAAACACAAAGAAAATAGGAGGCTGAGTTTGTCGAGAAATTAGATGATCTTTTTGACATCGCACATGCAAATGTACTCGAAATGGTAACCAACCAGGAAGAAATTTTCTTTTTTTTTGCAACTGCAAAGAGTAAAGGGGCGTCAAGGATGCATGGCGGGTGTTGACAAGTTTTTAGGTAAAAAGCAGAAAAGACAAGCGGAACGAAAAGGGCTAGAAGATAAGCGGAGAAAACGCGCAAAAATTCAAAACGAATCTGCAGTAGCGGGTAACTATGATTATCACAATAGAAATATAATTTTACAGTGTAATTATGATATTTACAAATGTGTACTGTGTAATTTCAGTTGGCAAGATTTCATCCACTGAATCAGAAAATGAGCTCGAAACTGTCGATGATGCAATGGTTTCCTGTAAGAGAATACCAAAAGAAAGAAGAGGCGCAATCAAATGCATTACTCCGGATCTTGTGTCTGTTTTCGATAGATGTAAGACATCGGTTGAGCAGCAGCTCGGATATTGATTGCTGCTGCACGAGCTTTTCAACTTGATCCAAAAATGTATGTAATCAATCGAAAGTCCCTTCGACAAGCCCGTACAAAAAACAGACAGCAGATTGCTGCATTTTTAAAGGAAAATCCACAGGTATGCCATATTAAATAAAAATTATATTTCTGTAAAACTTAGCACGAGTAATTTTACAGATGGCCGAAACAAAGTTTTTCAATGTGCACTGGGATGGCAAAATGTTGCCGGACTTGCAACGCACCGACAAAAAAGTTGATCGTCTTCCTGTCATCGTCACATACGATGGAAAGGAGCAGCTACTTGGCGAGCCAAAGATACCGTCGGGTCAAGGTAAAGGTAGGCGTATTGCGGATGCCGTTTACGGGCTTTTGCATGAGTGGAAAATCACTGACCGTGTTCAAGCAATTTTATTCGATACCACGTCAACAAACACTGGCCAATTTCAAGGTGCGGCAATCTTTTTGGAGCAAATATTAGAAAGAGATCTTTTCTATCTACCATGCAGACATCACATTTATGAATTGGTATTAAAAGAAGTGTTTGAAGCTGAACTCGGTAAAATGTCTGGGCCAGGAGTGCCGATTTTTTCCCGTTTCAAAGGGCAATGGGAAGACATTAAAGATAAACTTTATACTTCTGGCATAGAAGATGCGACGGTTGTAGAAAAAATACCAATCAAAGTTCAAGACGAGATCAAGTCTTTTTGTTTAGCGCAACTGAAGGAAAAGCAACCAAGAGATGACTATAAAGAGTTCCTTCAAATTATTTTATTGTTTCTTGGTGAAAATATTCCAAATTATCATTTTAGACCACCAGGAGCCGTCAGTCATACTCGATGGATGGCTAAAGCCATATACTGCTCAAAAATGTTTTTATTTCTAAACATTTCGGCTTTAATACAGACAAACTAAGTGGACTTCGCAATATTACCATTTTTATTGTAACTCTTTACGTCAAAGCTTGGTTTACAGCCACCAGTGCAATCAAAGCTCCATATAACGATTTAAATTTTTTGGTAGCGATTTCTGATTACGCTTTAATTGATGAGGATGTGGCGCAAAGATTGTGGAAGAGGTTCTCTGGACTTCTTTGGTATCTAAGTGGTGAAGCTGTTTTCCTCGCATTATTTGATAAAAATGTTCCCTGCGGCACCAAACGTAAAATGGCGAACGCAATTATAGCATTTAAGGAGGAAAAAGAAAAATATGAGAAAAACATAAACAGCGAGGAAGACGACGACGTTGATGAAGCATTGGAAAAAGAATGCGATGACAATTCAGAGCACTGCGGTAGCGGTGTCAATCAAAATTGTTCAGTAAATATTTTTAGATTCAGAGGTGTGAAGAGAATTAACGTGACATCAAAACAAATAAGTAAAGAACAGATAAATAATGATTTAAGCCAATACGTAACAACTGAAACATTAAAATTTTTTGTGCGCTTTGGATTGTCGTTGGATTTTATTGCTACTGACCCAGAAAAATGGGAAGAACGTGAGGAGTACCAGCAAGCGATAGAAATATTGAGTAAATTACATGCTGTGAATGACGCTGCAGAAAGAGGGGTGAAATTGGTAGAAGAATATAACAATGCATTATGCCGCAACGAAGAAGAAAAAATATTTTTGCTTCAGGTTGTCGATGAAAATAGAAAGAAATACCCTTCTCATAATAAAAATGAATTAATTTAATTATCACTATATAATTTGTATTAATTATAAAAAAATGTTTTTATATTAGTAATAAAATTTTTTTTTTAAAATTAAAAATTTTTGTATGGGGACCACCCTAATGATTAAAGATGGAGGCTAGGTATGTTCTTAAAAACTGCTGGTTTAACAAAAATATTGGGGGTCGGTCATATATTTGACTCCTCTAGGGGCACTCTGGGGCTAGTTAGGGCGGTGGCGGGTAATTTTATAAAAAATAATATTTAGTATAGGAGCCACCCTAAAGAGCGCAGATAGAGGGTTAGTATGTTCATAAAAATTGTGGGAGGGGGAAAAATAATGGGGGTTGGTCTTACATTTCACCTCACTAGGAGCGACCCGGCGAGAGTTGTGAAGCGTTTCGTGTATTTTATCTCGTTTTCCCCCACCTTTGACCCCGATGAGGGGCCATTTACCCCCACCCCACCTCCCCCATTTTTTGGCTCATGCATTTTTTTTATAAACCTCACAAAAATAGGGGTTGCCGCGTATCCAAATCTTGTTACTAAGGATCTCCATACAACACTAGTCCATACCTAATGTGAATGCTCATGTTCATATTATAATTCTATAGCCAAATAATCACGGTGACGAATTGGCGGACGCTACGTTACCTACATTGGGACGAATTTCTTCATTAATTGACATACTTCGAACCTTTGGAGAGATGAGGAGTATTTTGTATTTGTATTTCATCAATCAATGGATAGTTTCCTTACTGATTACAATTAATATAAATAAAAAAATAAATTACAATCAAATAAAGATCGTAAGATCATAAGCCATTACATATCATTTTAAAACAAAATTAACGATAATACTTGTTTAACAAAATTTGTAAAACCAATTTTGAGCATGGAAAATTAATTTCAACATTTTTAGAGGAGCATTTGTTCCGTAATTAGTTCTTATCATTCCATTGTAAAATATACCATAAAACCGAAGTTTTATAATAAGAATATTAAAATTAATCGCACTTAAAAGAGGTAGGTAGACAATTAATTGCGCCACTGACTAATTCAAAGATAAACATTAGAGATAGCATTGTTCTTCTACTTTGCAATGTTTTTAAATCAATAAGTAACCATCTAGTATTATATAATGGAAAAGGTTCATTAAATTATAAAAATCGTAAAGCATAACGGGTAAAGACTTTTTGTGAACGTAAAAATCATTGATTGATATGTACAGCGTAGGGTTAATGGGTTCCAAATTAATAAAGCATATTCAAGTCTAGATCTAACAAAAGAAGTATAAAGAGTTTTATGCGTATAATGGTCGAAAAAGGCAGAGCTATTTCGGCGAACAAAGGCCATCAAAGCAAAAGCTTTCGAGATTATAAAATCCAAATGGTTGGAGAAAATAAATATGGTACCGAAAATTACACCCAAGTCTGTTTTTTTCATCAACTTTTTTCAATACAGAGTTGCCGATATGATATAACGTATTAATGATATATTGTGACTTGGAAAACGATACTTGAAAGCATTTATTGAATTAAAGCGAAAGACGATTTTGGCAGCACCACGCATAAACGTTAGACAGTTCATACTGTAGATCAGCGATGCCCACGAAAATTATTTAAAGAGTGCAAAAGCAACAACAACAACAAAAAGCAACAATATCAAAGATATTTTTAAATCTGAATGCAATGAGGAATTACCAATAACACGAGTTCTGACAGAGTCCGCGACAGCGTACTTTTATGTACACTGTAACAATAATGAATCAAGTAATTCCAAATGTTTTAGTATTGTGCTAGTCAGAATACATTCTGGTTTTACCAGATTTAACCGCGTAGAGGTTTTCAGATATCATTTTTTATTTTTTGTTTTATAGTTTTTAATTTTTTTTTTACTTTATTTTTACGTTTTTTTTTGTGAATTTTTTGTTATTATACAATTTTTCATTTCTTAATCTTATAATAATTTTTATTATCTTAATTTTTATATTTTTTATTATCTTACTGTTTTATTATTAACTAAACTGCTATATTAGGCGCGTTATGTCCAACATCCAAATCCGATTTCCATAGAAACAAAATCCTGCTATGGATTTAGATTTTGTAAACTTGTAGTTTGAAACATCACAGCCAAGTGGCATAGAATTAAGTTAGTGATCGGAAAAAGCATTGTTGGCATTCTCATGTTTGCATTCAACGCCATCTAAATGTCATATACTTTTAATGAGCATGTAATAAAAATCCAAATCCAGATTTGAATGTTGGAAAAAACGCTTAATCTTATTATTAAGACTAAAATCTTTTAATCTTTTATTATCTTTGAAAAAATAGGCAAACTCCCAGTTTTCTTAAAAATTTTTTCTTGCCATTTTACAAGGGTATAGTAGCCCCTATTAAAATTATTTTTTCTGATGCAATATAAAAAAGTGCCAACCTGCAAACATTCAATAACTTTTTCTCAATGTGTATTCGCACAGAAAAATATAAAGAATACGACGCGTTCTGCTAGCGTCTGCAATGCGAATGCCAAAAACAGTGCAAAACATCCGCGATCGATGGTGCCAAAGAACAAAAACAACAACATGCAAACGCAGAATAGCTATCGATGGTTCGAAAGAACAAAAACAATAACATTAAGAAGCGAGGCTGAAATTGCAAACTGAATTCGGCGAATTACAACAATCATGAATATATTAAAGTTGTTGTAAAAGAGTGGAAAGAGTTAGGCGCTGGGCATCGCTGCTGTAGATAGTCCGAGTCTGATTTGTTACTAACTGTAGTGTATATTTTAAGATCATCTGCGTTTAAGATATAATTAGCTTTTGAAAAACAAGAACTTATATCATTTATGGACAATATAAACAACAGCGGTTCCGAAATGCATCCTTGTGGAACCCCCGATGAAGCAATGAAAGGGGCAGATTTACCATTATCGACAACAACACTGGAAGTTCTATTTGTTAAATAAGAACGTAGCCATTGTAATAAAACAGAATGAAAGCCCAGTTTAGCTAGTTTTAGTAATAAAATATTGTGAGATACCTTATCGAATGCTTTGGAGAAGTTAGTATGTATATATTGTATCAACTTGATATCCATTTCGAAAAGCAGAGATATAATCTTCGGAAAAAATAGCAAGATTAGATACAGTTGAACGTCCCGTAACAAATCCGTGTTTATTAGGACAGACCAAGCGTTTAACTAAAAATATAGCGTGTCTTTAAAAATGTTTTCAAAAAGTTTCGAGAAAGTAGATAGTTATTGATTGGTCTATAGTTAGCAATATCATTTTTATTACCATTTTAAAAATTGGTGTTATAAAAGCAACCTTTCAATCGTCAAGAAAAAAGCCAGAAGCAAGAGATTTAAAATAATTTTATTGGGGTCAACTAATGCTAAAAATTTTTTAACAAAAATGCAGATAAGCCATCGATATCTGTCTTCATGGATGGTTTTAAACTTAGAATTCCTTTTATGACATCTTCAGAGGATAATATCAGTGACCCAAGTCAAAGGGTGACTGAATATTAATAAAAAAATCATGAAAAATACCACTGTCCGGAACAGTTTCAAAGTTTGACTGAAAATATACTGAAAAAGGTCAGCAGCATTAGGACTTTTTGCTTTTTTGTCATTGTAGAAAACAGCAGAAGGTATACTAGCACTATTCTTTTTCGATTTAACAATTCGCCAAAAAGCCTAAGGGTAAGATTTTATATCAGTTTCAAAACCCAAAATATATTGGTTGCACAAGTATTTGTTTAGAAAATTAAATTCCCTCATGTAATGCTCGTATATTTCGTAAAAGACAGTATTATTACTTTGTTTATATTTCTTAAAGGTTTAAAGGAAGAAAAATGGATAAGTGTAATCCAAACTCAAATAGTACCAGATTCTTTTAAAGAAAAGTGGAAAAAGTATAATTTCTGTACAATGAAGTTTCTATATAATGAATTAATTTTCTGTTCCCTTGCGAATTCATTATAGGGAAGTTCGACTGTACTATAAAAATGTGATTTTAATATTTAATTGTTTTTTATCGTATTGTATACGTTTACCTCTGTTTTTTTTTATTAAATGTTTAATAAATATTAATTTCCTTAAAAATGAAAAATACATATCTATTATATAATTTTATATAAAAGAAAAATTTGGTAAATTTTTGTTCCTTTTGATAAATTTTTTTGGAATTTTGGTAGAACATTTTTTTCCAGAGTGGCAACCCTGGTCAGAGATCTCGGAATCGTTTACGAATCGTTCTTCATTTGGTGTTTATTGGGAAGGTGAAGTTAGCAGCACTTCACCGAGTTTAAACAACTAATTTTGGTGAGATAAGCTCGGTTTAATTTGACTAGACTTTAAACTCGTACTGAAATACTGGCCTTAAGTGTTTATAAAATACAGCTGTATGGTAAATCTACCAAATGAAATACAGTGGTCACCGGTTAATTGCGTCTGCTAAAATGTATGATTTTCAACGCATTTAGCTGGGGAACTTAGTTACGAAAATTCCGCTTAATTGCGTTGCCGACTCAATTAAGAAAACCCCGATGAACTGCATTGAAAACCCAAAAAAGCGAATTTGGTTTTAAACTTGCAATCATTTTTTATTAAAAAAAATTACAAAAAAGTGAACATGGTAAATTCCGTCATGCTAAAAATAATTAAACACATACACAAAAAAAATTGTATTGGATTTTTATTTTATTTTTGTGTTCTACAAACCGGGATTTTTTTGTAAAAATTTAACAAAAGACTTAAAATCTAATCAAGAGAAGAATCCAATTAAGAGTGGCGCATTTGAACGGGAAAAGTTATGTGCCCATCCTATAGAAAAGGGCCTTCCAGAATTTGCACTTTGTCGTCTGCTTGATGAATTCGGTGGTGCAGGGGAACATTCTGAGAGGATGAAGAGCGTAGATGAGAAACGTACGTATTAAGACGATGGTTTCTTAATAAGGATTTTATTATTTGACATAGCTACAAAAAGCGATGTTGCTTTGACGTATAATTAAACACACAACATCACAAAATTGTTTGTTTGTTCTTGTTTAAGCTATGGGGTATACCTAATGTTACCAACTATACTTACTTTGTAAGTATCATACTTATTTTCAGCTTCATATACTTACTAAAATTCCATGCTTATAAATATACTTACTTTTAAGATTTATACTTATTCATGCTTACTTTTCAGCTCTGGTTGAACTTTTGCTTGCAAAAGCATAAAAAGTTTGGAAATTGGAGTCAACAGCGTTGAAAATACAGACACTGGAGTCAATTTTATTTGTAAAAAATAAATTTAAATACAGCTGTATCGAATTTAACAAATTTTTGAAGACAAGACTTGACATATTAAACAACATTTCCAACCAAAACAAATACGATTCCAAGCAAAAAGAAAACAAACCAGTTAATGTAGCACATCAATTCAGTGACAGTGAGGGCAAATAATGATAACTTTGCTTTGATCTCTGTATACATTTTAGGCTGGGTCGATTTGTATTAATTTTGTATTATATTTGTGGTAAAAAAATTGATGTTGCCTGGGCGATAGGGGACATAGGGGTGCAATTTACCCTATCTTGTGAATTTTTTCTTTCCGAAAATGTTTGTATATAAACATTTAGAACAGCTAAAACAATACTGATGCCAGAAATGAAATCCTCGTACCCGATTCAACCTAAAACCGGTCTCACATTTATACGCTTTTAAACAAAAATTGATCGTAAAAAATTCCTAAAGAAAAAATTCTTAAAATTCAAGGTTTTTGACCATCACGGCTGAACCACAAAAGCTATCCACCTTATATTCACATGTTTGTGTGGTCTTCCGAAATTTTTTTTAGATCCCCTAGGTGGCACTGTGGTCGATTTTTATCGGTTTATAGATACAATTTTTTTTTAAAATCGACCACAGTGCCACCTAGGGGATCTAAAAAAACAAAAAACGATAAAGTTTTGTGTTAAAACGTATCAATAACCGTAATTGCGTATTACTTTTACCTTTTTTTATGCTTTTGTTTGTTTTCAGACTGTTTTATACATATGAAATATACCCACCGGACCATATGCGAATGTTTTGCGGAAAGTGACAGTTTTGAGTAGGTCTTCGTAAATGACTTTTTTTGGTAATTTTTGTTTTTTTTTTTTAATTTGTGTGATCAATATTCTTGCTAAAGAAGATTAAATTCGTGAAAATTTATTCCATAACAAAATGTTAATTATTAAAAAGTGCATTTCTATAGTTCGTTTTTTAACTCATTTTCGAAAAAAGGGTTCGTTTTTAAGAGGCAATTCAGGCCGGCGAATGAGTTAAAGTTAAAAATTGTTAATGTATGAGTGCCGAAAAATAACTTTTCAATAGCTTTTTCTACTCGTTGCCGAACAAAAAAATTGATGGTTGATGATTCTTTTATTAACTCCCTACTAAAGAAAAAAGGTTCGCTTTTGAGAGGCATTTTAGTCCGACGAATGAGTCCAAAAGGGTTCATTTATGAGTGTCGAAAAGGAGTTTTTCTACCAGAAAAAGTTTATAAATGAATTAAAAAAAGATAGTTTTGGTTCTCTGGGTATATGAACTGCAAATATACAAAATTAATTTTTTTTATCTGAAGAATTTTGGTTTTAGTTAGATTGTCTACACAAAACTTTTCGAGAAGAACAAAAAGAGGGCGTGACAACACTTAAGGAATATTGTGGGTTCTATTGGTTCTTAAATTAGTAAATAATATCTAGATTTTTTTTCTAAGGTGATATACTTACTTATACTTATTTTTAAAAATTATACTTACTAATACTTAATTTTCAGTGTTTTAAATAGCAAATATACTTATTTTTTAATAACATGAGTTGGTAGCATTAGGTATACCTAATAATTAGGTATACCTAATGCTACCAACTCATGTTAATACAAAATAAGTATATTTTCTTCTAAGAACACTGAAAAGTAAGTATTAGTAAGTATAATATTTTAAAATAAGTATAAGTAAGTAAATATATATTGTTAGAAAATAAAATGTTTCTAAAAAACATATTTAGACCTTGACCCGCTAAACTTGCTTAATAAAAATCAAAACAAAACAACAGAAGTCAAAAAATAACTAAACAAAATATTAATTTTTTATATTATATTTCATATATATTTTTTATATATAAAATAGTTTAAAAACAAAAACATATTAAAAACTTAAAAGTTATTTGTAAATAAAAAAAATCACATAAAAAGATCAAAGGAAAGTTATCATTTTTCGCTTATACCTACTTTCAAAGTAGTTAACTAAAAAAAAAAATTTAAATATATGCACAGATTGACGAAAAGTTTTCATTGTTCGCCCTCACTGTCACTGAGTTGAAGTGCTTCCTTTACAGTTTTTTGCTTAAATTCGTATTTGTCTTGGTTGGAAATTCGGTTCAATAAGTCAGGCCTTGTCTTTAAAAACTTATAAAATTCGATGCAGCTGTATTCAATGTTACTTTTTACAAATAAAATTGATTCAAGAGTCTGCATTTTTAACGCTGTTGATTCCAATTTCCAAACTTTTCCTGCTCTGGCAAACAAACGTTCAACAGGAGCTGATGAACCGGGAAAACATAAGACAAATTCAATTAAGCAAGAAATGTCATCAAAGTTAACGTTATGAGCGGCCATATGCTTGAAAATCTCCACCCATCTGAGCTCTGTGGATAAGCCCATTGATTCCCACTTCGCAAGCTTTTCGCTACTGCAGTACTTTTTTATGTAAGCATACTGCTCAAAAATATTAGAGGACTTAGCAGACAAATCAAATGAAGTTCTCTCCGCAAATTTCCTCAACGATTTCTTCACTGTTGTCCAATCAGGAAACTGTCGCAAGCATACCCAAATGTGCTCATTAAACTCCTCAAGTTCCGCCGTCCATGATGAAATATAATCATCTGCATCTTCTAACAAAAAACTTGTGGGGTAGATGTTTTGTATAAATTTCGGAAAACTTACCATAAAAATTTTTAAACATTTCGTCATTTGAATCTGTATATTGACCATTTGCTATTAAGCTTTCTTTTTCGGCTTCTGTGTTCGGATCTAAATATTTTTCTTCTTTGCGTAACATAAGATTTCCACGTAAAGTTTGTAAATGGTACGCAACGTCAATTACCGCCACATTGTCCGTTTCAATTTTTAAGATGGTGTTGTGAAAGTAATCAGCCTGAACACAATTGAAAACAAAGAAACTGAACTCAAATACTATTTAAAAAACATTTAAAGTACCTGTTCTCTGATGAACAAAAGCCAAAGTTTTGAAGAAGTCGAGCTAAAAAACTTTTTTAGAATCGGTGGACAGCGACGTTCAAGCGATAAGAAATATTGCTTCAGTGGCTCGAATATTTTCAGCATAGATTTTATTGCTGGGCCTAAAGCTAAAAAACGCGTTTTTGCGTAACCCAGTAGCTGGGAAAACTCAACATCTGTAGACTCGCAAATAGTTTTCAAGGATTCAACTCTCACGGTGTTAATGTAAAAATAAGAATAAACTTTAACGATGATAACCTCAATCTCGATAGGTAGCGGATGACAAGCGGCCTTAAGTGTATTGTGGACAATATGTGCAGCACATTCGATACCAATAAGTGATGACTTCCACTGCTTCAAACGATAAAAAACGTTATTTTGTCCCCTACGCTCCCGAGAACTAAAATTTGTAGGGCAATTGTCTCCACAGAATCCGACAATTTTACTTTTAATCTCGTTACATTCAGCAGCTCGGATGATTAGCGAAGAAATCACTTCAGACGTTTCTCCCTTTTCCCATGAAAATTGAAGCATTTTTACCTTTACTCCAAGAATTGGAATGAAGTAACGCACAACTACCGGCATCATTTTGACGTTTCCATGGTTCGAGGCATCTGTCGAAATCGAGACGTAGCGCCGCTTTGCCAAATCATGTTTTAAATCGTCTTTAGCATAAGAAGCCAACACATTGGTCACGATGGCTTCGCACTTTGTACGAGTGCAATGAAAATCCTGGATTGCAAAACATTCTTGAAAAAGTTTTGAAGCGCAATCAGTTGACAAAAAACTTTGATTTGACTTAACCACATGATACGCCCAAACTCCATCCATGGCAGCGGTTTTATAGTCTTTTTTTGTAAAAAAATTTTCAACTCTTCTTGTGTCTGCAGTTGATCGCAAAGCTTTTTGATGTTTTTCTGTTTCTAGATGTTTCTTTATTGCCGCTTTTCCCATGTTGCTAATATTAATAGCAGCCAAGCAAACTTCACAAAAAACATCACTTCCAGTTTTTCCATTAGTTGCTTTCAGAAATGGATAGTTTTTCTCCATTTCTTTGTTGAAAACATTTTTTTCACGTGAGGGCGCCATTTTTCAAAAAGTTTTGCTGCAATTAAATTCAACTCACAACATAGCAAAGCAGAAGGTAAAACGAAATAAAAAAAATCGATTTTTTTTCGATTAGTCGTTTCTATCATATAAGAGATTTTACCCCCTGATCACACGAGCCGCTTTTGACGCTACGCTGTTTATAAAATAAAATATATATTTTTAAAACCCTTTCCAATATATGTTTTTCAAACAATTAAATTAACAAAAAGTAAGCATAAATAAGTATCATTCTTAAAAGTAAGTATACTTATAAGTATTGAGTTTTAGTAAGTATATGAAGCTGAAAATAAGTATGATACTTACAAAGTAAGTATAGTTGGTAGCATTAGGTATACCTAATGCTACCAACTCATGTTAATACAAAATAAGTATATTTTCTTCTAAGAACACTGAAAAGTAAGTATTAGTAAGTATAATATTTTAAAATAAGTATAAGTAAGTAAATATATATTGTTAGAAAATAAAATGTTTCTAAAAAACATATTTAGACCTTGACCCGCTAAACTTGCTTAATAAAAATCAAAACAAAACAACAGAAGTCAAAAAATAACTAAACAAAATATTAATTTTTTATATTATATTTCATATATATTTTCTATATATAAAATAGTTTAAAAACAAAAACATATTAAAAACTTCAAAGTTATTTGTAAATAAAAAAAATCACATAAAAAGATCAGAGGAAAGTTATCATTTTTCGCTTATACCTACTTTCAAAGTAGTTAACTAAAAAAAAAAAATTTAAATATATGCACAGATTGACGAAAAGTTTTCATTGTTCGCCCTCACTGTCACTGAGTTGAAGTGCTTCCTTTACAGTTTTTTGCTTAAATTCGTATTTGTCTTGGTTGGAAATTCGGTTCAATAAGTCAGGCCTTGTCTTTAAAAACTTATAAAATTCGATGCAGCTGTATTCAATGTTACTTTTTACAAATAAAATTGATTCAAGAGTCTGCATTTTTAACGCTGTTGATTCCAATTTCCAAACTTTTCCTGCTCTGGCAAACAAACGTTCAACAGGAGCTGATGAACCGGGAAAACATAAGACAAATTCAATTAAGCAAGAAATGTCATCAAAGTTAACGTTATGAGCGGCCATATGCTTGAAAATCTCCACCCATCTGAGCTCTGTGGACAAGCCCATTGATTCCCACTTCGCAAGCTTTTCGCTACTGCAGTACTTTTTTATGTAAGCATACTGCTCAAAAATATTAGAGGACTTAGCAGACAAATCAAATGATGTTCTCTCCGCAAATTTCCTCAACGATTTCTTCACTGTTGTCCAATCAGGAAACTGTCGCAAGCATACCCAAATGTGCTCATTAAACTCCTCAAGTTCCGCCGTCCATGATGAAATATAATCATCTGCATCTTCTAACAAAAAACTTGTGGGGTAGATGTTTTGTATAAATTTCGGAAAACTTACCATAAAAATTTTTAAACATTTCGTCATTTGAATCTGTATATTGACCATTTGCTATTAAGCTTTCTTTTTCGGCTTCTGTGTTCGGATCTAAATATTTTTCTTCTTTGCGTAACATAAGATGTCCACGTAAAGTTTGTAAATGGTACGCAACGTCAATTACCGACACATTGTCCGTTTCAATTTTTAAGATGGTGTTGTGAAAGTAATCAGCCTGAACACAATAGAAAACAAAGAAACTGAACTCAAATACTATTTAAAAAACATTTAAAGTACCTGTTCTCTGATGAACAAAAGCCAAAGTTTTGAAGAAGTCGAGCTAAAAAACTTTTTTAGAATCGGTGGACAGCGACGTTCAAGCGATAAGAAATATTGCTTCAGTGGCTCGAATATTTTCAGCATAGATTTTATTGCTGGGCCTAAAGCTAAGAAACGCGTTTTTGCGTAACCCAGTAGCTGGGAAAACTCAACATCTGTAGACTCGCAAATAGTTTTCAAGGATTCAACTCTCACGGTGTTAATGTAAAAATAAGAATAAATTTTAACGATGATAACCTCAATCTCGATAGGTAGCGGATCACAAGCGGCCTTAAGTGTATTGTGGACAATATGTGCAGCACATCCGATACCAATAAGTGATGACTTCCACTGCTTCAAACGATAAAAAACGTTATTTTGTCCCCTACGCTCCCGAGAACCAAAATTTGTAGGGCAATTGTCTCCACAGAATCCGACAATTTTACTTTTAATCTCGTTACATTCAGCAGCTCGTATGATTAGCGAAGAAATCACTTCAGACGTTTCTCCCTTTTCCGATGAAAATTGAAGCATTTTTACCTTTACTCCAAGAATTGGAATGAAGTAACGCACAACTACCGGCATCATTTTGACGTTTCCATGGTTCGAGGCATCTGTCGAAATCGAGACGTAGCGCCGCTTTGCCAAATCTTGTTTTAAATCGTCTTTAGCATAAGAAGCCAACACATTGGTCACGATGGCTTCGCACTTTGTACGAGCGCAATGAAAATCCTGGATTGCAAAACATTCTTGGAAAAGTTTTGAAGCGCAATCAGTTGACAAAAAACTTTGATTTGACTTAACCACATGATACGCCCAAACTCCCTCCATGGCAGCGGTTTTATAGTCTTTTTTTGTAAAAAAATTTTCAACTCTTCTTGTGTCTGCAGTTGATCGCAAAGCTTTTTGATGTTTTTCTGTTTCTAGATGCTTCTTTATTGCCGCTTTTCCCATGTTGCTAATATTAATAGCAGCCAAGCAAACTTCACAAAAAACATCACTTCCAGTTTTTCCATTAGTTGCTTTCAGAAATGGATAGTTTTTCTCCATTTCTTTGTTGAAAACATTTTTTCCACGTGAGGGCGCCATTTTTCAAAAACGTTTTGCTGCAATTAAATTCAACTCACAACATAGCAAAGCAGAAGGTAAAACGAAATAAAAAAAATCGATTTTTTTTCGATTAGTCGTTTCTATCATATAAGAGATTTTACCCCCTGATCACACGAGCCGCTTTTGACGCTACGCTGTTTATAAAATAAAATATATATTTTTAAAACCCTTTCCAATATATGTTTTTCAAACAATTAAATTAACAAAAAGTAAGCATAAATAAGTATCATTCTTAAAAGTAAGTATACTTATAAGTATTGAGTTTTAGTAAGTATATGAAGCTGAAAATAAGTATGATACTTACAAAGTAAGTATAGTTGGTAGCATTAGGTATACCCAAGAATGATAGATAAAAGGATTACGTATTGAGCAGGTCCGTCATGTTGTTTACTTTTCATTTTGACTTTTCTATAAACGATAGAACCATTTTTTACGATCATGACGTCAGGCTAGACGAAGTTTGTTTCTTGAGTCTTTTGCCAGTGCAAGTTGGAATGAAACCAACCAAGTGCAAGTTGGTTTCATTCCAACTTGCTTTAAAACAAAAAAAAAAACAACTAAAAAACAAGCACGAAAATTATATGCGCAGCACTCTTCCGTAATTCTTTATTCATATTTTAATATAAAATGGTGGAAAATTTTGTTTAGTCTATTATAATGCACTGCTTGAAGACTAGTTTCATATTTGTTTACATTAATAGACAACAATCTCATATCGTAAGTTCATATCGTAAGGCTATCATGACGAAATGCGCAGATCGTAGACAATTATTTTTACGATCTGCGCAATCTATTATTCTATCATTCTTGGGGTATACCTACAGCCTTTGGAGTCCGACAGTGCCGCGTGAAGTTATCACAATTCTTTTTAAAGTTGCCTGATAAATTTTGATGTTTAGGCGTATCGAGGTTGAATTATTTTGAATAAATTGAACGAGAAGTTGCTCAAAATATAAGAAAAAATGATAACCGTAGAAAATCAAATCGGTGTTAATACCAATTTGCAAAAGCAGGACCTTAGCAATTTGGATATTAGTAATTTAACACCATTATCACCGGAGGTTATTTCGCGCCAGGCAACCATTAACATTGGCACCATTGGTCATATAGCTCACGGTAAATCCACTGTAGTGAAAGTCATCTCTAGTGTTCAAACTGTACGTTTTAAAAATGAACTTGAGCGGAACATTACAATCAAACTTGGATAAGCTAATGCCAACATTTATAAATGTAACAACCTTAAGTGTCCTCGGCCTGCGTCTTTTGTATCCGACGGTTCCAGCAAGGACGATAGTTTCCCATGTGCCCGCCCATCATGTGTCGGCCGCTTCCAATTGGTGCACCATGTCAGTTTTGTGTATTGTCCCGGTCACGACATTTTTATGGCAACTATGTTGAACGGCGCTGCTGTTATGGATGCCGCCTTGCTTTTAATTGCTGGCTAATAATGAATCATGTCCACAACCACAAACCTCCGAACATTTGGCTGCCATTGAGATTATGAAACTTAAACAAATTTTAATCTTGCAGAATAAAATAGACTTGGTCAAGGAAAGCCAAGCGAAGGAGCAATACGAAGAAATAACAAAGTTCGTGCAGGGCACAGTGGCCGAAGGTGCACCAATCATTCCAATCTCAGCGCAATTGAAATACAATATTGATGTATTATGCGAGTATATTGTGAATAAAATTCCAGTACCAGTGCGAGATTTTAGTACCCCACTAAGACTGATCGTTATTCGTTCGTTTGATGTTAACAAGCCCGGCTGTGAGGTTAATGATTTGACAGGTGGTGTTGCTGGTGGTTGAATTCTATCTGGCGTGCTAAAAGTTGGGCAGGAGATGGAGGTGCGACCGGGCGTTGTTACGAAGGATATTGCAGGCAACATCACGTGCAGACCGATTTTCTCACTTATTGTTTCGCTATACACCGAACAGAACGAACTGCAGTATGCAGTGCCAGGAGGTCTGGTCGGTGTTGGCACCAAGATTGATCCTACACTCTGTCGTGCAGATCGTTTGGTAGGTCAAGTGTTGGGCGCTAGTGGTCATTTGCCTGACATCTATATTGAGTTGGAAATATCATATTATTTGCTGAGAAGATCGTTGGGCGTACGTACAGACGGTGACAAAATTAGCCAAAAACGAAATTCTTTTGGTGAATATTGGCTCGCTAAGTACTGGTGGCCGTATATCGGCAACAAAAGGTGACTTGGCTAAGATCTTGCTTACAACGCCAGAGTGCACAGAAAAAGGAGAAAAAATAGCATTGAGTCGTCGCAAAGTACTTTGAGCCCATACAAAAGTGAGGAATAAATACAAGGAGTTGTTCGATCTTTACGAAATTTGGCATGTTTATTATGTTTTGGCTGCTGATTTCAAAAATTGAATCAGATTTTATGTACATCAAGTATTTACGCCATAAATGAGGTTTAAAAATTAAAAAAACTGAAATTTCCCTATTTTCAATTAAATATTAAAATTATAAAAACTTTTTTAAAAAAAATAAAAATATATTTTTGAAAAGTTTAAGGTCTTAACTTGTTAAAACTGAAAATTTTATGGCAATATCTTTTTTTTAAAAAAAGATATGCTTATAGTATGATATGCATTTTTTTTACGAAAATGTTACTTTTCATGTAAAAAAAATATGTTTTTGCAAAAAAAAATATTTTTTGTAATTCTAAATTCACTTTGTATTATTTAATTAAATTTTTTTGTTTAATTGATTAGAAGAATAAAAATTAAAAACAAAATAAAAAATTTATGCCAAAAATAGGTATTTAAGTAATATAAACCTAAGTATCCCCGGTTCTTTCCATTTCAATATAATAAAGCATATACGTATCTTCCTCATATAACTTGTTCTTGTATTTGATTTTTCTTTGAGATGATAATAAAGGATCTGATGAAATCAGCAGGTATGTCATCAGATCTCTATTTGTATTTTCCCGTGAGCTTTTCCTCGTATGGCTAAGACGAGCATATCGAATGTGTTTGTGGGAAGCCTCCAATGCTTCTTCTGATAAATTTTCTACAAAAATTAAAAAAAAATTGTTATTTATTTCTTAATATTATTAAAGTTAAATATTACCTATAGGTAAATCGAAGAATTTTAAAACTTCACATCCATGCATTAAAACTTTGTGGACAGAACTAGGCATATAATACCAAGGGTAAAGATCTAGGTACAAATTCCTGGTATCAAGAAGGAGCTTACTAAACTCATCAATTTTAGTGTTTTTTCCACACGACAAAATCCTCAATATTAATGACAAGTTATAAATTAGATCTTTGTTAATGCCAGTTATTTCCGCTGATACTTCGTAATTAACAAAAAACTTCCGTGCGGTGTTTCCGTCATTAGTGGTTCCAGAACCCTGTTTAACAATGTCTATTAACAAGCCCATTTTTTCTCGAAAAATTCTTTGGATGCGGATTTTGTTTTCAGAGAAAATAGCTTTGTTCTCTTCTCTTACTTGCCATATTTTAAGTGGCAAACGATATGCTATGTGTATTAAACATTCGAAAAACCGAATTCAGCATTGAAGCGTTGACAGTCCATATTTATAGGTATTTATATTTGGAGGCTTATATAAGTCCGTTTTATTCATTTCAACCGGACTAGCATTGCAAATGAAGCATCTGCTTGCAGAATTTGTTTCCGTTAACGTATTTGCAACTGATCCATCGATCATTGTGCAGTGCATTTCATATGTCACCCCAACAGATTTTTCAGTTAGTTCAAAAATATCACACTCTAAATGGCTTATTTGTCTATTGATATCTTCATTTTCTTTCACAACTAATGTCCGGTTTTCTTTTGCCAATAATATTTTGATGGGTCAACAGAATAAAGTAGAGGAGGGCTTACTGTTAACCCAAATTTCCTCTTTGGATGCGGAATCAATTAACCTTAATATAAAAATGGTCGTTTGTTATACAGAAATATATAAATGTCGAATTTTTTACTCACTTGATTGGGACGAATGCAATAAAAAATAAAAATTCATTGCTAAGTTCCTCTGAAGAAAATTTTTGTTTGTATCGACTGGGACCTGAACTGCCATCCATACCCCATTTGCAAATAAGAGTCATTTTATCTGTTGCATCTTTACAGAGCTCTAATACACTTTTAGCTGTAAACCGCAAAAGTGGTTGTAAGCGAACTTCTGCAGTACTTTCCGAAGCTTCAATAGATGGTACTAATCGTTTCTTAAAATTTTGTATCGCATACAAACTCGGAAATAAATTTTTATGATAGACGTTGACAGTGTTGCGCAGAATATTATATTTTTCTTCCGAGAGATCCTAATCTAAGTACAGTGACAAAGCCATTTATACTGATAGACAATTTTGACTGTTAATATTCGAACCATGATTATTTTTTCTTGAAGCAAGTTCTGATGCATATTGTTATTCGTCTTCAGAATAATCAGATAATAAGTGAGCCACTTTCCTTTTTTTCATTTGTTCTGATAACAAATGGAACTCCTTTTCAGGCCTTCCGCGAGTTGTGCTTGGTTGCTGAAAAAATGTAAACTTTATTTTTAACTACGCTAATATTAAATTTTATTTTTACTTGCGTACATTATTTGGATCAGAAATAACAATTTCTTCGGCACTTAACCAATTGGAATACTTTTTAATAAGCTTGCTTTTACTATATCCGCACTGCTTCCACTTCGTTTCCAATTGCAATATAAAAAACTTAATATTTTCATCAATTATTTCTTCACTGTATGGGATTTTACAAATTTTATCTTTAACAAATGACTTCAAAAACAAATATTTATCGCGTGGACCGGCAGAAATTCAACAATTAAATAAATCGTTACTAGTAATAATTATTGGCATTTTAAATTAAAAATCTTTGTAATGTTTTCGCTGAGAAAAATACGGTAAAAACAGATATGTTGGCATTAGTAAGCATGAGAATGCCCTACATTTTAACATAAATAGTCATTATTTATTTTTAACCTGTATTTAATAGCAGCATTTTAAGAAACAATTACAAAAGAATTCATACTCCAATTACTTTTACTTTTACTTTTACAACTTTTGCAATAGATTTTCATACTCCAATTACTTTTACAAACATAATAAGTTAAAATCACTATTTAAAGAACCTCTTAAAAACAATTTTCTGAAAACTGATACGTCTTACTTTTGAGCGTAGAGTACAATTCATACATTAAAAGTAAACATTTAATGATTTAATAGAAATAAACATACTAGTTTCTTACCTAATGAAAACGATTATTAAAAAAAATGGACTCAGGTCATTTTCGAAATTAGTCACCCATAAATATGTTTGTTTACATTGCAAAGGAGTAAACTCCTCATCACTACATGCTACGTTTATTAGAGGAAAATATGATTTTTTGACCATTTTTCAAAATACGATAACTCTAAGAGTTGGATAAAAAAGGTTAATATGTTTGGAGTTTTGAAAGAAAATACATAAATAACAATATATTTGAAAATAATAGAGATGTTTTTCGTTGTTTTTTTTTTTAATTTGCTCTCAAAAATTGGAAATTTTTGGAAAATATTTATAAAAAAATTAATTTTTTGGCGTATTTTAATTTTTTTACTTTCGGCTAAGTTTTAAACATATTAAAATTTATTTATTTATACAGTATTTATCTTGAAGAAAAATCAAAAATAAAAAGAGTTGGGCCAAAATTGCAATTTTGGCAATTTTTTCTTTGTAAGATGGGCAAATTACTAATTTCCATTAATTAAAAGAAAATATGATTTTTAGACTATTCTTCAAAACGTGATAACTCCGAAGGGCGGACGCAGGCGGATATCAAATTTTGGAATTTGAAAGATAAATATGTATATTAAAATATATTAAAAAATTAAAGAGATGTTTTTTTATGTTTTTTTTTTCTCTCAAAAATTGCAAATTTTTGAAAAATATTTAAAAAAAAAATTTTTTTTTGGACAATTTTCATATTTCTACTTTTAGCTTAATTTAAAGTATATTAAAATTGATTTATTTTTACAATATTAATCTTGAAATAAAATCAAAAAACAAAAGAATCGGGCAAAAATTGCGTTTGCAGCAATTTTTTCTTTGCAGGATGTCCAAAATCAAATATTCCACAACAATCAAAATGCATAAAAATGGTTGACTTTAAGGAGCTGTAGAGTCTACAAAAATTGTTTAATTGGCAAAAAAATTTGGATTCTTCTTAGTGGAAGTATTTCCAAAAAAACGGTACCAATTTTGTTAGGATCCGCCACAACAAAAATCTTGATTTATTCCTATGAGACAAAGTACTGTGCGTCGTGAGGAAAATCATTGGCGTTTAATTGGTTGGGGACAAATATTTGGTAGTAAAAAAATTCAGCCAGTTTTGGTCAGACAACTTGTTAAAAAGTAAATAAGCGCGTAAATTGTTGAGGCACTATTAAAGGAAAAGGACCTTATTGAAAATAATTGTAAAAACAATTTAACTAGCAGAAAGCGACAACAAAACTATTTACATTTAATAATTAATTTCAATACAATTCAAAAGTAAATTTGTGTGAAAGCAAATTATAAAAATGAACACAATTTAATATTGAACATTCAAAGAAAAAATATATGCCAAAATGTGGGGAATATTGAAAAAATTGTCTAAAAAAATTTATCCACCATTAGAACCTTTTACATTGTAGAATATCAGGCCAATTTTTACTCTTAGTTTTAAGTAAACAAGAAAAAATAAAATAAATTTTTTTCTCTTAAAATTTAAAAGGTCAAAAGATAACTAAAATGCTTTGCTTTTTATTAAAAAATGCATACTAGATTTGGTCTCTGGATTTATTTCAAAGTATTTACGATTATGTTACATCCTACATTGATTTTATGCGGCTCTTATTAAACTTGATTTTAATTGTGAGCTATTTGGATCAAGTAAGTTTGAAGAAGGGAACAACAATAACAACAACTGTTATTTAGCTGAGTGATTTAGCTGTGACAAGCCCACTTTTTAAGTCTTATATGATTTGCCACATGTTTTATCATTTGTAATATTACGATTTAAAATTATAGAAAAATTCTTTAAACTTGACCTGAATGTGAAAAACAATTTAATTTATGAACTATACAATTAAAGCGTTCAAACAAAAATGTGGAATAGCTATCTTAGAGAATATAATTTTAATTTTTTCCTTGCCTAGAAACGCTGTTTAAATATACTGAGGAAGTAACTGCGTTGGAAAACAAACTTAAGCTAAGGTGCACTGAAATGTTCAAAAAAATTTTATAATATACTCTTTTTTTCAACAGGTACTATTGCAAGGTTTGAAAGAAATTCTCCTGCGAGCAACTATTTTCTATAATGAAAATGCAAAAGTCCCGTTTGAGAAGTCAACTTTGCGATATGAGCTTGGGCTTATAATGTGCCTTGCCTCCACACGTGGAGTTAAACGAAATATTAAGAAATTGTTACCGATTTTGTAAGCCTATCTAGGGTGCAGCGGGAGCATGCTTCCTTATATCAGTATTATCAAAAAATCTGAGCGATTCTTTAGCGCTCTATCGTTAGAATAGCTGAATAGAAAATATCATTCACACATTGAACATACTCTGTGCCTTGCGGGTTTTGAACGGGACGTATATATCTGATATGCCTATTATAAACTCTCTTATTAAAGATGTAAAAATTTTACAACTGACGTAAACTTCTAACGCATACTTTCGACACTGAGAGAAATTCGGAAAAGACTTCAACTTGCCAAACCTATGCATAGAGGAAGGCTGGCTTTAATAATTGCTTTGACTTTGTTATCAATGAGTTAAAAGCAGGCCTTAAAAAAATAGCGATATTTTGAATGCAGCATCTTCTGTTGAAAAACTGGACTTTAAATCATTAGAACCACTTTCAAAACCATTTGAACTGCCGGAACAATGGTAGATTCGATCAGCCAAATCATTCATCCAAAGGCAAAAAATTAAAACTAAAAGCCAAAACATGTCTATTTTGCAAACTTTAATTGATTTTAAAATCGCTTTTTCAAATGTGTTTATTTTACTATGTTAAAAGTAATAGAGACAATTGGCTGCAGCACAGCTGTAAATGAAGCTTCCTTTTCTTCGTTGTTGGCTTTTGAGTAGGATGAATTACGAAGATTTTAAAAAGACTTAAGGGGCAGGATAATTTCCGAGGTCGAAAAAACAGATTTTTGCCATTATTTTTCTCAGTTTTGAGTGAAAATCATAACTCAATTTTTTTTTACACATTATAGAGCTAACTTTGTAGAGTCTATAGAAAAATTATTGTTATATTTTCAATTGCTTTTCAAACTTTAAACGCATTTTTTCACAAAACTACTTATTTGAAGTCGGCTCGTAAAATAACTCAAAAAGTAATACACCGATTTTAATGAAGTTTTGCAGACATCTTTTATGTGATAAATACTTGCAGATGAACTAAAGTTTTTGTAACATATTTTTTTACGATTTCTTACAGACAATAATATGCTGATGTTTTATGTGAAAATGGTACCTCTGAAACTAATATATTAAATAAATTACTTCGATTTTGTGATTTCAGATACACGGTCTTGTATCTTGGACTAAATTTTAATCTTTTTTGGATTTCATATAGAAGAAGAGTTTAAAAATTTCTAATCCAAGAAGATTAGTTTTTAATCCGCAAAAAGCTTAAAAAAACAATATAAATATCAACTTAATATAAAAAAACTTTTCTACAAAGTTCATGATTTGAACACACGTCCTCTGATGTGCTGGTCCAACACTTTATCCGCTAGTTTATCTCAGTTGTTAAAAAGGTTTCGCTTATTTGGCATCATTAAGAAAGCAATTAAGCTTGCAGGAAGAAAGCAAGCAAGCAAAAACGTGGGTTCGAGACCCAGCTAAATTAAACTAAATAAAAAATCGAGTTCGTGATTCGAACACACATCCTCTGATGTGCTGCTCCAACTAGGGATGGGAGGTTTTTATAAAAAAAACCGGTTTTCGGTTTTTCCGGTTTTTTTAAGCGGTTAAACCTACCGGTTAAAACCGAGGCAAAAAAACCCAGTTTTTCAAATAACCGATAAGGTTTTATTAAATTTTTTATTTAAAGAAATACAAGACATAATTTAATTTTTTACAAGCAATAAAATAACATCTTATGAATACCTAAGCTAATCAACCCAGTATTGACTAGAAATCTGATTCATAAACACTCGTTCTGTTATATGTTCATTTGTTAGTCTGCTTCTCTCATCGCTTACAACTTTGTTGACGACGGAAACCAACCTCTCTGAAGGTACAGAGAGTTTTCTAAAGAAACAAAAGGTTAACCGGTTTCACCAGACTTGCATGAAAACCTTAAAAAACTGGTTAACCTACAGAAAAAACCGATTTACAATTTAACCCATGGGTTTTTCCCATCCCTAGCTCCAGTTTTATCCACTCATCCAACTCAGTTGTTAATAAGGTTTCTCTTATTTTGCATCATGACGAATGCAAGTAAAAACTTTTCAGGAACGTGGGTTGCAGAGCGAGCTAATTTAAACTAAAGAAGGGATTAAGAAATAGTACTTTTGGGATTAAAAATTCCTTTAAACCAAAGTTTGGATTAAAAGGTAGTCCAAAATGCTTAGCCGTGTAATACTGTGAGGCCAGGTTTTACGCATCGCGCGAAAATTTTTTTTTTAATCCGCCCAAGATCTTCCGCCACTACTTGATAAAGAGTGAATAAATATATTTTATAAAAAAATTCCTACATACTCTCCAAAGATAGCTCTTTTCATACATCGACACTTTTTTGTAAATTTTTTGATTGCAATTTAAAAAACAGACCATGATGCATGGCACCCCTAGAATTTGGGTTCTAGATATGAGGCTCTTTGTAATACTCTTAAACAGTGACCGCCAATAAGGATTATCGCTATCAATCAACCATTTCATAACAGTTATTTCTTGGTCATTTTTTTTCGATCAGAAATAGAAGTTATTTCTTGCTCGTTAATTTTTTCAAACAGAAATAAAAGTTTTTTTGTCATTATTTTTTCAATCAGAAAAAAAGTTACTTCGTGGTTAGTTTTTTCAATCAGAAAAAAAAGTTATCACGTGGTCGTTACTTTTTTCAATCAGAAATAATAGTTATTTTTTGTCTGTTATTTTTTCAATTAGAAATAAAAGTTATTTCGAGGTCGTTATTTTTTCGAACAGAAGTAAAAGTTATTTTTTGTCCGTTATTTTTTCAATCAAAAATAAAAGTTATTTTTTGATCGATTTTTCGAATAGAAGAATTTTTGACTGAAATAATTTCCATTAGAGAAAATAGGTTTTAATTTTATATTATATTTTATATTGCAAATACAAAATTTAATTTGATTTTTATAGTTTTCTGTTTATTCGGTCCTGAATTACAGTTTACATTTTTTTCTAGTTCAATAATATAAAAAAACGTATAAAAAGTTGTACTTTTTTTAAGGAAAAAGTCTATAACATAACGTATATATCGTTACTATACTACAGGGTCCGCCATCTAACGTTTTTTTTTTTAAACTAGTGCTTATTTCGTGAATGGTAACACTTAGCTCATGTCTGATTTGACAGATAATTATTTTTATCCTTCCGCTGAACGAATATGGTTGTGTATACGCTTGAACAACGCTGGGAAATATTGCGACATTACTTTGAAAATCATGGTAATGTTGCAGAATGTGTGCAAAAATTGTGTACGGATTTTGGAAGAAGAGAAGCACCGTCAGCTCCGTATGTTTACTATCTTGTGAAAAAAGTGAAAGAAACTGGCATCCTCATCGATAAACCAAAGCGTGAAAACCCAAAAGCAGTGCGTACACCCGAGAATATTGCTGCTGTGGCAGAAAGTGTGAGTGAAGCGCCATCCACATCAATTCACCGTCGTTCTCAACAATTGAACATTTCGGAGATATCATTGAGAAGAATTTTGCATAAAAACCTTGGTATGACGCCATACAAAGTCAAATTGGTTCAGGAGTTGAAGCCAACTGACCATCCAATGCGTTTTTGCTTCGCTAAGTGGGCCTGCGATCGACTTACAGAAGATGCCGATTTTGCCAAAAAAATCATATTTTCAGATGAAGCTCATTTTGATCTTGGCGGGTATGTAAACAAGCAAAATTGTAGCATTTGGGGCACAGAAAACCCGCACGCATACATTGAAAAGCTGCTGCACCCAAAACGAGTCACTGTTTGTTGCGGATTTTGGTCCAGAGGCATAATTGGACCATTTTTCTTCGAAAATGAGCAAGGAGAGGCCGTTACAGTCAATGGCGATCGTTATCGGGCCATGTTGAACGAATTTTTGTTCACAAAAATTGAAGAGGAGGATATTGGCAACATTTGGTTTCAACAGGACGCCGCTACGTGCCACACAGCCGAAGCTACACTCTTTGTTTTGCGCCCTGTTTTTGAAGATCGCATTATCAGCCGCAGAGCTGATGTCGTTTGGCCACCTCGGAGCTGCGATTTGACACCGTTGGACTATTATTTGTGGGGTGCCCTCAAAAATAAGTGTTACGCCGACAAGCCAGAGACAATTGACGCTTTAAAGGACAATATTCGTGAAGCCATTGGTGAAATACAGCTGCACACAATCGATAATGTGCTTAAAAATTGGACCAATCGTGTAGGCTACTGCATGGCCAGCCGAGACAGCCATTTGAATGAAATTATTTTCCATTATTAACCGAAGGATTGTACTTTCAAATAAAAAAAGAAATTTGAGAAATTATCCAGTAGTTTTTTTTATAGAATTTTAAAAAAAAAGTTATTTGGCGGACCCTGTATTATATACGTATACTATTCATATTATTGTTTGTATACAAAAACTAAAAAAGATTTTTAAAGAAAATAATTATGAATACGGAACAGTATTCCAGATTTAATTAAAATACTTCTCATAAATACTCGTTCACATTTAGGGTATTCACAGTTTCCTTTTAAAGATAATATGTGGTAACTTTAGAAAGATTACTCATTAAAAGTGTGAGCACCCCTTTATATATTAATTCTAAAATTCACATAAATTGTGTCAAATTTTGTAAACAATTTCAATTGAACTAAATTTTCTGCATTTTGTCAACACTTTCCTTTCCAATTTCACTTTCCTTTCCAATTGGATCTTCTGCTTCCATTTTCTGAACAATAAAATAAGTCAACTGTCAGCATTGCCACATTAGCACAAAAGACAAACACGCTTCAAAAAATTTTAATTGTAATATTTTGTGTTTTCTTTATTTTGTATGCAAAACAAAAACAAAAACAAAAATAGTTACCAGATAGCAAAATATGTTAAAGTTAACAGTCGGCAAAGATACCACACCAGATAAAACGAAACTGTGAGCACCCTAAATGTGTTTTTGCTAACGTCAACGTTTGCTACGTTGTGACGTAGCTCATGCTCGACAAGTGACTAAATAAAAACGATATTCTGCAAAATTTGTTAAGTCTTGCTTTTATGTTAAATTGTTAAAGTTAGCGGCAATCAAAGCGCTAAACTGATACGTCAAAATCATATAACAGCCTGTGATTTTAATAACTCGTGTAACCAATACCCAGTACCCAAAAATGTATTGTAATTTTTATATTACAGCAGGTTAACACTTTTGATTTGCTACTCAGAATCTTTGAAATGTCTTAAATCTCTACCAACCCAACAACATTTTAGTGTTTTTTATTAATAAAGACCAGCTTTAAGACTTTGAAGATGCAAATCAAAAATAATTTGGTACTTGTTAGAACTCATTCCCGAAATGATTCATCACTACAATTAATAAGTTTGACGTTTCCGGCTTAACAAATGATACTTGCTCAACAAAAACAGTGCTTTGCTTCTAACCTTGCTAACAAGCTGCTAAGTCTCTTATCATTCAAAATATTTAGATTATTTAACCAATTTGTTAAGTTTAGCAAGTTGGCAGGATTCAAAAAATGTAGTTAATACACTTGGTAGTCACTACGCGTCACAACTACGTAAGTCAGGTCATAACATAGTCACAATTTATTTATTAATAAATGTATAGGGCGTAAAGATTTCAAAAAGTAATTTTTTTATGTAAACTTGGTTTTTGGCTTATTTTTGTATTCTGGCAAAGTAACAATTTAATATTTTTGTGTTTGTTGTAATTTTTGTTTTCAAAACAGAATTTTAAGCTCAAAAAACAAGATTTTTTCAATGAAATTGTCACTACCTGAAAAGCAGGTGACAATTTTTATCAAAATTTATTATTTTTGAGCTTCAAATTTTGTTTGAGAATCAAAAAATTAAAACAAATATATAGAAATATTAAAAATACTGGGTTACAATTGTTACTTTGTCAGGATAGGGCTGTAAGAAATAAATATAATTTAAAAAACTCATATCAACAATAAAGTAAATATATTTTTAAAAACTTTTTAAAAAAAAATCATATATCGTGGGGGTTGTCTCAAGTTTTCTCTTTACACAAAATGTAACTACGGTGATTAATAATAAATAACTTTTATTTCTGATCGAAAAAAATAACGGTAAAAAATAACTTTTATTTCTGATCAATAAAATAAAGGTCAAAAATAACTGCTATTTCTGATCGAAAACATAACGACCACGAAGTAACTTTTATTTCTGATTAAAAAAAAATAGTGACCAAGAAATAACTCTCATTTCTGATTGAAAAAAAATTATGACCAACAAATAACTTTTATATCTGATCGCAAAAATATCGATCAAAAATTAATTGGTTTGAGGAAATTTTTATCTTAAAAATCATGAAAAAAAATTATGTTAAAAATGGAATCTCTAGCTCCCTAGCGTCACATATTTAATAGAATATATTTAATAGAATTATACAACAAATTTTTATACATCAACTTTTGATCTAAGATTTCAAAAATAATCGTTATTTTTGGTCCCTGCTCTTAAATGACTCGAAAAATGACTGAAATCGTGAATCAAGCCACAAATGAAATATTTTTGTGCTGACTAGCGCAATTAATTGTTAAAAAAAGTGCAACAGTTTTGCATACTTGATTAAAATTTTGTAGGTTGGGCCACCGTTTTGCTAAGTAAGTTATATGCGAATTATTTAAATTGTCGTGTAATAAAGCAATACAAATATGTATGTTGTTTTACTTAAATTAAAAATAAAAAAAAATTTAACTTTTTAAGCCACGTTTTCACAGTAAATTCTTTAGTAGATATATACTATCTTCTATCTAGAGGTCAGCTTCTAACTTTTCATAAAAAAAAATTGATTGTGATGTCGCAGCTGTACTTGAAGAATATTAAAGAATGTAAAAAAATTTTTAAATCCATAATATTACTAAATACAATTTAAATTTACACACTAACTGCCAGTTATAATATACTTTTTTAACTTTTAAAAGATATTTAGCTTTACATTTATTAAGTATTTAATAACAAAATGTGGTAGCCTTGTACAATTATGACTTTCGTAAAGCAGACTCTCACACTCACGATCAGTGCTGCCAGTTTAGCTAGACTTAGCTTCTTTTTTTTCTCACTTAGCTCCGAAAATTGTATTTTAGCTCCTAGCTACTTTTTTAGCTTTTTTCTTTTGGAGCTTAGCTATTTTTAACTACTACCTTGTTTTGTTAATAAAGGGAAATATTTAAAAATAAAAAAAGGAATTATCAAAAATACTGTTATTCAATTTAATATACGTAAAGTTTTATAAATTTTCCTTAATTTTGTGTATCTTAAATTTAATAAAGATAGTTTTTGATAATATTTTATGCATCAATATATTGCATTTACAAATTTCTCAATTTTTAGAGTTATATGCTTATAGTTGTGGGCTCATGTTAAAAAATGTCAGAAGTTAAGTTCAAATATAAAAAATTTACGAAGTTTTACAAATAAAAAACATGGCAAATTCAATTTTTTAGCGATCGGTTTTTAGCGAGCGGTGGATTTAGAACTTTCATTTAAAATCATAGCCAGCCAAAAAATTTTTTTCCGATACACCCTTACAAATATATATTTATTTACATTTATTTATAGAAAACAGTAGGCTTTTGGTTATTTTTATTACAACATTTTTTGTTTTAATTGACATTACCCTTTTAAAAAATGTTAAGTATATTTAAACTGATTAAATATAATATATTTATATATATTTTATTTTTATTTAAATATAATAGTTGTGTTTTTTTAAAAACTCTTTTCTTTTTTTAGCTTAAACAAAACTGGTTAGCTCTTTTAATGGCTCTTTTCCTTACCCTCTTTCCTAATCTCTTTGTGCATGTCCCTCATTCCTTTTACCCCCGAATTCATGCAGCATTTGTTATCACCCGTGCTGTTTGATGCGGGCAGGCCACCCCCGCTATAGAATATCAAGTTTGCTTTCTCTTCAGCTCAGTTAAAGAATAGTCTAAGAAAATGGAAGAATTGTCTAAGCATAGCAACCACTTAAATAATATGAGGGGTATTCACACTGACTTGGGTAGTTGGGCATGGGTAGATTGAGTACTTTTGGTTATTGCGAGCACCCTAAATTGAAATTGAGTACTTTGTAGAAGAATAGTTTTGGGCAGTGCTGCATGTTTGTTTGATCTCCCCGGCTTATGTAGCTGTCGAAAGATAAGTGACAGCTGGAAGAGGGTTGCCACCAAATTATTTTTTGTCATTTAATGTGCGAAAAATTGTTAGCAGAATTTTCCTAAACTATCTCGTAGGCGAAACAAATCGACTGTCAAAATTTTAGCGCAATCGGCCCAGTAGTCAATTTTAATGATTTTTGAAAAAAATGGGCGTTGCTATAGAGCAACCACGCCATACAACCATACAAACTAAATTACCAAATTATAGTCTTATACGACCAAAATCGTCTTAAATAGAGTATTTGTATTGAGTCTAATACTATCAAGACCATCCGAAATATTGCATTTTTATTGATTTTTAGGCGGTAAAAGGGGGTGTGGCTTTTTTATTAAGCGAGATATTAACTTTTTTAACCGAGATATTATCAGATATTGTAAATTTGGCTGCCTTAGGTGTTACCGTTTCTGAGATCTTAAGAGACACCGCACGAACGATTTTATATATAAATAAGGGCGGTAAAAGTAGCCGTGGCAAAATTTATATATCTAGTGACCACTGCTTTGTCTCACAGCAAATATAAACCAAGTTTTATTATAAAAACATGCACAACACAGTTATACTTCGACCACGTCCACTTTTTGTTGAATTGTCGATAGTAGTCCAATACAACCGAATTCGTCTGAAATATAGCGTTTTTATTAGCTTGTGGCCGGAAATAGGGGTGTGGCAATATTTTTTGTGTTTTATGCGAGATACTAGCCTTGACAACAAATATTGTAAATTTGATGCCCTTAGGTACATTATTGCCTATTTTTGCAAAAGGTGGTAACACATGGAAAAAGTGCTCAATTTGGCAAGAAAACAATCTACCCAAACAAGTCAGGGGGTCAGCTAGAGTAGATTGGTACGGCAAAATGTACGGCATTTGCCAGTCTACCCAACTACTAAAGTCAATGTGAATACCCCTGAATGACAAACGATCAGGAGCTTGAACCTGCTCGAATATTTATTAACTGTTTTGGTTAATTAGCCACTCGAACCAGGAGCAAAATAAAACAAAAGCTTCAAATGATTTTTTAGTACTCAATTTATTGATAGTTTTTTCAGGTCTTTTATACAAAATTTAATCAATTTAATCAATTTAAAAAATAAAAGTTATTAATTGATATAAGGCATAACAATAAAATGCAGAAATGACAAAAACCTTGCCTTGAAATAATTGCTTAGAGCATTACACTAAACATACAAAAAATGCATTGACGAAAAGAACTGCATTCATATTACAAAATAGCCAAACTGGCCTTGAATCAGAGCATTGCAGTGGGGCTCGACTCTAATGTCGCTTTTGCAAGCTCGGCTTTTTTGACAGTTAATAGCTCGCTTTGTCACTTGTGAATATTGGTATTATGGTTTTATTTATATGATTGTTGTTATTAAGTTCTGAAAAACAACAACAATCAAATTATGTTCAGAACTGAACATTCTCCTCCCCGTTGAACAATGGGTTCAACAATTGGAATTTAATCCTCAACCGTGTAATCCGAATCCCTATTATGACTTGCATCAGGTGTGATGCCGTGAATTCTTGGCCTGTGTAGTGGTGGTGAGAAATTTATACTGCGAGACCTCCTGATGCGGTTCCAAGCGAAGAATGAGATAATGCAACCGAACAGAAAGAGACATAGATAGCTAATGGTGTAGTGATGAATATCATGTGTTCGAATTTCGTTAGGAAGTTTAGACTGTAGTTTAGACATTTCATTTTGGATAGCTGATAGTTCTTCTTGATAGGAGTTGTAATGAAGAGAAATGTAGACTGATGAAGATTTCTTTGATGGAAGCACAAAAAAGATGTCTGCACTGTTGGGATGTATGATTTGTAAATCGTTGACTTTAATGTTTTGTGGCCTTAAACGATGATCAGTGGCTATTTAACGACGCCGTTTTCATTCATATAAAGAAGTTCAGAGTCTTAATGGTAAATTGTGTTAGAACTGATTCAGAAACTGCATTTACCACGACTTTGCCATTGACATAATATATCCATGTGCTTGGATTGTGTAATTTAAGCCAGCTTCTACATGTTCGATGGAGCATGACGTGTTTGTTTGCAACATGATTAAGTAAATTTAACTCACATATTGCAATAGTGGATCCTTTAACATGCAATAACAATAGAGTTCAACTACTACAGCTTTTTCACACTTTCTCCGCAATAGATCATTTTAAGAACCAATCCAAATATCATTGAAATATCTCAAATATATCGATAAAAAAGGTTAAAAAAAACCAAAAGGGAGAAAAATTTACCCACCATAACATGGGTTGGGCTCAGGGACAACACAAGACATAACAACTAACCATGCGTTTACATAGATCTAAGCCTTAATTAGTTTTCAATCTATTTTTGAGTTGACCTTTCGACAAGTTAACATCAAACACGCTACAGTTGTTAACAAAGGTACTCATAGGATTTAATGGGGCATATAACATATAATTTGTTCTACTAAATGGTAAATAAATAAAGTTGTTAGAGTTTCTACTGCTTCTACGGTTAGTGTTAAAATGTATAAGAGAAAGAAGTTCTATAGAATCGAATACACCAGTTATGAGTTGGTGTAAGTAGACGATATCAGCAGATTTTCTTCTCTCACTTAAAGATTGCATCTTTAATAATTTCAAACGATCCTCATATGGAGGAAGGTTGAATGTGTCAGTTGAACTCAAGCCTCTTAGAGCAAACCGAACAAAACGTTTTTGGATTCTTTCTATACGATCAACATGCACATTGTAATGTGGGGACCATACTTGACTTGCGTACTCCAAGTGACGACGCACAATTGAATAATACAGCGTTGTAGTTGTTATTAAACTATCAAACTCTTTGGCCCACCGTTTTATAAAACCAAGCATAGAATAAGCTTTTTTACAAATTCTATCAATAGGCATGTTAAACACCGGACTGATAAAAGATTTTCCAGACAAGAGGAAAATTACTTTCATTAATTGATTTATTAAAAAGCAACGAGAGTGGTTGACACAAAATGGAGCCGCATTATTTTAATACTGCGGCTGGAATCCCATTTAGTCCAGCGCTAAAATCTTCATCGATTGATACAATATACTTAAAAAGATCCTCTGAGGTAAAAGATATAGGCTCCAAGGAAACTTTGGGTGCGTTGATCATATAATCAAAATCCGCTAAATCAGGATTAAAAGAATTTGAACAAAATGATTCTTTAAAAATATTGGCAAATAGGCCACAAATAATGGCGGAATCGTCAGTAAATCCATCCTGAAATTTGAAAGAAGAAGGAAATTCATCAGTCTTCTTCTTACCATTAATAAATCCCCAAAATTTTCTTGGATCAGACAAAATACTCAGCTTCATATTATCCAAATACTCATTATATAATGCATCTGAGCGATTCTCAAATTCCAGAAACAAACGTTTGTATGTTTCTAGGTCATTTGAGTCATAACTGCAAACATTTTTCTTCCATGCCCTATTCCTCGCTTATAAAGTGGGTGATTTTGTTGACATAGATATTGCTCTCTTTCGGTGGACGTGCATATTTTTGAATCTGCTTCTTTCAGTGGGTAGTATTGATCACGATGCAGATTACCAATCAAGAATGAAAACAATGACTGAATTTGAACAAATTCATGGCTTAGATGCCACGGCACAAGATAAAGCTGTAATAAATCAAAATCTTCAGTAGATACTAGTGGAAGTTGCAATTTTAAAATAATGTAATTTGTGGTGACTCGTCCTTCGATTGACATTAAGTTATATAGTTGTATCAATTCTTCGGTAGGTAGCTTTAGATGGCTGGGAAGGCTCACCTTTATGTGGAGTAGCTCTTCTTGTAGCTATTGAGGTGAGATTAGTTCGGGACTTAGTTTGCCATGATGTGTGTCTTTTAAAATGCTTAGAAGAGAGTCATGCACTCGTTGGAAGTATATTAGTTCCAATGTTGTTTGAATAGCTAGTTCAGCAATAGATTGAGCGATGCTTTGGTTGTCTACTTTTTTTTTTTTTTTTTTTTTTTTTTTTTTTTTAGACTGAACCAACGCTCAGGGGATGCCCCCTATAAATGCGTAAGCATTGTGTTGATTCGGAAGATGGGTGATAGTTAGTTGGAGGGTGGATAGATGGAGTAGTGTCGGTGAAGATTTGTTTTGAATTTGCACAGCTCAAAACTGCCGGGAAACACGCTCGCAGGGAGACTATTCCACAACTTAACCGCGCGACTAAAGAACGAATTATCGCGGTAATGCGAGGTTCTATTAGGCATCGATGCAATGGTAAAGGGGTGGGCTTGGACAGCTGCCCGAGTGGACCTGGGAAACACACGAGCTGGTGGCGTCAGGCCATGTATCTCCCTTGAACACTTCCCATGGTAATACCTATACAGAAGGCTTAGGCAACCTACATTACGTCGATGCCCAAGAGAGTTGAGAGAGGATGAAATACTTTCATCCCCTATCAAATATATCGCACGACGTTGAATTCGGTTCAGAAGCTCCAAATAAGATTTTGAAGCCCCTGCCCAAATGTGCGAATTGTACTCCATTTTCGGCCTAATATATGAGGTGTAGATCATGCGAAGATCAGCTGAAGTGAAATATTTTTTGCACCGTTTTAGAAAACCTAGGCACTTGCCCGCTTCTTTCGACACATCGAAAATATGATCATTCCAACGAAGATCAGATTGGATCGATATGCCCAGAACGTCAAGAGCGGCTGATTCCACAAGATCCACACCATTCATACTGAGAGGAGCTAAAGGGCAATTCACTCGCTTGTGGGTTAACAGACAACACTGGGTCTTGCTTGCATTGAACTCTACTCTATTAGCAAGACCCCACTCGGAGATTTTTTGTAGATCATTAAGGAGTGTGTCATTCATAGTTTGCCTTTTTCTCTCAATCTCCATAGAGCTTGGGCGTTTTTTGAATGAATATGAATGACAAATGCTGCTGTCGTCCGCAAACGAATGTATTGGGTTATGCGTCAACGACAGAAGGTCGTTGATAAAAACCAGAAACAAGGTGGGCGATAGAACTGAACCCTGCGGTACTCCCGCGTTGATGGCGTGCTTCTCGGACGAAATACCGTCAACTACGACTCGAATCGTTCTGTCCTTGAGGAAACACATGATCCATCGAGCAAAATTACCACCAAAACCATATGCATCAAGTTTTGACACGAGCGCTTTATGCCACACTCGGTCGAACGCTTTTGAAATATCCAGAGCAACAACCCTGCTTTCGCCGAAAAAGTGAACGCATTTATTCCATTCTTCGGTTAAGAACGCCATAAGATCACCAGTAGAGCGAGCCCTACGGAAACCATATTGACGGTCACTGAGCAGTTGGTTGTGTTCCAGATAGTTCATAACGTTGAAGTTTATTACGCTCTCCATAACTTTGGAAAGCGTAGAGCATATCGCAATGGGTCGGTAGTTTGCAGGGTTCGTGGCATCACCCTTTTTAGGTACCGGCTGGACATTTGCCACCTTCCAACAAGATGGAAATATTCCTGTTCTGTAGGAGATGTTGAAAAGGTTGCGCAAAGGCCGAGCCAGTGAAGAAGCACACATTTTAAGCACAATTGGCGGTATGCCATCAGGACCAGAGGCTTTGTTTACGTTGAGATTTGAGAGGACCCTTTTAACTGCTCTCGTTCGAAAGTATATCTCCTGCATTGCAGAAGATCCACTCTCAACAAAGGGCAGTGGCTGATTGCTATCCGAGAGAGTGGAATTTTGTGCAAACAATCTAGCCAATAGGTTCGCTTTATCAGCCGAGTCAGTGAAGATTTGGTCATCTTTTAAAAGAGCTGGAATCGATGACGATGTCTGGTTCTTAACTCTTTTAACAAATGACCAAAAATTTTTGCTCCCTTTGGGGCAGAGAAGAACCTGTTCTCGAATGCGAGCTTCGTGCAGAAACTTTTCGCGTTTTAAAATTGCATTACAGCGATTCGTTGCCTCGATGCGAAGTCTTTTAGTATCAGTATTCTTGTTAGAACGCCAATTCTGAAAGGCTTCCTCTTTGGACCTGACTGCAATCCTGCAAGTCTCATTAAACCATGAGTGGTCTTTTGGTTTAATGCTTCTCATCTTATTGGGAATGAAAGACCGCATACCCAATAAAATAATTTCTTGTATCATGACAGCCGCGGCATTCACATTTCTATCAGCGAAACATAATTTCCAATTGAAGTTGCGATAAAAATTATTTAACGCAGTCCAATTTGCCCTTCCATAAAACCATGCAGTCCTCTTCGGGGCTTTAGGCGTAGAGGTGCAGGGGTTAGAATATGGAAAAACAGCGGAGATGGTACAATGGTCCGAGTTACCAAGAGGTGCGTTGACACGCACATCATATTTTTCATGATGTGAAGTCAGAAAAAGGTCAAAGGTATTATGGCTATGCATATCACTTTGAGGAAAAAAAGTGGGTTCCTTCATTAGTTGAATCAATTGGTTCGATTCAGCAAATAGCTCAACATATTGCCCAACAGGTGTTAATGGGCCCGAGTGACGTAACCAAGCCGGGTTGTGGACATTGAAATCGCCTGCTACAACGATCTCACTGTCAGGAAACAACCCCAAAATATGCGTAATCGAATCAGAGAGAGAGTCCAGTTTGTTAAAAGTGGGCTCTCTCCCTAGATTCGGGCTTCTATAAATAAAACAAAAATGCAGCAAGTGAGAGCGAAGCCTGAACCTTACCCACATTGAGCTAAACTCTGGATCGGTCACGCTCAGACTCCTCTCACACTGGTATGCTACATCCGTTCTTATAAAAAGGGCGATGCCTCTATGCAATGAAAACAATGGCAGTAAGCGGTACCCAGGTATATGAAAATCCAGTGGATCTGCATCCTCGGCCACCTGGGTCTCGCCCAGTGCCATTATTTGAGGCCTATGTAGAGTACAATGAACATATACCGAGAAAAAATTCGCCCTCAGTCCACGAACATTGCAAAAATCTATGTGAAAATGACCCGACATTTCCGCACCATGCAAATATCAAACAAATAAGGGCATATAAGGTAATTAGTTACGTCTGCAAGAGAGCCGCACAACATGAGCAATATAAAAAGTACTGAAGCAAGTGTTATGCCTTTACTTCAGCACAATTCAGCCCACTGTGCAACCTTACCCACAGACGCAACTAATTGGAGAGGATAGCGGAATTGACGGAAACGAAAACAACAACAATTACTTACACAGCGAGGAGCATAGAAAAGCCCCTCGCGTGGTCAGTAAAAAAACATCAATGCTGTCCAGCGATGTTGATGCAGCAGCTGGCGGCTCTCTCCAAAACCGGTTTTGTGGTTGTTTTTATTGATAATTAGTTTTTATTTTATTCTTATTATTTTATTTATTTTGTTGATTTTAACATAACATTTAACATTTAATTTAAAAACTTTTAAAACATTTAAATAAACAAAAAAAAACACGACGAAACATATAACATTAGTCGCGGTGCATTATAAAACAAAAAAAACAC
This sequence comes from Dichetophora obliterata, assembly GCA_963920525.1. NCBI lineage: Eukaryota > Metazoa > Arthropoda > Insecta > Diptera > Sciomyzidae > Dichetophora > Dichetophora obliterata. The sequence goes on along the minus strand of OY986436.1, from coordinate 150,342,247 downwards.
AATTAGTTAAATTAAAATATGTGTATGAAACGGACGGACGCACGTCAACACGCAACGAATTCACAAACGCAACTGACAAGAAATGAGGTTTGGTTATGGATTTTATTTTCAAGATGATTCTCATTTTGATGTATTTTATCAATGACGTTGGCGATATCTTCTGCATACTGCGAACCTAGGACTACGATGCACCAATGCACCTCTTTTCGTTCGGTGTCTATTATGTATTTTTAGAAGTTGATTATTCAGCACTATTTCTTCCATTAAACGCTTAACTAACATGACTATTATTGAACAGTGCTTGGACGTTTGCAAGACTGCGCAGGATTTTTGTAGTACTTGTGGATAGCCATTCATTAATTCAAAATTTTTCCAGTATGTTAGCATTTTAATGTAGGTTATTAGGTTCCATTCGCTTGTGATTATTCCAACTGAGCCTAATTTTTCGAAATAAATACCCGGTTTGGCCACAAATGGTTGAACCTCGATTGGAGCAGGGGACACGTAAGCTACAAATAAGCAAGCCATTAAGATGGTTACAAGTGCTGAGGTTGTATTCATTCGTGTCCGTTTTGGTTGGTGAGAAAAGCCAGTGGGATCAGAGTCTTTCATCTTCTTTTCATTTGTGAAGAGCTGTCTTCTTTACGCTTGATCCCTTTATTGTTTTGTTATGTTTCATGGAAGTTATCTTCTTGATGAAGATTTTTTATTGGTAGAAATGCAAGATTGTGAATCGGACATTTTAAGGTTCCTGTTGCTGTCTGAATGTCAGCCACTCTAACAACGTTGTCGTGGCCAGTGTATGTCTTAAAGACTCTGCCCAGCGGCCATTGAAGCGGTGGAACGTTATCTCCTTGTATTATTACCATTATGCCTGAATCGATGTTGTTCCTTTGTTGCTTCCATTTGTTTCTATATTGCAGTTCCTGAAGGTACTAGTGACCAAAATTCATGCTTCAGGTGGGATACTAAATTCCATCTGGTTAGTAACGAAGCTTTGTTTGGCGTGGCATATGAAACTACAGATGTTGTCAACGGTTCGCCGATCAGAAAGTGTCCGGAAATCAGTGTGGTTAGGTCATTGGAGTTGAATGACATTGGAGTAAGTGGTCTTGAGTTGAGTATAGCCTCAATCTCAACCACAACTGTTTCTTACTCGTCATGGGTTAGGGACACTCATGGGTTAGGGACAAACTCCTTATTACAAGATGCTTCACTGACTTAACATCAGCTTCAAAGAGTCCATCAAAACGTGGAGCTCGAAGTGGAATGAATTTAGAATTGATTCCTTTATCGCTGTATAACCTTATTATTGATTCATTGATTCTCTGGGAATGGATTTCTTCTTGAAGCTCATTAAGTTGATTTCGAGCTGCAACAAAGTTTGTAGCGTTGTCGCAGTAGAGGGTTTTACAATGTCCCCTACGACTGATGAAACGTTTCAATGCGCCACTGAACGCATTCGTTGTTAAATGTTGCTTATCAGTTCGATATGAACTGCCTTCGTGACGAAACAGCAAAACACAGCGATGTAAGCCTTTGTGGCTCTTTTTCCTCTAATTTTATAATTAATCCATAATGGCCCGCAGTAGTCATTGCCACTGTTAATAAAGTGTCTTTCTGGAGTCACTCGAGTTTGTGGTAGATTACCCATGATCTGTTAAAATAATTTTGGACGAGCCTTGTTACATCGCATGCATTGCTGTACTGTTGCTCTGACTGTTATCTTTCCTTTAATTGGCCAAAAGCGCTGCCTGATTATTGCTAGTAATGCCTGGAAGCCACAGTGCTTATTGCTTTTGAGTATCATAATGAACAAAAGTTTTGCTAACGTATCGTTGTAGGGAATTAGCATTGGATGCTTAGCGTCGTAGGGTAGTGTTGATTCTTCTAGCCGTCCACCCACTCGAAAACTTTTTTGGTTTTTGTAATAGTTATAAATCGTAAAATATATCCTAGGATTCCTTGGAGTGTTTGGAAGGAGTTTACATGACTTATTGTGCACAGGAATTCTCCATTAATTGATAGTTGCGGCAATTCCTTGTCATTCTCTGTTTTTCTTGAGGACTCAAGGACTACGTCTTTGTTGGGCAATATTGCAAATTTTTGTTTTCTTTTCTTTAGGTCGGATTTTGTAACCATATCCTTGAAACCATAATTTACATGCTACGAGATCCGTTGCTGTTAATCCTCTAGACAGCACATCTGCAGGGTTGTCTCTTGAGCCGACATGTCGCACAGTACTTTGTCTCATAGGAATAAATCAAGATTTTTTTTGTGGCAGATCCTAACAAAATTGATACCTTTTTTTTGGAAATACTTCCACTAAGAAGAATCCAAATTTTTTTGCCAATTGAACAATTTTTGTAGACTCTACAGCTCCTTAAAGTCAACCATTTTTATGCATTTTGATTGTTGTGGAATATTTGATTTTGGACATCCTGCAAAGAAAAAATTGCTGCAAACGCAATTTTTGCCCGATTCTTTTGTTTTTTGATTTTATTTCAAGATTAATATTGTAAAAATAAATCAATTTTAATATACTTTAAATTAAGCTAAAAGTAGAAATATGAAAATTGTCCAAAAATAAATTTTTTTTTAAATATTTTTCAAAAATTTGCAATTTTTGAGAGAAAAAAAAAACATCAAAAACATCTCTTTAATTTTTTAATATATTTTATATACATATTTGTCTTTCAAATTCCAAAATTTGATATCCGCCTGCGTCCGCCCTTCGGAGTTATCACGTTTTGAAGAATAGTCTAAAATCATATTTTCTTTTAATTAATGGAAATTAGTAATTTGCACATCTTACAAAGAAAAAATTGCCAAAATTGCAATTTTGGCCCAACTCTTTTTATTTTTAATTTTTCTTCAAGATAAATACTGTATAAATAAATAAATTTTAATATGTTTAAAACTTAGCTGAAAGTAAAAAAATTAAAATACGCCAAAAAATAAATTTTTTTGTAAATATTTTCCAAAAATTTCCAATTTTTGAGAGCAAATTAAAAAAAAAACAACGAAAAACATCTCTATTATTTTCAAATATATTTTTATTTATGTATTTTCCTCCAAAACTCCAAACATATTAACCTTTTTTATCCGACTCTTAGAGTTATCGTATTTTGAAAAATGGTCAAAAAATCATATTTTCCTCTAATAAACGTAGCATGTAGTGATGAGGAGTTTACTCCTTTGCAATGTAAACAAACATATTTATGGGTGACTAATTTCGAAAATGACCTGAGTCCATTTTTTTTAATAATCGTTTTCATTAGGTAAGAAACTAGTATGTTTATTTCTATTAAATCATTAAATGTTTACTTTTAATGTATGAATTGTACTCTACGCTCAAAAGTAAGACGTATCAGTTTTCAGAAAATTGTTTTTAAGAGGTTCTTTAAATAGTGATTTTAACTTATTATGTTTGTAAAAGTAATTGGAGTATGAAAATCTATTGCAAAAGTTGTAAAAGTAAAAGTAAAAGTAATTGGAGTATGAATTCTTTTGTAATTGTTTCTTAAAATGCTGCTATTAAATACAGGTTAAAAATAAATAATGACTATTTATGTTAAAATGTAGGGCATTCTCATGCTTACTAATGCCAACATATTTGTTTTTACCGTATTTTTCTCAGCGAAAACATTACAAAGATTTTTAATTTAAAATGCCAATAATTATTACTAGTAACGATTTATTTAATTGTTGAATTTCTGCCGGTCCACGCGATAAATATTTGTTTTTGAAGTCATTTGTTAAAGATAAAATTTGTAAAATCCCATACAGTGAAGAAATAATTGATGAAAATATTAAGTTTTTTATATTGCAATTGGAAACGAAGTGGAAGCAGTGCGGATATAGTAAAAGCAAGCTTATTAAAAAGTATTCCAATTGGTTAAGTGCCGAAGAAATTGTTATTTCTGATCCAAATAATGTACGCAAGTAAAAAAAAAATTTAATATTAGCGCAGTTAAAAATAAAGTTTACATTTTTTCAGCAACCAAGCACAAGTCGCGGAAGGCCTGAAAAGGAGTTCCATTTGTTATCAGAACAAATGAAAAAAAGGAAAGTGGCTCACTAATTATCTGATTATTCTGAAGACGAATTACAATATGCATCAGAACTTGCTTCAAGTAAAAATAATCATGGTTCGAATATTAACAGTCAAAATTGTCTATCAGTACAAATGGCTTTGTCACTGTACTTAGATTTGGATCTCTCGGAAGAAAAATATAATATTCTGCGCAATACTGTCAACGTCTATCATAAAAATTTATTTCCGAGTTTGTTTGCGATACATAATTTTAAGAAACGATTAGTACCATCTATTGAAGCTTCGGAAAGTACTGCAGAAGTTCGCTTACAACCACTTTTGCGGTTTACAGCTAAAAGTGTATTAGAGCTCTGTAAAGATGCAACAGATAAAATGACTCTTATTTGCAAATGGGGTATGGATGGCAGTTCAGGTCCCAGTCGATACAAACAAAAATTTTCTTCAGAGGAACTTAGCAATGAATTTTTATTTTTTATTGCATTCGTCCCAATCAAGTGAGTAAAAAATTCGACATTTATATATTTCTGTATAACAAACGACCATTTTTATATTAAGGTTAATTGATTCCGCATCCAAAGAGGAAATTTGGGTTAACAGTAAGCCCTCCTCTACTTTATTCTGTTGACCCATCAAAATATTATTGGCAAAAGAAAACCGGACATTAGTTGTGAAAGAAAATGAAGATATCAATAGACAAATAAGCCATTTAGAGTGTGATATTTTTGAACTAACTGAAAAATCTGTTGAGGTGACATATGAAATGCACTGCACAATGATCGATGGATCAGTTGCAAATACGTTAACGGAAACAAATTCTGCAAGCAGATGCTTCATTTGCAATGCTAGTCCGGTTGAAATGAATAAAACGGACTTATATAAGCCTCCAAATATAAATACCTATAAATATGGACTGTCAACGCTTCACTGCTGAATTCGGTTTTTCGAATGTTTAATACACATAGCATATCGTTTGCCATTTAAAATATGGCAAGTAAGAGAAGAGAACAAAGCTATTTTCTCTGAAAACAAAATCCGCATCCAAAGAATTTTTCGAGAAAAAATGGGCTTGTTAATAGACATTGTTAAACAGGGTTCTGGAACCACTAATGACGGAAACACCGCACGGAAGTTTTTTGTTAATTACGAAGTATCAGCGGAAATAACTGGCATTAACAAAGATCTAATTTATAACTTGTCATTAATATTGAGGATTTTGTCGTGTGGAAAAAACACTAAAATTGATGAGTTTAGTAAGCTCCTTCTTGATACCAGGAATTTGTACCTAGATCTTTACCCTTGGTATTATATGCCTAGTTCTGTCCACAAAGTTTTAATGCATGGATGTGAAGTTTTAAAATTCTTCGATTTACCTATAGGTAATATTTAACTTTAATAATATTAAGAAATAAATAACAATTTTTTTTTAATTTTTGTAGAAAATTTATCAGAAGAAGCATTGGAGGCTTCCCACAAACACATTCGATATGCTCGTCTTAGCCATACGAGGAAAAGCTCACGGGAAAATACAAATAGAGATCTGATGACATACCTGCTGATTTCATCAGATCCTTTATTATCATCTCAAAGAAAAATCAAATACAAGAACAAGTTATATGAGGAAGATACGTATATGCTTTATTAAATTGAAATGGAAAGAACCGGGGATACTTAGGTTTATATTACTTAAATACCTATTTTTGGCATAAATTCTTTATTTAGTTTTTAATTTTTATTCTCTTAATCAATCAACAAAAAATATTTAATTTAATAATACAAAGTAAATTTAGAATTACAAAAAATTTTTTTTTGGCAACAACATTTTTTTTTTACATGAAAAGTAACATTTTCGTGAAAAAAGTGCATATCGAACTATAAAATTTTCAGTTTTAACAAGTTAAGACCTTAAACTTTTCAAAAATATATTTTTATTTTTTTTTAAAAAGTTTTTATAATTTTAATATTTAATAGGGAAAATAGGGAAATTTCAGTTTTTTAATTTTTAAACCTCATTTATGGCGTAAAAACTTGATGTACATAAAATCTGACTTTTTTTTAAATCAGCAGCCAAGAAATAATAAACATGCCAAATTTCGTAAAGATCGAACAACTCCTTGTATTTATTCCTCACTTTTGTATGGGCTCAAAGTACTGTGTGTCGCCACTGTTCTGGCAACGTTAATGGTTAAATTGTTGATATTCTGTTAGCCACAAATGTTTAAAATGCTAATGATTGAGCATTGATCCAACTTAACACAATTTCTGAATCAGTTCAGAGGAATAATGATTGATCCTTGATTTGCAAATCATCCCTTATCGCCTAAGGCTGCAAGCTGTGAGGCTAATACAGCAGCGCATAGTTCCAGCCGAGGCAGTGTTTGAGTTTTGATCGAAGTTACCCGAGTTCTTGCACATAATAATCGTTCTATCACTCTACCATCTTTAAGAGTTGCTCAAATATATGCTGCAGCACCAAATACACTTTGAGTTGCATCTGCGAATACATGAAGCTGGAGTTAGGACATCTCCTCGTAAAATATGTCTAGAGACTTGGAAATTGTTTAAGTTTGTCAAATTATCTCGGAATATGAACCATGTTGACTTTAGATCTGTCAAGCTGCCATAACTATTGAATAAACATCTTTGCCTTGACAATTACAGGCGCTACTAACCCAAGTGGGTTAAATAATTTAGCCATGTCAGAGCTGACGGTTCGCTTTGTAACCACCTAAACTGGGTCCAGTTTTACTATAACGGCAAAATCATCAGTTTTCGGTAGCCACTGCAATCCCAGAGTTTTAATTGAATCGTTGTTGAGATAAGTAACGTCCAGGTTTACTTCTTGATCACATTGTGGTGTATTCTTAAGGAGCTGCATTTGCATTTGCAACTGCAATTCTCTGCAGACATTTTGTGGCGAGATACGGTGCTGATCTTGTACCGTACGTCACAGTGGTCAATTGATAATATTTGAGTGGTGAGGTTGGATTGTCTCTCCACATTATTAATTGGTATTCGTAAAGCGTGGTAGCCTGAACCGAAGAAGACTTGAGAACAGTTCACTTTGAACGGTTGGCCGAGTATACATCAGATCATTCAATGAATATCCTGATGATGTCTTAGCTGATGCGTCAAAGACAACCCGGAGTTTTGTTGTTGTGCTGTCGGGCTTAAACACACAATGATGTGGAATGAAATAGATCGAAGTCAATACAGAGACAAGATTCACTTCTATCATGTGCCCAAGCCTTTCGTAGTCTTTCATAAATTCAATATATTCTTGGCGTACTACATTATTTATCAGAAGTCGGCGTTCGAGACTCATAAATCTGTTGTATATCATCGCTTGTGATTGCCCTAAGGCTGATGTGTTTTCGATAAAGGGAAGTCTAATAATAAAGCGACCTTCCTCATCGCTGCGAACGTTTAAAGCAAAGTGAGATTCACATCGTTGCTCTGCTGGTGAAATATATTTTTTACTTGATTCAACCTCTTCTATTTCCCAAAATTTTTTTATTAGTTCATTTAAAGTTTCTTCTTTTAGGCTGAATATGCCACAAGTGACGGTGTCGTAACTTGTTAACCCAACCATTCCTGCTACTATCCAACCAAACACCGTATTTTGCGGCATGGGCAACTGTTTACCGATGTTGATTTGTTCTGGTCGGATCAAGTAATAGTACAGTTGTGCTCCCAATAGATAATCGATCTTATCAGATTTGAAGAACTCAGGATCGGGAATGACCAGGTTGAAATGTCGATGTTCAGTCGTGGTTGAGGTAATACGATGTGAGACAGGACGACTGCTTCGAGGTTGGAAGTAAAGTTTCCAGTTCTTGAATGTGTACCCACGTTTGCTCGAGTTTTTTTATGAGTACCCTTTCCAATGCCTTCGATGCAAAACGATGACGGTGTCGCTGATAATTGCTTAATCAGCTTTTCAGTCCCGATGTTGATCTGAGAAACGAAGTCCAGAACTGCTCGAACTTCACACGACCTCCATTGATTGTTGCGATTCAAATTTTGGCTGTGGCTAGTAGAACGTAATTATGTTTGTTACTTTAATTTTGAGTCGCAGCTACCGTAAAAGGTACTACGTTGTTATTTGATGGATCTGGAGCTTGATTATTTACTGTTGTCTTCTGAATTTTAGCATCTCTTTGTAAATGCAGTGGTGTGTAGTGCTTTGCTGAACATTTTGAGCAGCTTTGTGATTTGCATATTTTAAATGTGTGATCTTCTTTTTTTTTCCTTTTTTTTTAGACTAAGCCAACGCTCCCTATAAATGCATAAGCATTGTGTTGATTCGGAAGATGGGTGATAGTTAGAGGGTGGAGAGATGGAGTAGTGTTGGTAAAGATTTGTTTTAAACTTCCACAGCTCAAAACTGCCGGGAAACACGATCGCAGGAAGACAATTCCACAACCTTACCGTGCGACTAAAAAACGAACTATCTCGGTAATGCGAGGTTTTGTTGGACATCGAAGCAAAAGTAAAGGGGTGGGCTTGAACAGCTGCCCGAGTAGACCCGGGCAACACACGAGCTGGTGGCGTCAGGCCATGTATCTTCCTTGATCACTTCTCATAATAGTACATATACAGAAGGCTTAGGCAACCAACATTGCGTTGATGCCCAAGAGAGCTGAGAGAGGTTGAAATATTTTCATCCCCTATCAAATATATCGAATGACGTTGAATTAGATCCAGAAGCTCCGAATAAGATCTTGAAGTGCCTGCCCAAATGTGCGAATAATTTTTCGAAATTTTCTTTTATCCTGAGAAAAAAATTGACGCACAGGTTTTGTTGCTGTGTCCATTTCAATCGTTCTGCGGTAGTCATTTTGAGAAATTATTTGCAATAGAAAAGGGGATGGCCTGAAAACGATTCTTTAAAAAGGTGAGAAAGGTGCTGATTTCTTGAAGTTTTCTGGGGTCTTGCAGTGATTGCTCGTAAAGCATATGGGTTTTATGATCAATTTTCTTTATTAATATGTGCAACAGCAAGGTATCCCAGTTAACTGTCTCGACATTAAGATTCTTGAGTGTGGCTAAGCTTTCATGAATGGTGTCATGAAAGATTCGGATAGTTTTGGCTTCTGTTGTGGCGTTTGGAAGAGATATCAGGCGTTGTATTATGGCTAATGTAAGCATTCTCTTATTGCTAAAACGATATTGTAGAGCTTCCCATGCAATGTTGTAAGTGTCTTCTGTTAACTCTAAATGAGCAATCACACGATCGGCCTCTCCAAATGCATTGGTTTTGAGATACCACATTTTTTGTATTTTTGGAATTTATTGCTGATGTATCATTCGCGTGAATATGTCTGAGAATGTCTGCAATTTTAAGTAATTTCCATCAAACTTTGGCACCGACATCTTTGGTAGCTGCGTTGATTGGTGATTTATTGCCTGGGCTTCATTATTCACATTCTTATGAGTAGTTAACAACTCTTGCTGTTGTATGACTCTAGCTTCGAGTTCTGAGTATGCCAGTATGTCGTATCCTTTTGCTGCCGGGTCCTCGAATAGCTCCCATAGATTATAATAGACCTCCTCAACTTGATTTCTCAGCTTGTTTTAAACAAAAAGACACTGTGATGGAGCCTCTTGTATGGATTTGCTGGATAGTAGACGTTCCAGTGATGACATCATCGCCTCTTGTTTTGTACACCACATTCTGAATTGTTGATCAGCAGTTGTTGGCAAATTGATGGATTGTTGAGTTTGTGTTGTTAATAAGTCCATGCTGCTGGCTGCTGATATAGCTGGCTTCCTAGTGTTAACATTTCCAAGCCGTTAAGTTTAGCGCTGGAACAGTTTTATGTGAGCGTTTGCTGCTTCACTAATCTTGTCATAGTAGCCCGACGAAAAATACTCGTGATCCATTGGCTGGTCTAAGAGTGATCGGAGTTTGGTGTCTGTTTCATTGAACTTGTCCCACGTTTGAGTGAGGCGTTGCAGCCGCTCGTTGAAATATCCTACCGTCTTTTTCCTTTCTGCAGAATTATTTTTGAAAGTGATGAGAATTTTTCAATCTCAGCGCCAGTTTCTTGTTGAGCCTCCAAAATCTCGATGAATGCATCCAGTACGAATGTTCGCTTTTCGTACAAGGTCCAATTAACCACTCCAGTATTTGAACTGATTGATTATTAGAGATTCCTGTGTGTTTTGTTGTGTGTGTGTTATACCCAGCACTTGAACAGTTATAACCGCTGAATGCATTGATGAATGCAATGTTATGCTGTTGCGCAATGCAAGACCAAATGGCTCAATCTGTGGATTGTTGCCTCTGATGTCCTGACTGATTGTTGTGTTGTTGAACGATGCTGTGTTCTTTTCTGGGGTCGCCAAGTGTTGCGTTAAATAGCGCAACACATTCGATCAGGCACTTGAACCTGCTAGAATTGTTATTAACTGTTGATTTGGTTAATTATGCACTTAAACCAGGAGAAAAATTAAAACAAAAGCTTCAAATAATTTTATTAGTACTCAATTTATTGATATTATTTTCGGGTGTTTTATACAAAATTTAATCAATATTTTATAACTAATACATAATATCTATATGCAAAATATCAGTTACATGTGTATGTGTAAAACAATAAAAGTTTTTAATTGATATAAAGCATAACAATAAAATGCACAAATGACAAAACCAGCCAAGCTGGCCTTGAAATAATTGTTTAGAGCATTGCACCAAACATACAAAAACTGCATTGACAAAAAAAACTGCATTCATATTACAAAATAGCCAAACTGGCCTTGAATCAGAGCATTGCACTGGGACTCGACTCATATGTCGCTTTTGCACGCTCAGATTTTTGGCAGTTAATTGTTCGATTTGTCACTTGTGAATATTTGCTATTATGGTTTTATTTATTTGATTGTTGGTATTAAGTTCTGAACAACAACAACAATAATCAAATTATGTTCAGAACTAAACAATGCGTAAATTACTTGGTAGAAAGTATATATATCTTAGTTCTCTTAATTCAGATAACATTTTTTTAATATCAGCGTTTTCCTCCTCCGATTTCAGTTTTTTAATTTCTGATTTAGTCTCTTTAATTCTTAAGATTTTTGAATAATTGTCTTCGGTTTCAATTCTTCGTTATCTCCTGACAGCTGGTCTTGGTTGAGATGTGGAACGCTCCGTCGAGTGCTCAACTTCTTTATCGGGAACTTCATAGGTCACTTCAGATACCTCAGGATCTAGAAATTTTATGACCTCACTAGTTCCCAATTCTGGAACATTTTTATCCCAATAAATTGCGACTGGCGTTTTGAGTTTTGGCACAACAACTCTTTCCTTAATCGCAGTAAGAGGCTTGGTTTTTCGAGTGGCATAAATACTCTGTTGTTGTGCCCGCTTTGCTTCTCCTTTTTGTTCTTTGTATAGCTTCTAGAAAGTAAGACAAAGTAAGATTAAATATTAATTTGAGCCTAATAGACTACTAGAGGTGGATATAACTGGTTTTTATAACTGAAATAAATTGTATAATAAAAAGTGAAGTACTAACTTTACAAAACTACTGCCTTTTTCATAATCTCATTTTAGAGGCTGCGTAACTTTAAACCAGCTTTTAACAACACATCGTTATTCATAAATGTTATTCCGGCTAGTTTAAGATCTGCATAATTTAAACGATATTTGCAATACTCAATATTTTCGATATTTTTTGAAAAACAAAACAATGCAATTGGTCCTTAAGCAATTACGGTTACTAATATTTACTCCATTTTTTCTATATTCAGTGAAGGTAAATTTTTCTCTGAAATATTTTTAACAAAATATCTTTGTAAAGAAAGAAAACGTCCTTAATACTAAGGCCCATCTATTCAACATTCGGTTAAATTTTATTTTTCTGTGTAATCTGTGTAATGCTCGATATATCCATATCGGAAATAAAATATCGATGTCACCACAAAAAACCAATTACTCGATATATCGATATTGATATCGATATTTTTGATATCTGACTCTAAGTCAAATTAAACCGAGCTTAACTCACCAAAATTGGACATTTAAACTCGGTTTTCGCAAAAAATAAACACATTATCATTGAAAAGTTGATACTTGAGTTTCATTCCTATATATAGGTATTGATTTACGTTTTTATCTCTAAAAACAAATTTAATATAAGCTCTGAACGACATTTTGTCTTCTTTTGATCAAATAATGAAAACACAAAAAAAAAAGTCCAAAAAGGGTATAATGTAATTTCATATATCATAATTTTGCCTCACAGATTGAGTTCCAATCCCTCATAATCCTCTATGCTGTATAGACACAATATGCCGACGAATTTTACGAATAATAGTACCAACAACTGTGATGACAATTACAGTCTGGTAAAAAATTCAAATCAAAAATAAAATTAAGTCCTTGGATATTAAACTATAACAGGATCAAAATGAACTCAACTGCAGAATGTCACCTAAACAAATAATGCGACGAATTGAAGTCGACTGAATGAAGGCCGGCAATGTTAAACAGTGGGAAGAACATAACCCTAAGATTCTTTCTATTCATTTTTGCTTCGTGATTGCTATGTATGTCATTGCCTGCGTCGAGCCGCATATCAATTTGTAATTATTATTTTTATGTCCATCCGTTCGTCTGTCTATCTGTGTGTGTTTTTCACTCACTGTTCTGATCAAAACTTGTTTAATGTTTTTTTGTATTCTGTCTATAATACTTTTTCGCATGATTTCATTTACGTTTAGTTGCCACTCTATTGATAATGATTCGTTGAAGCGTGAACGTATGCTTTGTAAGCTGAAAATACATAATATTATTTTCGGCTATAATGCAAAATTATCTCGAAAATAAATTAATAATGTGTTTGTCACAATAAATCTCAGAGTGAGTGTCAGAGACGTTACTTAATAAAAAATGTGACTGCAAATAGTCTTCAACTAAAGCAGTGGTGTTCACACGCATACTACCACATTTTTTGACTTTTGTGCTTAAGTACACTCTAACAAAACTCCACGGGAATAAACTCTTCGAAATCATATTTCCTTAAAGCCCAGGTCTTTTTTTAAGGTCAAGCGTAACATCCGCTCCAACAGTGTATAATATCGTTGCTGGAGCGTTTTCAGGACTCTCTGAGTGATAACACGCTGAAATAGAGTGAAAATATACTTATTTTGAAAAAAACGATGAAGAAAGAGTTAAAAGAACCCGCTGCATAGCGTAATCTTTTTACAAAATCGCCAATCAGTGTCATGAAATTTCACAACATTTATTGTAGTGATTTTTCAATCAGTTTTAGAGTGTAGTGCTTTAACCCTTTATCGCGCCGTGTTGCAGATCTGCAACATTTAGAAATTGCTCTAGAAAAATAACTAAAAAAAAAGTCATAATTCTTATTAATGACTCATAAACATTCTAAACAACTCCAGTTTTTCAATTAGAGAGTAAGTCAATCAACAGTTATTTTTTTTTAGTTGCAACAGCGTGATTTTAAATTTGGCAGCAGTTTGTGTTTTGCAATATTTTTAATATATTTGTAAATAACTAAAACTGTTATAAAAAGTGTAAATAATTAAAATAAAAGTTTAAGAGCTATTAGGTGAGTTATTAAACTACACTAATCATGAATTACTATATTAAAAGCAATGTTATATTCCCTGAAATATGTTAATATTTTAAATTGTTAAATTTTTTTTTTGCAAATATATGTATAAATAAAGTATTAATTTTAAAACAAAAGTTGTTTTTCTTTATTTTTAAGATAATTTGAGAGATTTTTAGGTAAAAAATTGAAATTGACGTTTTTGCGCGAAATAGGGTTAACTCTCAGCAAATACAGAAATTGCTTTACATAATCAATTTATTTTTAGTCGGTTTTTCGTAATTCTGTCATTATAATTCATTTAAAATAACTAATTATTTCTATATTCTTTCTGTCCAAAGCCCCATCGACCGATTTTTAGCTTTTTTAGCCCACCTTTTCCTCCGTGACTTTGCGTAGTGTAATTCAAAAGCCCTCGGCCCCCCTATAAAGTAAAATGTGAAGTAAAGAAATTAATTGATGTAAACATATATTATACTATTTACTTAGCCCTCAGAATTGTCACTTACGAGTATATTACTTACTAGTATGACTTTATAAATTTTAGGTACAATTTAAAAACAATAATTTATATCATCAATAAAAGCTATTCCATCATTGATCCAAGAGTCATCTATGCTCCCAATCAGTGGGATTGAGAAGCTGGAAGCTACATTTTGTTTATATGTACATTTTACAATTAGCGGCTAAAGCGAGTGGAATTTGTAAAACAACATTATATACAAAAAATGTCACTGAGACTAAGACATAGTTCCAATGACAGCAGTGAAAGTGATAAACTTAGTATATATTTCGTGTTGAAAAGTGTATAAGCCGAGACTAAAGTTAGTTGTAACAAAATTATTTTAATTACATTTTTTCCATAAAATAAATTTATTTTTATATATATTTTTCATAAAATGGGTAAGATTTGCTGACAATGATGGTCAAAATGAGTCGATACTTATCAAAGTCGCCTAAGTCCATCGGTCAAACTTTTTCGCTCTTTTTGCTCAGTGGATAGATGTTAAAAAATAAATATTATTGAAAAAAGGAAATTATCGTTATTATCCTTTATTTGGTTTACCTTTTTTCAAGATTGCCTAAGTCCCTATGTGCGTACATATCAAGAATGCCTAAGTAATTTTCATTCAATAATTTGGCTTTATTTTCTGGTAAGATTTAAAAAAAAACTAAGTTCATCAGATTTTTTGTGGTTATTTTGTGATAAATGGCACGAATAACAAATGTTTTCATTGAAAAATAGTCAAAAAAGTATAAAGTGGTATAATAAATCTAAGAAATATCCAACTCTGCGTTTTTATTGGTAAATTTCGAATATAAGCTCAAGCACACAAGAACTTAATTTATTTTTATATACTTTTTTATTGTTGAAGTAGTAAAAAATAATTTTGAAGACTCTTGTAGGGACAGACTAGACTTAAAATTTTATAAGGATACTTTATCAAATCACTGGAATTCTAACCGGCTGTTTCAAGCTTGATAAATCGTAATCTCAATTTTTTTCAAAATAACCTAAGTCCATATAAATTTTTTTCAAGTCCGGATCTACATATCATACGCGCCTAAGTTCAACATTTAATGATGATTTGATATAAATTAAGTGTGCGATGGTTTTCTTTCATTGTTGTTGTTGAAACTTGTAGGGAATTTTAAGAAATGTAAAACCTTAATTTTCCAAAAACGCTTTAAAGGTGACTAAGGCGACTTTGAAAAGTATCGACTCAAATAATTGTTTTATCGTTTCCTGAAAACTTTTAAATTTTTGGGCGTATCACTTTTGTTTTTAGGGTGCAATATAAACGAATTTATTTTTTCTTTTACCATTTTTCCACGCTTTAAATTTTGCTATAATGCATCTCTTAAAATTTTCCAATCTTTTCGTGCAAACATACCTTGAGATGATAATGTGTACGAAATTTTTTCCACTCTTCACATTTAAGGAATGATATCAAGAAAATTACACGTTTTCGCCATGCATATTATTCCGTAAGAGACGCAAAACATCGGCAATGAATTGTGTAAGAGCAAATACTGCTGGCAAAATATTCGAAAAGCTATCTAACGGAAACATATTTGCCTTATATCCAACTGAAAGCACACATCACCGCAACGATGTAAGAAAGGCTCCATCCAAAATTGATTTATGCCTAACCAACGGACATCATACATTGAGTGACTTTGAAGTTCACCGGCTTGGATATGATCATAATGGAGTCGATTTTTAAATCAACACAAAAGATCAACTAAAACAAATGAGCGCTCTTAGCCGCATAAAACTTTAAACGCCGTTTGCTCAAAATAACTTTTTTGACCTGGTTGACAGCATAACTAAAACAGTTTTCGTCCTACAAATTTTATTCGAATTTAATAAAGCGTCACATTTAATTTAATAAAGCGCCCTCTAGCGGACATAAGGTCATAAGAAAAAAATTTTTTAGTGACAAGCAAATGAGATATCGTTCGAAGCGATTTGATTGTCCGATGAAGAAAAATTATGTGACGTCACATAAAGTTTAATATAGCGCCCTCTAGAGGACAAAAATTCAACTAAACCCCTTAGTTCTAAAGTACCCTGATTTTTAAATTAATAATAATAATTTGATAAATGCTGTATCGTTAGAAGCGTTTTCACCGTGCGCTGGTTATAGGTAATATGACGTCAGAATAGAGGACAGAAATTCAACTAAAACCCTAACTTCTAAGCTACTTATCAGAATTTAACAAACAAGATATTATTGGAAACGTTTTGAGCGTCCGCTGCTTATAGGTTATGAAACGTAACATACAATTTAATATAGCGCCCTCTACAGGACATACAGTAAACAGGACATTACAGGACACACAGTAAACTAAACCACTAACTTCTAAGCTACTTATCTCATTTTGACAAATAGGGTATCGTTGGAAGCGTTTTCCTCGTCCGGTGGTTAAGGCTATGTGACGTAAAATTGAATTTCATATGGCGCCCTCTAGAGGACAGAAAGTGAACTAAGCCACTAACTATTAAAATACTTAACATATTTTGACAAATGAGGTATCGTTGAAAGTGTTTCCACGTCCACTGGTAAAAGGCTATGTGATGTCACTTTAAAAAGAATAAAGCGTCCTCTAAAGGACAGAAAATTAACTAAGCCCCTTTCTTCTAAACTACTTATCATAATTTGATAAATCAGGTATCGTTGGAAGCGTTTTATTTTATTACGCTTATTATAGGCTTTGTGACGTCACATTTTATTGAATGTGGCATCTTAAGCATCTTTGTTTATAAATTGATCATCAAATAATTAATAAGTAGTTAATACTTTCGATTATATAAAAACTGTATCTCAAAAATAATTTAAATAAAAAAAGATTCAAAAATTTAAAACCTTAGTGGTCGGGTTCACGCGAATCAGTTTTGCTAAACCACGCTCTAAAAAGAATGAAACAAGAAAATGTTCTCATCCGAAATATTTATGTATAATCTATTCAATTTAAAAATTTATTAAATAAGCAACTTACATATAATATATTTTATTGTATTTTATACATATTCACACTACATATTTATACATATTCAGACTGCGGATATCTTTTAAATATCACTATGATATAAAATATGATATAAAATATAACGTGAGCATAAGATAAAGTAAGGCAAAAATAAAAACAACAACAAAAAAATGGAGAAAAACTGAGAATTTGACACTAAAATCTCATCGCCTCTGTGGTGTAGAGAGCTAAGATGCGCTTGCACGAGGCAAGCATGGCCCGGGTTCGATTCCCGCTGGCATCACAAAGATTTCTGATGAAGCCTGTACCAGGGCCGAAATTGCAATAAAATCAGATAGTGATGTTTTCCTTTTCACATTGAAAATGTTGTTGTTGTTGTTTCTTTGGAAAAATTCGTTAAAGCAATTAATTGTTATAACCTGACCTAAAGCTCAATAAACAATTTTAAACTATCAATTTTTATAGTTAAAGACAAAAAATGTTTCTTTAAAATTAATAAATTAAAAATATTAAAAAAAAAACGGATTGTTCATTTTACGCAGTCTTTTGAAAATGCTATTGGTAATGATAATCCAACATTCACTTCCGAAGTAGAACATAGGGTGATCGCATTTACTCACGACGAAGCGGAGGAAAATATACCAAACCTTCCAACTGTTGAAGAAACAATTGTAGCTATAAACATTTTAAAAACCCAAAAGCTCCAGGAATTGACCACGTGAATAATATTCTTATTAAGAAATTACCTCAGCTAGGTAAAGTTTTCTTTAACAATGTAATTTTTTCTTCTCTACAGTTAAACTATTTTCCAAAATCCTTAAAGGAAGCAATTTAGGAATAATTCCAGTACTGAAACCCAGCAAAAAATCGTCACACCAAAAAAGTTTTCGACAGATATCGTTACTAAGTTCATTGAGTAAAATACTCAAACGCATTATACTTAGACGAATACAAGCACATATTGATATACATGATAAGATAGATGATAGATGATAAGATGATAAAATAGATGATAAGTTAGAAAATAGTAATAAATGTTATTATGTATCTCTGAAAAATATATAAACGTCTAGTTGGCCTTTCCTATCAATGTTGAAAGTCATTCAAAGTTTCATATAATTAAGTCTAGTTTCAAAAGCTATAAATGTAGCAATTTTTGAATTTTTAATATTTTGCATGAATAAGAGAAAGAATATGTAAAAACTACCCCTTGGAAATTCTTTAATTCTCGAAAAAACCCAAACTATGCTCTTCTATTAAAAACATGTTTTCCATTGTCGTGGAAACTATCCACAGTTATACCAATACCTAAAGTAACACACGCATAAACAGATATTAAAGATTATGTACCCATTAGTATTCTGTCTGTTCTTTCCAAAATCTGTGAATCTATTTTGGTTGGCCAAATTAATCAGTATTTAAAATCAAATAATCTCCTATCACCATCCTCCAATCTGGCTTTCGATCCGGACATAGCTATGCAACAGCAACGCTAAAAGTGCTTGATGATTTTCGTTCATCTTATGATGCAGGTCATGTAACTTTGTTATGTTTGTTATGTCTTTTGGATTTTTCTAAAGTATTTGACTCTGTGAACCATTGTGTTTTAGTAAAAAACCTAAGTGTATGTTTGGTTTTACTAGTAACGCTTTTAACTTTATTGCCAACTATCTTGATGGAAGAAAGCAAAGAGCAAAGATTGGCAAACGTTTTTCCGATTATAACGATGTTAAAACGGGTGTGCCCCAAGGCTCAATTCTTGGGCCCTTGCTCTTTAGTATTTTTATTAATGATATTTTTAAAGTGTGCAATAACGTAAGAATGCGTGGCTATGCTGATGATATTCAGTTATATATATCCAATCTCATCGGACTTGTTGAGGACTTATGTTGTAGACTAAATGAAGACCTAACTGCAATCGCAAAGTGGTCATCAGATAATGATCTATGCTTTAATGCCAAAAAATCATATGTTCATCCTATCTCCAGGGATAAACTTGGCCACCAACAAATACCACCGATCTTTTTAAGTAATAATTATCTACTAAAGTTAAAATTTTAGGTTTTTATATTAACTGTAGACTTTCATCCTCTGATCATGTTAACAATATTGTTCAACGACTTTACTACACGCTTCGATGCTGACGAATGTCTGCTAAATTTACTCCGATTGAGACAAAAAAGAGGCTTGTTGTACAATTAATACTTCCAATCATATCTTACTCAGAAGTAATATACCGCAATCTTGACTCGCACTCTTCGCATAAAATTCAGGTTGCGTTTAATGATGCAGCAAGATACGTGTTTGGCCTGAGACGCTTTGAACATGTATCTGAAGAGAGTAGAAGCATTTTAGGTTGTAGTATTATAAACTATTTAAATGCGAGAAATTGTTTATTTTTGCATAAATTAATTTCCTGTAAAACTCCCGCATACCTCTATGAGAAGTTACGCTTCAGTGTTTCTACTCGAACACACAACCTCATAATACCTAAATTCAATTCCTTACATACTAAGCGACTTTTCTTCATCAACGCCATCAAACTCTGGAATTCTTTACCTTCCAGTTAAAATCTATTGTTAGCATGAATAAATTTAAGTCTTATGTTATGTTATGTTATGTTATGTTATGTTATGTTATGTTATGTTATGTTATGTTATGTTATGTTATGTTATGTTATGTTATGTTATGTTATGTTATGTTATGTTATGTTATGTTATGTTATGTTATGTTATGTTATGTTATGTTATGTTATGTTATGTTATGTTATGTTATGTTATGTTATGTTATGTTATGTTATGTTATGTTATGTTATGTTATGTTATGTTATGTTATGTTATGTTATGTTATGTTATGTTATGTTATGTTATGTTATGTTATGTTATGTTATGTTATGTTATGTTATGTTATGTTATGTTATGTTATGTTATGTTATGTTATGTTATGTTATGTTATGTTATGTTATGTTATGTTATGTTATGTTATGTTATGTTATGTTATGTTATGTTATGTTATGTTATGTTATGTTATGTTATGTTATGTTATGTTATGTTATGTTATGTTATGTTATGTTATGTTATGTTATGTTATGTTATGTTATGTTATGTTATGTTATGTTATGTTATGTTATGTTATGTTATGTTATGTTATGTTATGTTATGTTATGTTATGTTATGTTATGTTATGTTATGTTATGTTATGTTATGTTATACCGTTCAAACATCTAACTATCTATTACTTCTTTTTTCTAATTATTTATTTTGTCTTGTTACTATGTTTCATCTTTGTTTTTATATTAATAAGACTGTCTATTTATAAAAATCATAAATAATAATCATAGATAATATATCTAGTATTTAAAGTTGTTTAAAGTTGTCAAGTTTTAAGTCAACAGTTGATTATACATATAAATTTGTTGCACCATAAAAATAATAATTATATATTAAGTATTTAATGTAATTCAAAGTATTCAAATTTTAAGTTAACTGTTGATTATGCATGTAATTTTGTTGTACTATTAAAAGATCTCTTGTATCTTATTGCATTAATTAATATCAAATCAATATGAATTTGTTCTTATGACCAAGTTATTATAAGTATAAGTATTAAATGTAGTAAAATAAATTATTTCTACTATATTACATTCGACTACTTTCACATTTTGATTATTTTATTTGAATTGAAAAATTGAAAATTTATATCCATATTTCAGTGGCTGTAATGCATTGTTGATGCATGATTTTGAATTTTATGTTTAAAAAGAATTGAAATAATTTTGTAAATTTTAATGCCATTTTAAAGTTTTTGTCAATCGATTAGAAACAAAAAATGTAGAGCTATTTTTCTATAACTCTTTTGTTTGAGATACAAAAATAAGACTTTTGAGATGATCGACGAATGCAGGTAAAAAAATAAAAAAAATTAAAAATCCTATTGCAGCAGAACTAAATCCTGCCAAAAAAATGAAAAGAAACAAACAGCATAGAAAGCATCAATACAGTCACACAAACTCCGAACATAAATACCCCCCGCAACTCCTTCGCCTATGACCAATACACTATTTTAATTTTGACTCAGCTAATAATTATGTTTACTACTTTTTCCTTTCATATTAAAAATTGTAATATCAGTTTTTTTTATAAACTCTCTATTGACTGACATGTGCCGATACATAGAATAGCTAATCGATTTGGAATTTTACATGTTTGTGTTCTGTATTTTTATTTTAATTTACGTTCTTTTAATGAAACGTTGTTGAAAAAAACGAAAACCAAACTAATGTAGGAAATAGTAATTCAATCTATTTAATTTTCCATTTCGATAAAGAAATGAACACATACTAGTTCATAGTTGCTGAAAGTTATGGATGAGTCGAATAGCTGTGGAAGCCATACGAGTTCGTTTTTCTTCACTTTGATGATGTTTATTCCATATTGTTCCATATTATCGATTAAAATTTGTTTTTTGCGGCAATTGCAATCAATACCATTTTTACACATTCATTTTGTTAAAATCCAGTTAGCGCTATCTGTTACTATCAAGTTAATTCAATTAAACTGACTACTAACAGCAAGGTTTATTAAATGCTGATATTTTCACCTAGAAATTATAAGATTATTTGCCGCTCTTAATTAAATAAAAGATGTTCAAGTCGAATATGAAGACAGAACTAAAAATAAATATAGAACAATGCAAAGTAACTGTGCATTAGAGTGGAGCGTTTTTTCATTTTTCATTTCATTTTTCATTTATTAATCAATGGAATATATTCCTTGCTGACTAGATATTATACACAATTTAAAAAATTTTAATTTTTTTTTATACAACTTACAATAATATATATATATATGCTACCATAATATGTTACAACTTAATAAATTAAAGATAATTGATTGAACAATATTGTCTTAGATACGGAAAAATCAATGGAGTACATAGTTGATAAAATATTAAACTCTCGCAAAGTTCTTGTGATCGATGAGTTTGAAGCATAATTTGTCCAGTGAACTCGAATATTAAATGGGGCAGTACATCTTAAAATTTTGGATGGCACATTAAAGTTAATTTGTTCCAGAAGGTATGAGCGAAACCATTGATCTTCTATTTACAAGTGATTTTAAATAAATCAATTTCCAACGAGCTTCGTAAGAGGGCAAGAGAGACGTAAGAAGTTAAAAGAACGAAGTGCAAATTTAAGAAATTTACGTTGGACGCGTTCCAAACGATTTATATGAGTATTTTTGACTATTTTTTCAAATTAATTAGGAAAAAACATTGGGGAAGCCAAGCACAGTGACTCTTTCCATAAAAAAAAATGTTGGAAATACTGGCATTGTTTTTCTTTTTAATTTATTTTTAGCTTTTACAGGCTTTATAGAAAATTCAAACTATTAAAAAAAAATTATTACAATTTGGAATAAATATCAATTATATTTTAATTTGAGAATGCTTATTATATTAAAAATTATAGTAGCGTAGTGATTCATATATGCATTTATATGCATCTACTAAATGTAAGAATGTCAAAAATAAAAATCAACCTTTTTTTTACAGGTCATTTAATTTTTTAACGAAGCTACTTAAAAAAAAAACTTAAATTAACATTGCATGCAACATATCGCGCGACCTTTATAAGTTTTGAAAATAAGGAACCTTTGAAAAGGTTCTAACTAACATTTTCGAAAAAAGTAAGCTTTGGACAACTTCCTAGTCATGAAATTATTATTATTCTGTCGTACAGTTTCAATTACCAAGTTCTTATTAAATAACTTAATTACTAACACGATGCTACAAAAAAAAAAATCGCATGTACTTTTGAAGTGATATAGCACAGGTTGTAGATCTGGTAGAGTATAACGTAACACCGTACTTGAAATTGTTAATACACCCCCAACTCTAATTATAGAACGACGCACCAAAAGTTTCTTTGGAGAATATAGCATTTTCCTCAGAGGATATTTTTAAGTATATTGAATTCTATCAATCGATGAAGATTTTAGCGCTGGTCCAGATGAAATTCCCGCCGCAGTTGTAAAACAATGTGGCTCCATTTTGTGTCAACCACTTTCTTTAATTTTAAATAAATCAATTAACGAAAGTAATTTTCCTCTTTTTTGGAAAAAATCATTTATCAGTCCTATTTACAAAAAAGGTTGCAGGAATGACGTCAATAATTATAGGCCTATCGCTAAATTGTCTTCAATTCCTAAACTTTTTTGGCGAACAGTGTACGATCGAGTGAAAATTCACTGTGGGCCAGTCATGACAACTCGTCAGCATGGTTTTGTTACTGTCTAATCTCCTCGACTTCACTACACTCTGCTTGAAATCTATTGATTCTGGTAGCCAGGTCGATTTGTATTTACACTGACCTTAGCAAAGCTTTTGATAAATTACCACATAATCTTATTTTATTTAAACTGAAATTAATAGGATTTCCGGAATATTTTATTAGGTGGATCAAATCGTATTTGAAAGAGCGATCTTATCAAATACGGTTCCGAAACGTGTAGTCTTCTGAATTTGTTGCAGAATCAGGTGGCCCTCAAGGAAGCCACCTTGGTTCACTTCTGTTTATTTTGGCAATTAATGATGTAACTCACATCATCAAACACTCTCATTTGCTTATTTATGCAGATGATATGCAAATATACAGAACAATTGATTACAATGACAATTCAGACCAACTCCAGTCAGACTTGAAATCCTTTGAGGTTAGGTGTTCTAAAAATAATTATTTTTAAATCCTGCTAAATGTCAAACTATGACCTTTTCGCGTAAAAGGAACAATTTAATTTTTGATTAAAAAATAAAAGATACTACTTTAAGTCATATAACTACCGTCAAAGACCTTGTTATATGCATGGATTCAAAATTGTCGTTTAGCATGCATATTGATAGCATTTGTTAGAAAGCATCTTTTATGCTTGGTTTTATTAAACGGTGGGCCAAAGCGTTTGATAGTTTAATAACAACTACAACGCTGAATTATTCAATTGCGCGTCCTCACTTGGAGTATGTAAGTCAATTATGGTCCCCACATTACAATGTGCATGTTGATCGTATAGAAAGAATCCAAAAACGGTTTGTTCGGTTTGCTCTGAGAGGCTTAAGTTCAACTGACACATTTAACCTTCCTCCATATGAGGATCGTTTAAAATTATTAAAGATGCAATCTTTAAGTGAGAGAAGGAAATCTGCTGATATCGTTTACTTACACCAACTCATAACTGGTGTATTCGATTCTCCAGAACTTCTTTCTCTCATAAGTTTTAACACTAACCGTAGAAGCAGTAGAAACGCTAACAACTTGATTTATTTAGAATTTAGTTGAACAAATTATATGTTAACTGCTCCATTAAATCGCATGAGTACCTTTATTAACAACTGTAACTTTTTTATGTTAACTTGTCGAAAGGTCAACTCAAAAGTAGACTAAAAAGTATTATGTAGTTAGATCTACGTACATTAATGCATGGTAAGTTGTAACGTCTTGTAATGTCCTTGAGCCTTACTACTTTATTGGTCGGTAAATTTTTCCAACATTGGCTTGTTTTGAGCCATTCGTATCAATGACGTTGAGTTTTTTGTATCAATGGCGCTATCTGGGTTGTGACTTTAAAGGAGCAAATGTTGTGAAAGTGCGAAAAATCTGTAGTAGCTGAACTCTATTGTTGTTGCATGTTAAAAATTTATTGAAAATTAACTGAGTTATTAAATATTTTTATATATATGAAATTACGTGTTCTTTGCTTAATTAGTAATTTGAGCGATTATGTATTAGTTTGACGGTTCCATTATATATATTCATTTAAAATTGTTGTATTTTTTTAATATTGTACGAATGATCTTTTTCTTTTATTTTCCAATACGGAAATAACCTTTTAAACGTACATTACTATTTCGATGGTTCAGAGGGTTATTTTTTTTTAATAATCATTTTATTTGCAATCTATTCTACAATAATAAGCGAATTTGATTATAACATAAATTAACTTATAAATTGAGCCCCATTGAGTTCCATTGAGCACAATTATACTATGTACATATGTATATATTTACAAGCTTAATACAATATATGGAAATAAAAATATAAGTTGTAAAGTAGTACACTTTTTATTTTCTGAATGGTAGGTCAAGAATGTGGTGTCTTTTCTGAGGGTAATTGAATAAAAAAAACATTAATGGCATATCGTCTCGGATCTGAAAGTCCTTGCTATAGTATTTGGAATAAAATTAGGATATACTAAGTATCCCTTCTATCTTTGTGAGTGGGACTGTCGTGCGAATTATCACTACAAACGCAGTGAGTGGCCACTGCGAAAATCGTATATGATTGGAAAAAGTAATGTTGTCAACATTCCTCTCGTGCAAGCTGCATAAATCATTTCGCCACCGTTGCACCTCAAATTGGGTAACATGAAACAGTTTGTCAAACGATTTACACAGACTAAGTGTTTTCTAGACTAAGTGACGCAAAAATCAAGGAAAGTAAGTATTTTTCTGCTCGGAAAAGAATATTAACAGGATATTATATATATGTAAATTTACAGGTAACTTCGTTTTACCTCAAATTCGAAAAACTATACACGAGAAAAACTACCCAGATGTCCATCAAAATTCATTTTCTGCATTCTGATATGAACTTTTTCCCAGAGAATCAATGATAAATTGAGCTACGAACAGGGTCAACGATTTCATAAAGAGATGCTATCACTTAAAAATCGTTTCAAGGTAAAAACCAAATCAGAATGTTAGCTTATTACAGCTAGTCGCTTCAACGTGAAACTGACAATGTTTCATACAAACGGAAAAGGTCTAGTAAGCGTTTCTGAGGATTGTGAAAATATGTATTTTTTATAAAAATATATTAAAAATAGACTGGTCCTTATTTGTATGGAGAAAAAAAATGTAATTTTTTTTCTTGAGCACCCTTTTATTTTGTTCCAATTTATAAAAAATGCATAAAAAAAAGTTTCAAAGAAATTAAAATTTATTAACACGTGCCGCCAGGTAGAAATTAAAAAATTATCTACTACATATGAGAACAAAAAGATAAAACAGATAAGAAAACCATTTTGAATGTACCGGCCTTACGAAGTGACTATCTCTGATCTGGGTGAAATTTTGCATGAAGCATCACTGAAAGAAATAAAAAACTTAATTTAAAGAAAAAAATGCTGGAGTTATTTTTGGGAGTTACAGGGTGCACAAAATTGACAAAAATCGAAAAAAACGTAGAAAATCGGTTTTTAGTAGAATTCATATCTCAATCACTTCTTAACCGAATGTTAAGTTTCAAATACGGATGGAAAGATAATTAAACGCACTTTAATTTTAAAATATTTTGTTTATTACATTTTTGGGGGTTTGGGATTCCACCTCTTGCGATGAAGTAATTAAATTCTGGGCTATATCGAGTACACTTTAGATTCGAATATCCTTCCCACAGGACACTGTTGATAAAATCCAAAGTGGCATCTCGTTTGACAAGATATTGTTTAATAAAGTTTATATTTACTTTTGCTTTAAAACATCTGTAGTATTTCTTAAAAAAAACAAAGTATTTTGAGATCGTTATTTTTTACTGTTTTCTCATAAACAACTTTGTCCTTGCGGGAGGGCTTTGCCTCCCGCAAAAAGACATTCTATTTTTCCAAATTTTTTTTTGGCAACTTTTGAGACCCCTTAGAATGTGAAATTCGAAAAAATTGGGATTTGATACGCCCTTATGCTCATTCAATTGCATTGGCTCTGTGTAAGCTCTGTTATTGTTGATGTAAAGCAAAAAAAAACTTAGGGACTTATTTTTAGAAGCTAAGGAACAAAAAAATCGGATGCTCAACAATTTCTAAAATAAGGACCACCCTAATGTATATGTAACTCAAAATGTTATTCTGTATCATTTTAAATTGAAATAAATTTTAATTTAATTTAATTAATTATTTCTTCAGGAAAATCGGAAATTTTTTTACTATTAAACAAAAAAATTGATACACTTTTAAATATTGCTTTATACATATAATGATTTGTTTAATGAAAGAGTAATAATCTTGGAGGTATTTAAAAGGTTATTTTCGAATAGGAAAATAAAAGAAAAGGGTCATTGGTATTAAAAAATACAACAATTTTATAAGAAATCATAAAAATATATAAAATGGTACCGTGAAAGTAATTTCATATTTTTAAAATAATCTTATAACTCAGTCAATTTTCATTAGATTTTCATAAATGAACATTCATTTTATTCTCAATAAAGTGTGCTTTCAGAAAGTTTTTAATTTTATAGTAGCTTTTAATATAACTTTGGCAGTAAATTATTCTCAAAGTTGAAAAAATTCTTAAGTTCTTAAGAGATGAACATATTTTCAAAACTTTATATTTAATCTTTCCAAAATCGTTTTAAAATTGAAAATCGGTTAAAAAATTGCTAAGTTATTGATTTTTAAACGCTTCAAGTACCTAAAAATCGGGTTTTTAACGGTAAAATTAAATTTTAAGGGTGTATTAACAATTCCAAGTATGATGTCATGTTATATTCGACCATATCTACAACCTGTGCTATGTCACTTCAAAAGAATATTTTTACTGTAGCACCGTGTGATTAATTTTTTAACGACTTCAAAAAACCATACAGCAGTAAGTTTAGACTTCAAATGCTTGTGTCTCGAAACTCGAAATCAAGCAGTTAGAACCAGGGATAGAAAAGTAGGCACAATTGTGCTATTTTCGGCACTTTCGATATCAGACGGCACTTTAGGCACGTTCCTCTTCATTTCGGCCCTATTTCAATATCTCAGAATTAAAAAAATTCAAGTTGCATGTAAATGTAATTAATGCTATTTAATGAGTAAAGTTCCTCGAACATATTTATTTGCTAAAATCCAATTGCAAATCTTCCTAAAACAAAGGTGTTAAATGTTTTATTGAACACTGACACTGACTCAAAGATAAGTTTGTGGATCATTGTAGCAATCTATATTTATAAAAAACAAAACACTGTCTGTCTGTTTGTCTTACTGTTTGATGCCTAAAGACCAGGGTTCGAACCTGAAAATTCGTAAATCGCAGTAAATTGTGAAAAAAAAAAACGCAGTAAAACGAATTTTTTCGCAGTAGTTTTTTTTTTTGATTTACAATCATATACTAATAACATAATATACAACCAAATCTATACATTACTATATACATAATATATACGGCAACTTAATTTTTTTGTCACTTTCAATTATTGTTTGATTAATTCAATTTAAATTAATAGCTTAAAGGAAAACTTTAAATTATTTTGTTAAGACAAATGTTTGCGATATTTAATTTAATTTTTTTGGACTGTGAAAACTATGGACTTACGCAGCCTTTATTACATGAAACATATTCTAAAAATAACCATAAAAATGTTTGTTGCTAATAAATCGCAGTTGATTTGGAAAAACCGCAGTGACGCAGTAGAACATTAAATTTTGCTAAGAGTGCAGAAGATCTACTGCAATTGCAGTAAAGTTCGAACAATGCTATAGACTCAAAAACTAGTGGACCGATTTAGCTGAAATTTAGGTAGTCGATTTGTTTTAGGTAGGATATGGTTTAGGGGAAAAACGTTTGCCACACCCCCTTTTACCGCCCCCAAATCAATAAAAATGATTTATTTCAGACGGTTTATGTCCATAAGACTTAAATTAGGTATTTAGTTTGTATAGTTACTGTCGGTAACCTTTTTTCGCCACCAAATCAGTGAAAATGCTATATTTTAGGTGGTTATGGTCATATAAGACTAAAATTTGATAATTTAGTCTGTGTGTTTACTTTCGGGAACTGTACTAAAATTCGTTTCCACGCCCCCTATTATCGCCCACAAACCAATGAAAAGGCTTTATTTCAGACGGTTTGGGTCGTATTAGACTAAAATTTTGCAATTTAGTTCATATCAATGGCTACTTTCGGTAACTATACTAAAAATAGTGAATATATTTGGCATTTTTTGGCATTTTCGTATGTGACAGTAAGGCGGTCTGCTGCAGGACAACGTCTGCCGGGGAATACTAGTTAAAAAAAAAGTTAAGAAACACAAAATCCTTCGCGAACCGTTGATAAAAATTTACCTATTTTTATAATACCTATACTTTAAAAATTGTTTACGCCATGAATGTCAAAACGCAGTCAGAGTACACTACAATTCATATACTCTGATCTCGAACTAAATATCTATTTACAGCATTATTTCCGGTCACTAATGAGCGACCCAACGAACGAGTACTAGGCGAACGATGTTGTATTCTAATTAAGATCTGTATCTCTAACGAACTTGCTCGCCAACCCTTACGGCAAGCTAACGCTTCTTACGTTAGTTCAATATGTATTTTTGCAGTAATATATCCCAACAAGCAAGAAAAATATTTTTCTCCAAGCTTGGAAAAAAGTCTTCATCTCCAACTCATTTCTCCAAGTCAACTCTAACATCTTGGAGTTGAGCTGAAAATTGGCTTGAGATGCATTAGTTTTCAAATAGGAAATACTGTTAATATCAACAAAATAATTTGTTTTTGTACCTGGCAGCACTAGGTTGTTTTAGTTATTATGTTTCTTGTTGAAATTTGCAGAAAAGTGAATTTTTGAATTGCAGCAAAATAATAAAAGTGAAGTGAATAAACTAAGAAGAAACTGCAACAAATTAGACATAAGTGCAGTTTACGGTTCAAGCGTGCATAATTTTTTCTTATTTTTATTAAGAGTATTTTGAACTCCTTAGTCTAAAAATGCAAAAATAAAACATCATCCTCGAATAGCTTAGGAGACAAAATTAGCAAAATTTTCAAGATTCAGTGCAAAAAATTAAGTTTGTGGAATAAAGCCGAAAATAAACAATGACTGCATTCAGTGGAAGGATCCTTAGTAGAACTAAAATAAATGTATTTATTTTATGTTATTTTCAAAATAAGCGAAAAAATCAAATAAAATATTTTCATTAAATGTTTTCTTATATGAAAAGAATAAAATTTTTTTATTTCATTATCAGATATTATTGAAAAAAATAACTCTCAGTATTTGTATATATGTTAGGGAATTATAGATTTTTTTACAAAAGTCGTACTTATTGCCTTATAGTTAATTTTTATATAAAATAAAATTTCAGAGAAAAGGTAACGAAATGAAAGCAGCTTGTCTTTAAGAAAGCAACTCTATAAATATTTATTTATTTGCTGTATAATAAGTCCGATTTACAAAAACAATACCATTTTAATGTTAAAGTGATATAAATAATTTGTTTCTACAATTTTCATTATCATTTTAATTTTATTTACAATTATCATTATCATGAATATAGTCATCATTATAATCATTATCATTATCATTTTTATTATCATTATCATTATCAGTATCAGCATCAGTATCAGTATCAGTATCAGTATCAGTATCAGTATCAGTATCAGTATCAGTATCAGTATCAGTATCAGTATCAGTATCAGTATCAGTATCAGTATCAGTATCAGTATCAGTATCAGTATCAGTATCAGTATCAGTATCAGTATCAGTATCAGTATCAGTATCAGTATCAGTATCAGTATCAGTATCAGTATCAGTATCAGTATCAGTATCAGTATCAGTATCAGTATCAGTATCAGTATCAGTATCAGTATCAGTATCAGTATCAGTATCAGTATCAGTATCAGTATCAGTATCAGTATCAGTATCAGTATCAGTATCAGTATCAGTATCAGTATCAGTATCAGTATCAGTATCAGTATCAGTATCAGTATCAGTATCAGTATCAGTATCAGTATCAGTATCAGTATCAGTATCAGTATAAGTATCAGTATCATTATCATTATCATTATCATTATCATTATTATTATCATTACCATTTTCATTATCATTATCATTATCATTATCATTATCATTATCATTATCATTATCATTATCATTATCATTATCATTATCATTATCATTATCATTATCATTATCATTATCATTATCATAATCATTATCATTATCATTTTCATTATCATTATCATTATCATTATCATTATCATTATCATTATCATTATCATTATCATTATCATTATCATTATCATTATCATTATCATTATCATTATCATTATCATTATCATTATCATTATCATTATCATTATCATTATCATTATCATTATCATTATCATTATCATTATCATTATCATTATCATTATCATTATCATTATCATTATCATTATCATTATCATTATCATTATCATTATCATTATCATTATCATTATCATTATCATTATCATTATCATTATCATTATCATTATCATTATCATTATCAATATCATTATCATTATCATTATCATTATCAGTATCATTATCATCATCATTAGCATTGTAATGTACACACTTCTACATTATAAAATACTAAAACAAATAATTTTAAAACATATTTTAAAGATACACACCTTTACGGCACGTATCACCTTATTCTATTTTACTGCATTATACTAAAATAATATTCTAGCAATAAGAACATATGTTCATGCTAAGCACTACTATCTATTTCAGTCGCACACATGTACTTATATTGCTAAATACAAAATATATGAAATTACATTTTTACTTTTACTCCTACGCAAATGTATTAACATATGATTATTTTTATGGTTTCTAGTAATTTAAGTCTACTCACTCACACACATTATACTACTATTACTAAATTACAAATATGTTTATGATATCCTACTATTACTTTTACACTAATTAAAGAACATATGATTCTGTTTACTTTCTAAATACAAAAACAATTGTTAACTAGTTTTATGACAAAATACCGTTATACATACTATAAAAGAACGAACAAATTTCAAATAAAGTTAATCTAGTTTTGAGCTCTAACAGCTGCCAAATGTTTTCATTTCAATAAGTATTGAGCTTTAATAGCTGCCGACTTAAACCCTTTTCAGCCTCTGCACTTTTTTAAGTGAACGGCATAAAAAGGGATATTTAAAACAGCGCCAGTGGCGAACTTCGCCGGCAACCAATAGGCAGGTCCTAGAATTATTTTTATAGAACGCGAGTCATTTTTTTTATTCTATTTTTTTTAAAAAAAGGCGCGTATTTTACATGGCGATCCTGCGATATCGCCAAAAATATTATTACATGGCGATACTCCAAACTGCGCATCAATTAATTTACCGACGGCAAAACGTAGCGGACCGACAAATGCACGAACCGGAGCGTAGCATAAGAAAGCCGCAGCAAAACAAAAAAAAAATAGCCACAAACTGAATTTTCATTTTTTTCAACTTTTCTTTAATTCTTCACATTTTTATTAAACACTATTTACAAATTGAACAAATAATCAAATACTTTACTTTATTTTTATATATTCAAAACTATTTAAACAATGCATAAATAACTTTTAATTTTCTCTTTCTAATTCATTCTTTTTTTTATTTTCATATATATCTGCTTTACTCACTCGCGCACAGAATTACTTGAAATTGTTTATTTATTTTTACTCGTTAGAATAGTATAACGAAAATTGCAACTATTTCTTTTTGCAATAATTTCACATTTAACAACTTATTCACTACACGAAACCGAGAGATGCATAAAAAGTGATTAAAATGCTTTTTAAAATAACATTCTTAACAAAAACTAATATTAATTATATATATTAAATTAACTAATAATATTATTTAAAAATCTAACCACTTTGAGTTTTACACATTTTTAATGAAACGATTCGCGAACGTAAACAAACGAAGCCGACATTTTTGCAATAGCTATTTTTTAGTTATCTGACTTTTTCTTTCATGCTTATTCGCATTCAGCGACAAGCACTTGTTGCGCCACCTGCACGTTGAAGTTTCAACGAAATCTAAATGTCAAATTTGCTACTAGCACAGGGTGCTAAGAAATAATAAAATTTTTAGATAATGAAAAATAAATATTAAGGGTATTCATATATGAATGGATACGCTAAGAAATAATATATTGTTGATTGAAAAACTTAAAAGCAACTTAAAAAAGAGTAAACATAGAGAATTTTCAAAACAATATATAGAATTCAAATTAAAATGCATTGAAAATCTAAAAATCGAAGTTGATAATATTTCAATTGAAAAAAATGACAATTATGAAATTTTAAAACTAAAATTTAATAATCTTCACGAAGAATTATTAAAAACAATTGAAACATTGCCAATAAAAGAAAAAAATATTAAAGAAGTATTAAAAGAAAATAATTTGTTAAATATGGCCAATTTTGATATAAATACAGTAGGTAAAAACCTACCAATTTTTAAAGGACATTTTACACATTTGGAAGATTTTGTAGTACCAACAGAGTTATTGCATGATATGTTAAGAAATGAAGATAGAGGAATTTTTATAAAGTATGTTTATAATTTTAAATTAACGGCACAATTACGAAGTATTTTAGGACAATCAAATAGGCCAACGACATTGCCAAGAATTTAAATTCACTTTTAAAGAAAAATACTAAATTTCACTGGGATGAAAGTTGCCAAAAATCAATCAATCCCCGATACTCCAAAATCCCGATTTCAATAAACCATTCATACTCACCACAGACGCTTCTAATTATACTCTCGGTGCAGTTTTATCACAAGGCGAAGTAGGCTCAGACTTACCAATTTCATATGCAAGCAAATCTCTTGCAAAACATGATCTAAATAAGCCAATTATTAAGAAAGAGCTCTTAGCTATACACTGGGCAATCAATTTTTTTCGACCCTACCTTTACGGTAGAAAATTTTTGGTTCTAACAGACCACCGCCCACTAGTGTTTCTTTTCTCACATAAAAATCCGTCATCAAAAATGACACGCATAAGATTAGACCTTTGCGATTATGATTTTAATATAATTTATAAAAAAGGAAAAATGAATACTAATGCTGACGCATTATCGCACATAGATCTAAACAGCGATTCCCTAAAAGCGATGATTCCGACAAATACGGAAGTAAGCAAAAACATACTAGCTATTACAAGGGGTATGATAAAAAATTAACATAAGCAAAATACTGATTTTAACAAAACGCATTGTAATTCCCATAAAAAGCGTAGCGAACTTTTTGTGTGGGATTGTACATCCATAACAGACATTAAAAAAATGAAAAAATGAAGGTTCAATACAGATAAAAATTTTAAGGGTTCCCAATTTGAAACTAATGATGAGGAAGTAATTATACGATGTAGCGATAGTCCACTGTTCACACCGCTGACTTTGGAGAAGCTATCATCAAAAATGTATAATTAAAGAATAGAATATAATTAAAGAATAGAGCTAGCATTAAAGAGAAACGATAATATATTTAAAACCATTGCATCGGATAAATTCAAAGAAATTTATAATAATTTAAAAAGGAAAAAATGAAAATTTTAATATTTTAATTTATAATGAAGCGGAAAGAATAGTCGACAAAGTAAAACAATATGAAATAATCGAAGAATACCACAATTCGACACATGGAGGTCACCTCGGTATAAGAAAAACTACGATGAAACTAAAACAAAAATATTTATGGAAAAATATTTATGAAAAATATTTATATACAAAATGATAAAAAACTACATACTCAATTGCGATAAATGCAAATTAAACAAACAGACTAAACATACAAAAGAAAATTTAACAATGACAGACACACCAAGTACCAGTTGTGAAGTCGTTTCTACCGACACTGTAGGTCCCCTACGCTTATCCAACAATTACAGATATATACTAACGTGTCAGTGCGACTTAACAAAGTACGTAATAGCATGTCCAATGGAGACAAAAGACGCGAAAACTGTTGCTAAAACATTGATTGAAAATGTTATTTTAATATACGGTCACTTTAAAATTTTAAAATCAGATAGAGGTACAGAATTTCTCAATGAATTAATGTCGGAAATATGCAGTCTTTTGAACGTTAAACAAATATTTAGTACTCCATATCACCATGAGGCTCTAGGCTCGATTGAGAGAAACCATCGAGTATTAAATGAATATTTGCTAAATTTTTGCAAAAATGAAGAATGGGACTAATGGATCCCATATATCACTTTTTCATACAATACAACGCCTCATGTTGATACAAATTATACACCATTTAAGCTAACTTTTGGAAAACCAGCAAATCTTTCAAATGCTAATCGTTTCGAATCAATAGTATATAATACAGCCAACTACGCTCAAGAATTAAAACATAGATTAAACTATTCCTTCCAAAAAGCAAAAGAATTAATAAATATTGCAAAAATGAATAGAATTGAAAAAGATAAAAATATAAACCCGTTAAATTTAAATATTGGAGATAAAGTTTTAATAAAAAGGATAAATAGAAAAAAAAATCAATCTCCTTACATTGGTCCATTTATAATTGTAAACAAAAATTGAACAAATTCAATAATTAATATCAATGGAAAACTAAAAGAATATCATAACAACATGTTAAAGAAAAATTTGCAACAAACTGTATCTTTTTATTTGAAATTTTCAATTGTGTAAATAAATGAATTATATTGAAATATTGTATAAGTTGAACCACAAAAACAAAAAACAATTAATAATTTCTTAAATTTCAAATTAATTTTTATCTTTAAGGTGAGGATGTAATGTACACACTTCTACATTATAAAATACTAAAACAAATAATTTTAAAACATATTTAAAAGATACACACCTTTACGGTACGTATCACCTTATTCTATTTTACGTCATTATACTAAAATAATATTCTAACTATAAGAAAATATATTCATATTAAGCACTACTATCTATTTCATTCGCACGCATGTACTAATATTGCTGAATACAAAATATATGAAATTACATTTTTCCTTTTTCTTCTACACAAATGTATTAACATATGATTATTTTTATGTTTTCTAGTAATTTAAATCTACTCACTCACACACATTATACTACTATTATTAAATTACAAATATGTTTATGATATCCTACTATAAATTTTACACTAATTAAAGAACATATGATTCTGTTTACTTTCTAAATACAAAAATAATTGTTAACTAGTTTTAAGACAAAATACCGTTATACATACTATAAAGAACGAACAAATTTCAAATAAAGTTAATCTAGTTTTGAGCTCTAGGTAGCTGACCAACTATTTTCATTTCAATAAGTCTTGAGCTTTAATAGCTGCCGACTTAAACCCTTTTTAGCCTCTGCACTTTTTTAAGTGAACGGCATCAAAAGGGATGGCGAACTTCGCCGGCAAACAATAGGAAGGTCCTTGAACTTATTTTTATAGATCGCGAGTAATTTTTTTATTCTTTTTTTTAAAAAAAAGGCGCGTATTTTACATGGCGATCCTGCGATATCGCCAAAAATATTAATACATCATTATCATTATCATTTTCATTATCATTTTCATTTTCATTATCATTATCATTATCATTATCATTATCATTATCATTATCATTATCATTATCATTATCATTATCATTATCATTATCATTATCATTATCATTATCATTATCATTATCATTATCATTATCATTATCATTATCATTATCATTATCATTATCATTATCATTATCATTATCATTATCATTATCATTATCATTATCATTATCATTATCATTATCATTATCATTATCATTATCATTATCATTATCATTATCATTATCATTATCATTATCATTATCATTATCATTATCATTATCATTATCATTATCATTATCATTATCATTATCATTATCATTATAATTATCATTATCATTATCATTATCATTATCATTATCATTATCATTATCATTATCATTATCATTATCATTATCATTATCATTATTATTATCATTATCATTATCATTATCATTATCGTTATCATTACCATTATCATTATCATTATCATTATCATTATCATTATCATTATCATTATCATTATCATTATCATTATCATTATCATTATCATTATCATTATCATTATCATTATCATTATGATTATCATTATCATTATCATTATCATTATCAATATCATTATCATTATCATTATCAATATCATTATCATTATCATTGTCATTATCATTATCATTATCATTATCATTATCATTGTCATTATCATTGTCATTATCATTATCATTATCATTATCATTATCATTATCATTATCATTATCATTATCATTATCATTATCATTATCATTATCATTATCATTATCATTATCATTATCATTATCTTTATCATTATCATTATTATTATCATTATCATTATCATTATCATTATCATTATCATTATCATTATCATTATCAATATCATTATCATTATCATTATCATTATCAATATCATTATCATTATCATTGTCATTATCATTATCATTATCATTATCATTATCATTATCATTATCATTGTCATTATCATTGTCATTATCATTATCATTATCATTATCATTATCATTATCTTTATCATTATCATTATTATTATCATTATCATTATCATTATCATTATCATTATCATTATCATTATCATTATCATTATCATTATCATTATCATTATCATCATCATAATCATTATCATTATCATTATCATTATCATTATCATTGTCATTATCATTATCGTTATCATTATCATTATCATTATCATTATCATTATCATTATCATTATCATTATCATTATCATTATCATTATCATTATCATTGTCATTATCATTATCATTATCATTATCATTATCATTATCATTATCATTATCATTATCATTATCATTATCATTATCATTATCATTATCATTATCATTATCATTATCATTATCATTATCATTATCATTATCATTATCATTATCATTATCATTATCATTATCATTATCATTATCATTATCATTATCATTATCATTATCATTATCATTATCATTATCATTATCATTATCATTATCATTATCATTATCATTATCATTATCATTATCATTATCATTATCATTATCATTATCATTATCATTATAATTATCATTATCATTATCATTATCATTATCATTATCATTATCATTATCATTATCATTATCATTATCATTATTATTATCATTATCATTATCATTATCATTATCGTTATCATTATCATTATCATTATCATTATCATTATGATTATCATTATCATTATCATTATCATTATCAATATCATTATCATTATCATTATCAATATCATTATCATTATCATTGTCATTATCATTATCATTATCATTATCATTATCATTATCATTGTCATTATCATTATCATTATTATTATCATTATCATTATCATTATCATTATCATTATCATTATCATTATCATTATCATTATCATTATCATTATCATTATCATTATCATTATCATTATCATTATCATTATCATTATCATTATCATTATCATTATCATTATCATTATCATTATCATTATCATTATCATTATCATTATCATTATCATTATCATTATCATTATCATTATCATTATCATTATCATTATCATTATCATTATCATTATCATTATCATTATCATTATCATTATCATTATCATTATCATTATCATTATCATTATCATTATCATTATCATTATCATTATCATTATCATTATCATTATCATTATCATTATCATTATCATTATCATTATCATTATCATTATCATTATCATTATCATTATCATTATCATTATCATTATCATTATCATTATCATTATCATTATCATTATCATTATCATTATCATTATAATTATCATTATCATTATCATTATCATTATCATTATCATTATCATTATCATTATCATTATCATTATCATTATTATTATCATTATCATTATCATTATCATTATCGTTATCATTATCATTATCATTATCATTATGATTATCATTATCATTATCATTATCATTATCAATATCATTATCATTATCATTATCAATATCATTATCATTATCATTGTCATTATCATTATCATTATCATTATCATTATCATTATCATTGT
This sequence comes from Dichetophora obliterata, assembly GCA_963920525.1. Taxonomy (NCBI): domain Eukaryota; kingdom Metazoa; phylum Arthropoda; class Insecta; order Diptera; family Sciomyzidae; genus Dichetophora; species Dichetophora obliterata. The sequence continues at coordinate 150,303,200 of OY986436.1, read as the reverse complement.
CATTATCATTGTCATTATCATTATCATTATCATTATCATTATCATTATCATTATCATTATCATTATCATTATCATTATCATTATCTTTATCATTATCATTATTATTATCATTATCATTATCATTATCATTATCATTATCATTATCATTATCATTATCATTATCATCATCATAATCATTATCATTACCATTATCATTATCATTGTCATTATCATTATCGTTATCATTATCATTATCATTATCATTATCATTATCATTATCATTATCATTATCATTATCATTATCATTATCATTATCATTATCATTATCATTATCATTATCATTATCATTATCATTATCATTATCATTATCATTATCATTATCATTATCATTATCATTATCATTATCATTATCATTATCATTATCATTATCATTATCATTATCATTATCATTATCATTATCATTATCATTATCATTATCATTATCATTATCATTATCATTATCATTATCATTATCATTATCATTATCATTATCATTATCATTATCATTATCATTATCATTATCATTATCATTATCATTATCATTATCATTATCATTATCATTATCATTATCATTATCATTATCATTATCATTATCATTATCATTATCATTATCATTATCATTATCATTATCATTATCATTATCATTATCATTATCATTATCATTATCATTATCATTATCATTATCATTATCATTATCATTATCATTATCATTATCATTATCATTATCATTGTCATTGTCATTATCATTATATTTCTGCGTGCACTGGTACGATTTAATATTCCTTTTTTTATTTTGTTTCGATTTCGTTTAAATAATCAACAGTTTCACATTTCTACGTTCACTAGTGCGACTTCAAATTCATTCGTTTAAGCTCAATTTCTATTTCAACTTAGTTCGATTAATTATCGATTACTTCACATTGCTGATTGGGAGTTCATTTCTGTTTATAACTCTTTTGTTTTTAACTATCGATAATTCCACATTGCTGCTTCCACTAAGTCGACTTCTATTTCCGATTGGAATTTTGATTTCTATTTAAATTCCTAAAGTTTCAAATTATCGATAAGTTTTTATTTCTGCTTCTACGTCATCGATAGCAATATTTTTACCTACTCATATTCCATTGCGGTTGGTGAATAAGAAGTTTGTCTTAGTTTCAACTTCTTCGATTCCTATAGTTCCTTTTCTGCTAAAATTTACTGCTCTGCTTCTGCCATAACAATGGCTTCTCTCGGTCACTTTATTCGATTGACAGACACACTCGTGGAGTTTGAAACTGATTTCAGTTCCAAACCAGTAGCAGTTTTTTCTAGACACTCCATAGAAGTTCATCGTGAAGAAATGAAATCTATTGGAACAAAGTCAAGACGGCATATGAAAACTGCACGAAGGACGTCATGGAGGATCACAGCGATGATGAATCTCCCGACCTTGAAACAATGAAGTCTCGTTATCGTTATTCCTACGAGACGTACGTACGCTGTATCGCGAAGATAAGTGAAATCTCTGAAAAGCCAGTTCAGAACGAACCAGTTCCAGAACGAACGCCGTTTCGACTCCGAGCAGCAGTTTTCATCTTCCGCCGTGTAGCACGTTAATTTTCAACGGAGATTACATGTCCTGGCCAACATTTCGGGATATGTTCCAAGCTATCTACATCAATAACTCCAGATTAAGTCCAGTGGAAAAATTGTTCCACCTTAATCAGAAAACACGAGGTGAGGCTCGTGACATAGTCAAAAAAAATCCTCTAACCAACGATGGCTT